>SWBJ01000011.1:0-272570 GCA_024195555.1 Aureobasidium sp. EXF-12298 | reverse complement strand
TGCAGATGAGGTAGAAGAAGAAGAAAAAGAAGGAAATTCCCGGCACCGAAGAGTAAGAGGAGATGGGCAAGATTTGCGATGAGACTGCCTAAGGCTCATGGCTTGTTCAAAAGAAGGAGAAGATGGCGAACCACATGGTGTGATAGTAAGAGAGGGAGTTGAAGTCTCACTTTTCTTTGACTCCGAAGAAGGAGTAGTTGAGGAAATATACTTACAGTCATTTGCTGGCTGTGGGTCCTCAAAGTTCGGGGCGGTGAAAGTGTCGGGAGCAATTGACGATCTGCGTCCAAACAAGGAGCTTCGCAAGCTGTTGCCTTTGCCCTTTGATGTTGGTCGAATAGTTGTAGATCCAGAAGAGGCGGCTTTGGTGGGGGTTGGTGGCATCTCGTCACCACTGGCTTGTACGTCCATGTGACCGAGAGGTGACTTGGTCAAGTCTTCATCGGCAATGCTTAGGAAGCTACTGCGTCGGTTTGACTTGCCCGAAGAACAGCCAAGACCGAAGATGTTCACGCCCTTTCCGAACGACTCAGGGGATGCTTGCACGGGATGTGGGCTCCATGGGGTTGTGGGGGATCCAAACTCATGCAATGGGCGGGAGAACTTGCCAAAGTTGGCTGCTGGTGCTGGAGTGCCACCACCAATGTGAGGCAGAAGGGTCTTTTTCGAAGGTGTGTCGGGCATGTTCATGCTGCTACCAAATGAAGACTGCGGAAGGTCGACATTTCGATTACGCTTAGAGATCAAGCCGGTCGACATGAAAGCCTGTGGCAATGGCTTTGCCATCTTGTAGGCTTCGGGCGTCTCGAACGAATCGCTCGAGTCACTCGAGTCGGTGTGCGGCTTTGGTCTGAGCGCACCAATGGGCAGACTCTTGGAAAAGCCGGGGTAGGGTCTAGAGAATTGTGGCTTTTTGGGCGATAGTCGTGGCGTGTCCTCACCGAGACTTGATGCCGAGGATGAAGGGCTCAGCGCCTTTGAGAGAGGATGGGGCTTTGGTGCCGAGCGAGAAACGACCTTCTGCTCTGGAGGTGGAAGGTGAATCAAAGACTCAAGTCCACGGAGAGGCAACGAGCCGTCAAGAGACATTCTAGCTCTTGCTTTTGAGTGGCCGCTGGGAGACTCACTCAGGTCTGAATAAGGTCTGGCACGAGGTGCACCAACTACCCGTTGCTGGAGAGTGGTCCTTCGGAGGCTAAAAGGCTTGGTGCGCTGGGGAGATCTTTGGCGGACGGGCGACACGGGTGTGAGCTCATCGTCGCTGAAGCCGTTGTTGGCACTCTCAAATGCTTGTTCAAAGACATCAAAGTCAACACCGAGAGAGGCACTGTGCAAGCTGCGTCGCTTAGCTCTGGGACTACCAAGGTTGACCTGGTCAAGATTCATGACACCATCGCTGCGCTTGAGAGGACTAGACTTTGCTGGCGTTCCACTCATAGCCACTGATAAGCTGTTGCGTCCTTTGAGGAAGTCGAATTTGATGGGCTCATCGTCGACTTCGAAGCGGGCATCACGCGGCACGTCGAGGTGCCTCGAGGTGGGCGAAGTCAGATAAGAGTTTTCCTGGTCGCCAGGGGTAGGTTGTTGAGTAAGTTCCATGGTCACGGTGTTTGCTTGGCTGCTGGCGTCACTCAAGGCGCGTCTCAAAGTGTTCGGCGTTTCCTTGCGCGCATTGGCGCGAACAGGCGCGTTCCGTCGTAGCAATAACTTGTTCTTGAGAGACGAGTCGGCACCAGTGTTTGCACTCAACGCACGCGACAGACCAGAGCGTGGAGGAGACTTCTTGGGAGACCTGGAGACCAGATGGTAACGCGACGGCTTCGAGGGAGAACGCGACAGGGAACGGCGAATTTGCTTAATGGAGGGAAACGCGTCGATGGAGTATTGGGGATGTGTCGGCGAAAGCATGTGCAGGGTTGGACCAGCCGAACGGTGGGGAGAGTATTCAAAGTCCATGGCCAGGATGTCGGTTGATCGTCTGAGAGGACGGTGCGGCGCGAAGAGCGTTTGACGAGGGAGCCGGAAGTATCTATGTCGGACGGAGAGCTTGTATCGCGAAGCGAGACGATTGGTAGAGCTAGGTGGCCATCAACACGCTCCACTCTTGCAGGATGAGGGCGTATGCAGAACGGATGCGACAGATGCGACGAGCGACGCGGCAGTCAGGTGTAGCACGACAGCTAGACAGTTGTTGGATAGACGGTAAGCGTGGAAGCTGAGGGAACGGCGAGCGCAGGAGTCGAGTATCGATGGTAAATTGGCGACGTTGGGCGTGTTGAGATGGCGGCGGTGATCGAAGATGTAAACAGAGGTATGCGACGGCGCGGCGCGTGCGGATTGAGTGGGGAAGAGGCTGATTGAGCGAGTTTGTTGATATTCGAGACAGGTCGGGCTACCAGACGTCGAGGTTGAGAGACGGATGTGACGAAACAAAACAACTCGGGCAGGCGATTCGGGCGGCAGAAGAATGGGCGAGAAAGTCGATAGATGGGTAAGTGAGGGAAGGCGCCAGCGGCGGAGGGCAACAGCGATGGGTCTCGCGACGACAAGCGCACTGACTGCCTTGCATGCACGGGGCACCTGCCTTGACCAAGCCGCCGGCCGTTCAAGTCCAACCTCAATCATAAACACCATGCAAAACCCACATCTGATGCCGCCCATCCATCTGCATAACGAATACGATGACGACCAAATCTCCTTTGACACCACACAGATCTGGTCCGTCTGCTTCACACACGTCAACCCGACCGCCGTCTGCTCTCGAGACGTGCTCAGACTTGGCTCACCCGAGAGCTGCATGGTCCCTGCACCGTATAAACAAACAAACCGAATAACAATCAATGCAAAAAGCATTTTTCACATATGACTACATCGTTCTGCACATCTTCTCCTTGCACAATGCTAGTAGCCAGCATAGCACCGGCTCACTATTCACTAGCCACTTTGTTCCCCTACCGTCCGCTACAGGTGAGCGCTGCATTGCCGTTGGCCCCTCATTACTCTGTCTCTACTCCGTACCTTGCCCTGTTCTCAAGCTTGCTCCTCAACTACTGTAAATGTCCGAGGGGCCAGTAGATCGAGATGTGCGATAATTAGCGCCAGCCATCACATGGTAGGGTTGCTGGAACTAGCTAAGCAGTATTCCAAGTCGACCTGTGTTTCACCGCCCTGGACAAGACTTCGTTGCCCGCTTGTTGAGATTGGAGTTGCAAGACTCTCGCATCTTGTTCAACAATAATCATTGTCCACTTGTCTATTAATACAACTGGAGCTCTCTGAAACCAGGAGGCTGCTCTTGGACAAACGGTCATGAAGGGGTGGAGGTTACGTTCGCGAGATGACATGTACTCGAGTACGTACATACAACGTTGTACCCAGCACCCTGGGATGGTTCGAACCTCGAACCCCTTCAGCTTGATTTTTGACTCGACAAGTATCCTGATTTATACAACGGGCCTAGCTATGTAGCTGCATATTTGGCGTGCAATTGAACCCGGGCAACCACGATTGAGAAAAGGGGGGCTCTGCGGGACTTGAATACCCTGTACAGTGTTGGATATCTCCCCAATACCCTTGACCGCTGACTCGCTATCCACTCCTCATACTTGTCATCTTCCTCAACGTTTGCTCACAATCTCTACGCACGACTCGAAAAAGCCACTGGCACATGTTCATCCAGTCAGCAACATAGTAGCCTGCTTCTTATTTCCGATTGCCCGACAGCAATGGCCCACGATCACCCTCGTGGAAAGGCAGAGGGCCAAAAAGTTCACGCCGCGAACGCCCACTCCCGGCGCGCCTAAAGCAAGAAAAGGCCGGTCTACGAATCCACTTCCCATCCCCAGACCGCACCGTGCGCCTCCTGTCACTCTCTCCTTGTGCCATTTTGTCTTCACCGCCGGCCGGCTCCTCGCTGCACTGCTGCAGGTCCCAGGGAAGACCTGCAGCCGATCTTCGAAGGTCAAGCCCTCTAGGCTCTTGAGACTTTGTGGCCCTTGATCTGGTCGGCCTTACTACACTGCCCACTCTTGGCCATCGACGTTCAAGAAATGAAAGATCAAGCCACACTTCTCTCAACCAGAACTTTGGAGATCTGGATATGTAGAGACGTTGGTGGTGTGGTGTTCCTTGTGCGTCTCACTGTGTTTGTTTACTTTTTACGGCGTCTACTCCGCTGTTCCTCCTCCGCTTTGATCACCCCTCAAGAAAAGTTAAACCACGTGCAGTTAGAATAATGTCAAAGAAACATAAACTCTATCTTATGCTGCTGATCGACCGACACCAACTAGTAATACCCGAGAGCTTGATGCTTTGTGGGGGGTGATGGCGTGGCAGTACCATTGACCAAGAGGTGCGAGCTTTCTCACATTAGGCATCAAGGCAAGCATGGCAACCAGGTTGGCTGCAAGAAAAGGAGCATTGCTCAAGGAGAAAACGATTGCCTGTCTTGTTGCCCCAGCATCCAAGTAACTACGGTCTCCACATAAGGGGTCAGACTTTGAAGATCGAGAAGTCTCGAAAAGGTGGAGGTTGAGTGTATGCCTTGGAACCCAGCACTGTGATCGTGTCCACCGCCTTCTCCTTACCAGCCTATACATGTTGCTAGGAGACTAATTTCAACTTTCAGCTATAGCAATTGCACGAGGTAAACCCAATGAGGAAATATGCGAGCGAGAGCAAGATTCAGAATCGAGATCTCTATGATCCAACCAAGCTCGTGCTTTTCTCCAGCTACACGTTGACATTGACAGAAGACAGATCGCGAACTCGGTCGGTATGTATTGCCCTATAGCGACCATGCACTTTCTGTATCTCGATGGTGGAGGTCCATGCCCCCTTTGTCCAAGGCTTTAACGTATTGCTCTCCCCCATCAGCTGAAAATCGCCATGATCCTCCAAGCCACTCCAAATCCTCTTCATTTCGATCTGAGCGTATGCACCGTCCTTTCCACGTACTTAGATGCTCCATCTTGCGCAATCTTAAACATGGCCGGATTGCACATAGATTTGTTTTCTCCATCATCCCCGTTGCCAGTGGGTATAGTCGTTCGGTACGGACCGAGCGATGGGAATGATTATTTTATGACAATCAAACACAGCCCTATATCTTTATCCGCCGTGCATGTCAGGGCAGACCGAACCCAAGACTGCATGACTGCATTGGTGAACACGTTTGCGTCTGGAAGGCGCCTTTCTCATCCCCCGACATTTGACGTCCAACGATACCACGCGCCCGGTCGGTACACATGACTGGGCATATCATAGATAGGACTCAAGTCCGCTCTGAGGATTCGTATCTAGGATCCGTATACCAACGCTTCTTGGAAGCAATCTCAGTCATGAATCGTGATCATCATCGTAAATGCAGAGCCGCAGCTGAAGCAAAGATTGAGAGATGCGATATCAAACGTCGCTCTTCTTCTTGCCCTGATTGCGAAGTCTAGCTTTCCTCACGCCTTCCTCAACTTTATCTTTGCGCCAGCTGCACACTTCGGCAAACTCACACATTCGACATTTGAAAGCCTCTTCGATTTCTACGCCGTTGGGCATGCGTTCGCCGTTCCACCACGCCATTGTCTTTTTCAGGTAGGCGTCTAGAATGTCTGAATCGTAGACAAAGGTTTTGGTGCCTATTACAGAGCCGCTGCCTGATGCTCTGTATTCGGCCATGAGAATATCGCCGATGGGAGATGGCGTTGAGGGATTGTTGGAGAAGGGGATTGCGAGCTGAAATTCTGAGATCATTAGTGTCCAGAGTTTCTCGAGGCTGTTGTGAGCGAGTAGCTCGTCGATCGGATCTTGAGGAGGCATTTGGGCTTGTTCAGCTGCCTCGGCGCCATTATCGGATTCGATACTGCCTAGCTGGGCGATAAACATGTCGCTGAATGTGGTGTTGCTGTCTAGGGCGTAGCGAGCAAAAACCTGTTCGGCTGGTACAGAGTTCGAGGCAAGTAGAGAGAGCATCCGATGATACATCATCAGCTGCATCGATGTAGGGCGGAAAGACGCCTCGCCTTTGGGCATGCTCTTCGAACCGCGAGTCTTTACATCCTTGAGATAGATTCTGCGATTGGCTTGGGGATTGCTCAACGAGGAGTTCTCGTGACTTTTGGTTGTTTGAGATCCGGTGAAGAAGGTATCCAAATTTGTTTGGTCCTCGACAGCAACCTTCTGCTTCTTAGGTCTGCCTCTCTTGGGCTTTATCTCCTTTTGCTGAGCCAGATCCGTCTCCAGATTCTCGTCAGGACATTCGTAACTGAGCTCGTCAATTATACCGTTGACAACTTGACCTTCGATAACGGCCCAAGTCTCGAATTCACGAGCTTGTCCAGTCGTTCTCAGTGTCCGCAGGTTTTGTATGATGTTCCAGATCTTCAAACCAAAAGCATCTTCTTTAGTCTCCACTTCGACAGAGACAGCTTTTTGTACTTGTACGCCAGTGACCTTGTGTGCTGCCTCGCTCACAGTATTCACAGCGACGGGCTCAAGTTTGCCCTTCTCCAAGACTTGGTGTACCAATCCTCCAACAACATCCAAAGGCACAGCAGTGCGTTTTTCTTGATCGAGGGCCTTCTGCACCACTGCATTCACGGTCTCGGCTGGCACGACGGTCTTCAGCTCTTCCTGTAGAATTCTCTCGACCAACAGGCGTATGGTGTCAATGGGCAGCACAGTCGCAGCCTGTTCTTCCAGGACCTTGTGTACCGAGGAGCCCTGCTTCATCGCTGCCGTGCGGCGAACTCTACCATACTTGGTCAAACTGTACCAATACTGAAGTTCGCACCAAGCAGGCGACACTATATCGGTAACAGAGAGAGGTTTCTTCGGCGGCGTACGGAATCGTTCGATGGGTGATCGTGTATCTGAAGGATTTGGTTGTTCAGGTTCGGCATTTGCTTCGCGTGAAGTTACGGACAATCGAGTTGCGTCAGGGTGAGCTGCAAAGCGCTGTTGTCAGCGGTCAGCCCAACAATCAGCTGGCGATGGTATGGAGACCTACGGGAGAAGGCGAGGCGATTGTGCTCGTCGTATTCGATCTCGATTGAAGCTTCGCCGACGGGGCCATCGCGCGAGACCATCTCGAACACGATACCCTCGTCGTCGACATACTTGCGCCGCGTGCCTCTGGCAAATGGCGACAGAGAGGAAGTGTCCGGTAGGACTGAAGCATGGTCGCTTATCGATGTGGAAGGCTGTGATGCAGCTGTGAGGAGGACTGAGAGGGTTGCTTCGTCGTCTGTTCCAAACTCTGATCCATAATCGCTGTCTTTGCCATCGTCTAGTGTGACGTCCATGATGTGCTCGTCATCGTTATCGGTGGCAACAGTATGTAGTGAAGCTGAAGACTTGGCTGCTGGAAAGCTATGGTATATCGGGCGGTCGCAATGTTTATTGATCGCCTGCGTCTACAAGCGTAATGTGGTGCTTATTTAAGTAGTCGTGTTCTATTCTGATGGTTGTCGCTCTTCATGATGAGAAGCTGGAGATGACAATGAACGTAGATGCTTTCTTATGACGCAAAACCTACGCATAAAGACAAGTGTATACAGTATATAGAAGTGCACTAAATGAGACAAATAAGTAGCTATGCGATTACATCAATGCCATCATTGTCGATTTCGAGGTTGGAGTTGTTGGTATGCAAAACTACTGGACAGGGTCATGTGCACACATAAGACGCTCATGCTACTCGCAAGGCTGGCAAAAGGACGCGCATACCTTTTCACATATAGACCAGGGCTTGCTACATAGTCGTCAGGATAGAGACGTGCGCATATGTAGCGTGCTGATAAATCCTTGAGCATCTGCAATCATCTGCAACCTACTATGGCTCGAGGCATTTTGCATCCGATATATATATGAATATCACGTTATTTGACACGAAGGAGTTTGGAGTATATTCATCATGTTAAAGTCATTTACTTTTCATTATCAAACATGTGCTAACGGGGCATGAAGCGAGTCTGCAACATATATCGAGCTGCCCCGTCAATATGTGCTGGCCATAAAAGAAGCCGGGTATCAACTCTTCGCAGCAAGCTGCTTCGGCGCCGCCTTGTTCAGCCAGCGCCAGGCATTCCTTACTGTCGACCACCAAAGGAGACAGGAAGCCTGCGAGAGTGACCATGAACAGTCCCACTCGTCAATCATCCATCGACGTCGAGCATCTCAGCATCGACGCATCAACGACTCGATGCTTAAGCCTTGGCTGCACCGGCCTTGATGAGGATGATATCACCATCCTCAACGATGTAGTCCTTGCCCTTGGTCATGATCTTTCCTTGGGCCTTGACCTCGGCTTCTGTCTTCAGCTCCTTGAGGGTGCTGAAGTTGTAAACAATGCACTGAATGAAAGTCTTCTCGAAGTCACCGTGAATGACACCGGCGGCTTGAGGAGCCTTGGTACCGTTACGGACGGTCCATTGACGGACCTCGTCAGTACCAGTAGTGAAGAAACTGCCAAGGTTGAGAGCCTTACGCATGGTAACAATGGCCTTGGGCAGAGCGGACTTGCCGCCAATCTTCTTGCACTCCTCCTCAACCTCAGCATCAGTCTCGAAGCGAGAAAGACGCTCCTCGAGAGAGATGGAAATGGGAAGGATGGGCTCTCCAGGAGAGTTGGTCTTGATCCACTCAACAACCTTGGGCAAGTGCTTGTTCTTCTGGCGAAGGTAGTCCTTCTCGCTGAGGTTGGTCAGGTAGACAACAGGCTTGGCAGTCAGAAGGAAGAGAGGGTTGATGACCTCGACCTATTGTAATATTGTTAGCCATGAACATGCAAGATCAGGTTGATAACAAGTGTAGAGGTTGATATGTGTTTCAGAAGGGACTTGACAACAAAAAAGTTCTGGATCCAGCTCCCTGTTGGGTCCAATCCCAACAGGTTAAGCCTTTCTCCGGTGAACCGTTATTCTGAGAGCTGGGTATAAAAGTTGGATCATCATTGTAGGGGGGGCGGCGGGTGGTGCAAGAGTGAAGGTCAGAGTAACGTACCTCCTTAGGGCTCCAGTGCTGGTGACGGATATCCTTGCCATCGTTGAGCAGGGCAAGAATCTTCTCGACGGTGGCTTCCTCCTCCTTGAGCTTCTTCATCTCGAGGGATTGACCGCCACGGCGGGTCTGCTTCTTCAAGTTCTCGAGAGCCTTCTCTGTGAATTCGATGTCCTTAATACGGAGCTCCTCGCTGATAATCTCGAGATCACGGACGGGGTCGACATCACCCTCGACGTGGATAATCTCGGCATCATCGAAACATCTGACGACCTGGAAGATGGCATCGACGGCGCGGATGTGGGACAAGAAAGCGTTACCGAGACCAGCACCAGTAGAGGCACCACGGGTCAGACCAGCAATATCGTAGATGGTTTGGTGAGCGGGGACTCTAGACTTGGGGTTGTACTGCTCGCACAACCAGTCGTAGCGCTCATCGGGAACAAGGACACGAGACTCCTCGGGATCGATGGTGGCGTAAGGGAAGTTCTGCAATGTGTTAGTGAGAGAAGCATTGGAGTGCATGTAACGATACGTACAGCAGGGTTACCGAGAGAACACTTGGTAATGGCCTGGAAGAGGGTGGATTTGCCGACGTTAGCCAGACCAACCTGCGATTGGAGTTAGCAACAGCTTTGTAGCCACGTTGGCGGACTAATCCCTACATACGATACCACTCTTCAGGTTGTTTCCGGGACGGCCCAAAATGACCTTCTCCTCCTTGACGACCTTCTTGGGAGGCATTCTTCCTCTAGCGTAGGTTCGGACTAGGGTAAAGCTTTGAAGTTGGCAGACGCGCAAGTGAGCTGTCGCAAACGCAGGGCCTGCTGCGGATACTCGAGAGAGGAAGGAGAGTGGAGCGAGTGCGGAGGAAATGGTCGCAAATATGTAGGAGTGGGCTGTGACTGGCCGACCCCGTGAAAATGTAGTGTATGAGAGAGAGGGAGCAAGAGGATTGGAAGTGGGATGGTGGGATCTTCGACATGCGCTGGCGTTGGCGTCTCATTTTTTCTGCTGTGAGCTGCGCGGAACAAGCCGACCAATTACCTAATCCGGAAGGAAGCTGGAGTACCGTGCATTGGTATACACTGGGGACTAATCTATATACTACATGTTATGATGGATGTCTATAGATCAATAGCATAGATGTTGTTGTTGTGTTATCGTTGTAGACACCGAGTAACACACGGGTTGGATGGAAATGGTATACAGGGACTTTCAGAGGCTTCAGCATGATAAATTGTTCACCATCTGTCTACACAGATGCAACCTGAATACATATATCGCCGTAAGCTATGCTAGCATGTAGTAGCCATGATAGCCTTGTCGCCAAGGAAAATCTAGTGATGCGTGGTGGCAACACCTGCTGCGTCGGCCTGGGCTGTAACTCTGCGCTTATAATCGTTCACATCACCGTCAAAGTGCTCAACGCGTCCCTGATCACAGATCCAGAGCGACGTACAGCAAGCATTGAGAATCGTAACGTCATGGCTAAATCAGAAGGCATTAGTATACAGAAAAGATTGGAGGAGGTGGTGGGTGGGAGGGGGGAAAGGGGAGAAACTTACGAAACCATTAGGACACCACCACCGAAGTTCTTGATAGCATCTGCCAAGGCGTCCATGGCTTCAATATCCAAGTGGTTAGAAGGCTCATCGAGAACCAGAATGTGAGGGTTCTGAAGTGACAAGATGGCGAAAGCGACACGAGATTTTTGACCTCCAGACAAAATTTCCATCTTCTGTAGACCAGTCATACCGGTGAGACCGAAGGCACCAAGATGTCTGCGGTACTCCTCATCAGACTTGCCAGGGTACATCTTGGACATGAAGCCAACAGCACTCATATTGAGGTCGAGGGCATCGACGTGATGCTGGGCAAAGTAGCCAACACGCAGACGAGGGTTCTGAGAAATGAGACCAGTAGTCGGCTGTAGTGCACCGATGAGAAGCTTGAGCACTGTTGTTTTACCAGCACCGTTGGGTCCGACGATACCAATACGCGAGTCGAGCTGGACGTCGAGATCAACATTTGCAAGCAACGGCTTGTCGGGTGTGTAACCGAAGTTGACACCACTCATTTGAATAATAGGAGGCGACATCTTCTCCACATCAGGGAATGTGAACTTGACTGTGTACTCGCTCTCGGGAGCTTCCAGGACAGGCATCTTCTCCAACTTCTTGATACGCGATTGTGCTTCGGACGACTTGGCTGCGTTGTAACGGAACTTGTCGATGAAGGCTTGCAAATGCGCACGTTCGCCCATCTGCTTCTCGTACTCTCTCTTGGCAGTCTTTCTTCTCTCCTCCTTGGTGTTGTAGAAGGACTGGAAGTTGGCACCCTTGTAGTAATCGAGACGTTCGGAGTGTTGGTGGATAATGTCTGTAGCGACTTCGTCAAGGAAGGCTCTGTCGTGAGAAACAACCAAGAGAGTGCTGGGGTAGGATTGCAGGTAGTTGGACAAGAAGGTGATGGAAGGCACATCCAACATGTTGGAAGGTTCATCGAGCATGAGAAGATCAGGTTCGCAGAACAGAGCACGAGCAAGTGCCAATCTCATACGCCAACCACCAGAGAAGGTCTTTGTGGCGAATTGCTGTCTCTCATGCGAGAAACCAAGACCGGCAAGAATACTGGCAGCACGAGACTCAGCCTTGTCAGAGTCCATCTCGGCGAGCTTAGCTTGGACATCACTGAGCGTGATGTCGAGACCCTCTCGTTGAGTGTCAAGCTTAGCAGCATCTGTCGATGTATCTGCCATTTGGGATCTGGTGGCCTCGAGCTCTGCAAGCTCCTTGGTGATCTTGTCTTGCTCCCTCAGCAAATGCTTGCGCCAAACATCAGCGTCCAAGACGGCCTGAAGAGCAGGTGTGTCGTCTCCCATAATCTAGGAAGGTTAGCCGCATATCAAATTGCACTTCATAGGAAAAACTTACCTCTTGTTCGACGTGAAGAATAGAGATATGAGTGGGAATGGGAACCTCTCTCTTACTCAAAGCTCTAAGCAAAGTAGATTTACCAATACCGTTCTGACCGACCAGACCGTATCTGCGACCAAAGGACAGAGTCAAGTTGGTGTCACTCAAGATTCTCTTGCCACCAATAGTGATATCAATGCCATCGACCTTGATTTCCTTACTCTTACCGGCGTTGTCTGAGCCGAGTTGCAGAGGGTTAACCTTCATGAAGAACTCTTCATAGGATGCAGCATCGTCGGTCTGGTCCAAGAGTTTAGAGGTTTCATACTCGACGTTCTTGAATTCCTTTCTGTCTTGCTTTGCACGAAGCTTCTTTTCGGCCTTCTCGAGCTTCTTCTTGTCAACACGAGACTCAATTTGTCTACCAGTGTGCTCCAAGTTGACACCACCAGTCAAGCCAAGAGTAGTTGAGATGTTTCTCGCAGATCCGACTTGAATAGTTTGGTCGAGCTTTCTGGCAGAAGGACCCTGCTGGCGGTGTTCACCATCAAGATTAGACTGAGCCGAGAGCTTGGAGACAAACTTCTCAACCAGGTTCTGAATTGTCAATTCATTCTGGTTAGACAGGTCACCGGAAGCGGATAGCAGCAGAGCTGTCACAGCAGCGGCGGCATCAGACAGTGGGTCGCCTTCCGCGCTGTATGCCTGCGAAGCGTGGTTGAGATATCCAACGGAATACTCGGACACGACAGGGTCGATTCCCGGGATCTGGCTTCTGATTTCAGCCTCCATTGTAACACAGAAAAGGATTCGGCGACGTGAAGTTTTGCGTGTTTGGTTAGGGTGGCGGCTGTTGGCGACTTTCACCGCTATGTTCGTCCTGTGGATCTTCGAATCCTTCGTCGAAAAGAAAACAGAATTCACGCTTTTACGAAATAGGCCTTGTTGTTCGGTGATCCGGTGCCCTTGCGTGTTTTTCCAGCTCTTGTCCGTCAAACCCAGTGAGGGGCGTTACGGAAGAGCTGCGGATGAGAATCCTGTTGGTTAGCTTAAAGAACGTCCAGATTCAAGGTAGTGTCTTCTTAGTACCGATCCGACCACTGCACTTCCAACTTCTAAGCGCATGAGATCTCGATTACAGTAATCCTCCACAAGTAAGCAATACACAGGCTACCAATGAGAATTCTGACATTCTGGACAATCGAAAAAGGGTCTCAAACTAGGCATCGCGTTTCATGATTACAGATTGGACGGTGTATCTCCAAAGGATCTCGAATACCGCCTGCTTGGCATACGCCATATAACATACTTGCTGTGCCTAGTACCAGATCTCCACAGACCAGCTGCACGAGAATTGAGCACTACCAGCCGATGGTCGATTCCCTGTTCATTCTCGCAAGAGGTCGAGGTCAAGCCCAAGCTATTCTCAAACAGTGACCAATCAGCCGTAGAGAACGAGCGTTTACTCAAATCGGTTCTTGTTGATCAGACAGTCACCGATAGCTTGTACTACACGAGTAAAAGGTACGCAAAGCCAAACCACGATTAGACGGATCAGCAAAGTGCATTTGCTGCTTAAAGTGGATGAGCTGTATTCCGGGTTGAGCAGAGCATCAGTGCATGTTGCTGCCCGAGCAACCTTCAGTAAGGTGATTAATCATGTTGAAACTGGATTACTATTTCTGTAAGGCATATAGACTTTGAGCAAGGTGGAGGAAGAGCTGCGGTCAATTGCGTTCTTCTCCATTATTCTTTGATCGACAAAACATCCTTGTATTCCGAAGAATACAGAGTGACATTCAACCCTTTTATCCCCGTCGTCAGAATGGAGCTGATGGATCCGCCAAGCGGTGTCAACCTCCGTCTGGTTCGGATTGGGCTTGAGCACGAGGACGAAGAGGACCGTGCTGTTTCATAGAGGCAAGCCACGCTACAAGAACAGAAGTGGAAGGTTACTGTGCAGTACCAAACACTCGGGCCTGACGAAATAGATTGGCGATCACCTCTTCCCCGACATCCCTCGAGCCGTCGGCCGGCGTTGCGTGAGACCAAGAGACCAGCCGTGGCCTTCTTTTGGGTCTGCTAGCTTTCAAGGGATGATGGTTCAGTCCCTGCTTGTCAATCGAGAGCCATTGTGTAACTTTGAGAATTTGACGTGTTGGAAGATGTACACAAGCACTTCTTCTTCCCGCTGCTGCACGCGGCTGGTGACTTACGCGACATCATGGGTGTCGTCTTTAACTCCACAGCTCAGGCGGACCGAGTCGATCCAGACGACACTTCAGCGGATGATCCGTCTGCCATGCTTGTTAGCGTTTCAGGTTGCTTGCTGAATCCTGAATGTGTCATCTTCTGGTGCGTCGTTGCATGGCTTTGTGAGAGTCACCTTTCGCACGCAGGCACGCGGTAGATGCATGTAAGTCAGGCTCAGTTTCATCATATACACGTCCGAATCGTGTGAGTACATGTGTACCGTCATGCCAGATCTCAGATGCTCGACGCACGGCGGTTCGAAAGCGACAGAACTGCCAAATGATCCAAGCGCTTGCGTGGAACGCCTTAGGAAAAGCCGCCCCTACGAGTTACAACATTGTCCGGCACCAAAGGAACCGACAAGACTACGCTAAACACCCTGCAGCTGGTACAAAGCAGCATGCAGCTGCTTTAGTGGTGGATATTTCGGTTGTTAACTTTGGCTGGACCCACGGATCTTGTTGGTCGAGGATGGAATTGTGGAATTTCCTTGACTTTGACAATGCTTGGAGTCTCAGCATTCTACATCTAGGGCTAGATATTGTATCTGTTCACGTCGGGTTTCACGGCAAGTGGTCAAAAACTTAGTCGATCGAGTAATGGCATAATACAGGTACATGGATGAAGAAACGGCGCTGCAGGCCGAGGCGTATGGTATGTGCCGTAAGGATTGATTGCTATTTG
The DNA here is from genome assembly GCA_024195555.1 of Aureobasidium sp. EXF-12298. Lineage (NCBI taxonomy): Eukaryota > Fungi > Ascomycota > Dothideomycetes > Dothideales > Saccotheciaceae > Aureobasidium > Aureobasidium sp. EXF-12298. Next base: position 257,724 of record SWBJ01000011.1, on the reverse strand, counting down.
CAGGGATGGTCGTCAGAAGTCGGCAGCGAATGGACGAGTCGCACAACGTTTTGACGGTTGAGGGCGCTGTGCAAGGAGAGAGATTTGACAACAGACTGCAGACGAGATGAAACAGAGCGACGTGCGTGGAGTTATGTATGGCAGAGATATAGTCGCCGAATGCAAGCCTCGCGCAGGCTCGAGCAAGCGATGGGATAGTGAGATGGATACAGGAAATCCGGTGGGCAGCGGGCATTCCTTCTCGAATGCCTCTGTGATGTCGCGGGAGCATTGCAATGAACGTTTGGCACGCCGTTGGAGTTTGATCTCTTGTCGCATGAACGTTCAGCGGACTCGTGGTGGCGTCCGAGCTGAGGGGTAGTGTAGGCGCTTGAAACGCAGGTCAGCGCTCTCGATAATCCCATTCATAACAAAAAACCGGGCATCCTGAAGTTTAGGCGACGCCGAGTGCTCGCCGTCCGCCGTCTTGAACCAGCCTTTCTCTGTCTGCTCCGTGTCTGTGCCTTGTTTGTGGGGCTTTGCGCGGCGGCCTTGACTCTGTCTTTCTTCCTGATCAGTAGAGCGACGAGTTTACTCCACTATGAAGACGACTGGGGCGGGATACACGTTGAGCAGTCTGTCCAATTGCACCTTCCGTCCGCTGTCCTTGAGTTGCGTGTTCTGTTGATGGGCGCATGGCATCGGCCAAAGTATGAAAACGATCCCCACGGTAAGCTGCACCCAGAGACCCGCTTTCACTATAATGCCCCCAGCCGCTGCGCTTCCTGCCTTCCTGCCGCCATGCTTGATATGCGATTGCCCTGCCCCTCGCTATCCTGTCTACGGCCCTGACTGCACTTGGCTGTACCTCCCCCTGTCGCCCGCTCTGTGAAGCCTAATCCTCTTCGCAAAGCGGCTGCACTCTCCGTCATGCAGCATTGACCGTCTCTTTCTTCGCTCCCCCTTGCAGTCTCGATTGCTCAACTCCCGACTGACCACCAAAACCTCTACAGCTCTGTGCAACGAGCACCGGCATTGGCGTGTCTGCCCTGGGCTTTGTGCTTGCTCGACCCGACCACGATACACGCTCCGAGCGTCAACACTGTGCTCCCAGCAACACAACTCGTCGCTCCAGCTCGCATAGATCCTCTACCTTCCTCCACCCTCTTTCTGTCCCTTCTTCACTCGACCCGGTCCGTCCTCGACCACGGTCCAATTCTCGAGCAGCCTCGCTCGTTCCACCCACGAGTGACATGACATCGACGGCAACCTGCACGGTACAGACCGTCGACACATACGCGACCTCGACCACCTTTTGTCCTCCCTTTGCCTTCTCGGCTCGCCAGGCCCTCCGCTCCGCGAGCACCCAACCTACCACTGCTCCCCCGACGAGGAATGCGCCGGACCATGCCCGAACGGTGCTAAGGAAAAGAGACGGCCACACAATGCCTCGCGGCGCAACCCCGTCCTTTCGACACGGTGCAGAGGCCTCACCTCCCATATCTCCCACTTTCGCTCCTCATCAGACGCCGTCATGGCTCAAGAGGTTTTCGTTTTCTTCGCGCGACTCGACGCAATCGTCAAACTCTCGCCCAGTTTCTTCCGTCATTTCTGTCGCTCCTTCAGCCTCGGGATCCACTAGCCCGATGATCCCCAGCCACACTCCACCCATCAACACAGCCCCGAACAAACTTGTCAAACGCTCCACCTCGGTGAGCAAAGTGCCCACTTCAGCCTCGTACGGCGGCTCGACCACAAAGATTCCCATTCCGACCTTGAAACGCCCAGCAACCAGCCACAAGCGTAGTGCTACTCTACAAGAGAGACGCACTCCCAAAATTCCGAAAGCCGAAGACGCTTTCAGAAACTCTTTCTATGGTTCTCCATCAGAATCCATGCCCGAGGATATTCAATGGCGTAACTATTTTGCTCCTAGGCAGGCTGTAGGTCCTCCGGAAACGATACGGCGTCGCAGCTCGACCAGCATCCCAAACCCTATCAAAAGGGTGTATGCGGACAGGAAGTATCGACCCGTTTTGGTGTCTGCTAGAGAGAATATCAACGCTGCTCCAATCGAGTTTGACAATGATACAGATGATGTCGAGCCTGTATTCGATTCGAATGTGGTGCCAAATGTCCCGGTAGCCGACCGTTTTTGTTCCTCATCTCAGCAGCAGCCCCTTGCATTAAATCGACTCTCGCGAGCAACTGTTGATTTCCAAAGTTCTTCGTTCGATTCGAGGATAGATGAGCGGAGAAGTATTGAAGACGCCTTAGACAGACAAGACCTCGCCGAAATGTCTAGAATCGAGTCGGCCTCGAGCTCCTTCTCTGCCAGCGACATTCTCCCCGCAGAGCCTCAGATCTGGAAGGAGCCACCTCCAATCAAAGCAGCACCCGTCGCTAAATACCGCCGACCGGGTGCGCGAGCTCGATCCAACACGCCCACCAGCATGGGCAACAGACAAAGCATTTCTCACGATGAACCATCCGAGATTCAAGCGAGACATCGCGACTTGAATGACACTACACAAACAACAAAGCCGCCATCTCTTAGCAGCCCTATTACAGAAATAGACCTTAGACTACCATCGCACCAGACGCATTCCGCTTCGGACCTACTATCCAAATTCGCCGACCTCCCATCAAACCCACACAGCGACGACAGTGTATATTTCGACACATTACCTTCACCATCACGCCCTTCCCACCAAGCGTCGCATCCTGTCGACACTGCATCACATCTGGCCGGCTCAGATAGCGATATCAGGTTAGGTGAGGATGAGGGCCTTGACTCACAAAGCGACACTATTTATGATTCCGTCCGCACCAGGGGGCCAAAGTCGAGTCCGGGCAGGCGAGGGCCTTCAATAGAAACCATCTTTGACGAGTCACCGCCATTCCATGTTCATGGCAGGCATACCTTACTCAAGGACTATCTCCAAACAGGACCCTTACCTGATCAAGGATATTCACTCAAGCCAAGACACAGCATTATACACGAAGAAGACGCCATTTCTACCCCAGCTCGCTCTGCTCGAAACCAGTCCTTGGGCAGTTCGCCAATGCTTCATATGAAGCACTCGCCTGCTCAGAGTAACATTGCATCATCACCGCCTACTAGGCAATCTCTTTCTGAGCTACGCCAGCATGCCGAACATTTCCCCGATTTCGGCGATGCTGATGATGACGAAGAAAGCTCTTGGTCTTTCGCCGAAGACGACGATGACGAACCTCCAGTCACGCACAAGAATCGCTTTGCCCACCTCGGCATCACCCCTGATCTCTTGTCGCCTCATGGACATGCTTCGAGTTCTGCGAACACGACCCCACAACGACCAACAGTTAGAAGCACAGACAGAGACACACGCAGCAGCATCTTCGATTGGTCCGAGCAACAGCCTTTGGAGAAGAGCCCAAATAATCGTTCTCCTCCTCGCCCCAAGACCGTGCATGGTAAGAAGGACGCCGAAACTCGTGGTAGCAGGTCAGTCGGAAGAAGGGCTCCCAGTGGACTCCATACTCGCAGCCAAAGTGTACCGACTGCTCAGGACGGTGACGGAAAACGCACAGGCACCAACAAATTCGGCACATGGGGCATCGGCAGCAAGGGTGTGACAGAAGACTGGAACGAGGACTTCGATTTCGAGGATGAAACTGTTCCAGTAGAGAAGAGACTCGACAGCGGCATTTCAATGATCGTACCCAAGTCAATCCGGGATCAGCAGACCAATGTGCTCGCCAACATTGGACTCCTTCGGGACTGGGGTCTTTTGATCGAGGAGTTGAAGGAACACAAAATGCGAGCTGTCATGCTTGAAGTGCTTGGTGGGGTCAACGAGAAGATGTGGAGCGAGGTCGATGCTATGATTGATCTCGCAGACCAGGAATCTGACGAACAAACACTCGCTCCTCGGTTTTCGCCTTCCTCGTCGCCATCTTTCAACTACGATGCATTTGATGAACCACTTCCAGCGTTACCAGCAGCGGAATACCTGATGCCACCTCCATTGTTCGGCCTTCCTGAATCCCCAGCAGATGGTGAATTCGACTTTTCCACCGAGGAAGCGGCTATCTCTCCAACCAGAACTGATAACGGCATCTTCGTTACACCGGCAACCCCTCGAAGACCGCGGAAGAACTCGGAGGCTGTTGCTCGTTCTGTTATAGAAGCTTTGCAAAAGAAGCGACTTTCTAACGCCGGCTTTGATCTTGAAGGGAAGGACAAGGTCCATTTCGACACGGCAACATTGAAGCGAATTATTCCTTACGTCCAAGAGCTACGAGATAGAGTAAAAAAGGTCATCAGGGACGCAGAAGACCTACTTCCCAGCCCGAAGAGTCTCAAAGGAAGTATCGGCTCACATGGAAGTCGATCCGTACGCCGAAGGAAACGCGAGGTCCCCGAATCACCAACCGTGCATCGCCGGAGTCGACGCTCCACAGGTGCCTTGGACCGTACATCTTCAGACGATGGGACAACTACTCCAACCGAAGAGCTAAATGCCCAATTACGTCTCATGGCCATGACCTAACAAAAAGCGGTCCATCATTTTCTGGTCATGCGCTACACAGCTTCTTGACCAACCACATTACAGAACCATCTTCATTGTATCCAAGAGACGACGTATGCGAAAAAAGGCTGGCAACGATTTTTCCTCTTTGTACCATTAATGTCTTTCTCCTTTCTCGTCTGATTCAAACCACACATTTCTGCGACCACCTCTTTTCATTCCGGTTCAGCGAACGGCCTTCTTTTTATCCTTTCTGAACTTCATCAAAGTTTCCCTTTTGGCAAAGCGGTTTGAGCGGACTTGGAATCTGTCGCATATCACCTTTTTGTCTTTCCTTTTTCCTCCCCGTTGTATTATTTCTCTTTGGTGGTTGGGAGGTTTGCACAGGGTGGATTGGACAAAAAAGACAAGAAATACTGCATTGCTTCTTCTCTTTAGCACTTTCTTCTCTTTTTTTTCTCGCGCAAGCATTCGAGCGAGGCACACACCCAAAAGAAGCGTCTGTGTATCACACTTTTGTAGTCACTTCTTTCTTCTTTTTTTCTTCATTAGCCAGCCAGCCAGTCACACTGCATAGACATTTGTTCTCCTACTGCCATTCATTGACACTTCTCATCTTGCCTTCTCAGTATCACCTCTGTTCTGTGATGTCTTCTTGCATTCGTAGCGTATATAATCAATTCCGTGCTCGATACTTCCTTTTCATCAATGTTGACCACAGTCGCTCATACCAAATGTTCCTGCTGGAGCATTGTAGGACTCCTCACGAATCGGTAAGTGACAAGTCAACGCAGACCTGACTGTTCAACATCCTCCTTCTACCCAGAGTACTGCTCACTCATGTTCGTCACCACGTTTGTTATGTCCTTTGTCTGTGCTTACTTGATGATATTTATGGTCGACGGGTAAGGGGTAGAGGGGACAAGACGGAAAAGAGTGTGTATCAATTTATCTCTGCATGGATTAGGAAACTCCATTCAAAGTTTTTTGGTTATGTATCTCCTCTGTCCCTTCGTTTTTTCGTCTTTCTCAGCTTTGGAGCAAGAACATCTAGAGTCGTAAGCGCTCGCTCGCTGTGAGACATAGAGCCCCCCTATCGTTAAAAACCTATGCTCTCATCCTCTGCTCTCCCGCCTTCCCTCCTTTCTCAAGCCTTCCATCCTATGTTCTCCTTCTTCCATCATTCTACTCACCCAGCCCCTCAAACTTATCCCTGATGTCCTCAGCAGCGATCCTTCTTCCAGTCATGCCGAAAAATGCAGCACTGACTCTCTGCCACATTCCCTGCATATCTTTGCCAATCAACTCTGACAGAGCTTGCAGTTCGCCAAAGGAGAAGAGATCGTCTTCGGTCAAAGAGGGGGTTGTTGCGAGAGTATAGGCCGTGCGCGAGGAAGAAGGGGCCATGGAGGGAAGAGCACGGTGGGGTTTGGAGGTGTGGGACTGACGATGAGGTTCGGGTTCGTGACGAGGACGTTGAGTGTCTTTGGTGTGGCGGCGAGGGTGGGTTTCTTGGGTTGAGCGATGAGGGCGGGACTCTTGTGTGCCGTTGATGTGGTGGTGGTTGATATGGACTTCATGGCGATGAGCATGAGCATGCTCATGTTCGACTTTGCCTGCTACAAGCAGTGCAGCAGACAGAGCTCGTTCTTTGTTGTTCTTGTCCTTGTCAATAGCATTGGACTTGCTCTTGCGCTCCTCAACCTGGTTTTCCTTCTTTCCCATCTTGGCGACTTGTTTGTCGCTGTGGTCGTTTTTCTCGTCAGTCACTCCTGCCTTGTCGATGCCGTGCTTGCCTCCTTTTTGTGGCTTCCAATCGGCTGGCTTGATCTCGTGGAAACGTGTTTTGATCTGCTTCTTGGATTTGCCAATGGCTGCTCCGATTTCTCCCCACTGCTTGCCTTCGCTTTTCAGGAGCAGTAGTTTTGCGTCTTCTTCGGCGGTGAAAACGGGGCCTGATGGGTTCTGGGCACCGGCTTGGGGTTTGTCGCCGTTGGTTTTGGGTTCTTCGGCGGCCTTGTCTGCGTCTGCGGCTTTATTGTTTGATGCTGCTTTTTCGCTGACTGGCTTTGAGTTGGACTTGCTGTCGTCCTTTTTGCTGCTGGATTTGTTGTCTTCCTTCTTGCTGCTGTGTTTGGAGCCTGACGGCGCGTCTTCTTTGTTGCTGCCTTTGGCACTGGCAGGCTTGGGTTCGTCGACGCCGCTTTGCTGTTGGACACTTGCGCGTCGGGATGGACGCACACGGACGAGCTCGGTGTTTCCAGAGGTCTGTAGGAAGGGCAGCTGTGTGAGTCAGCATTCTCAGATGGTAAAGGGGAAGTGTGTTGTGCTTACTCCTGGAGGGCCAGTGGGTCTGCGGATGGTGCGACCAGAGCCGAGGAAAATGTCGAAGAGAGAGATGGGAAGCTCTGCTGACTTTGAGCCTGCCATCGTGGCGCCTAGAGGCAGCGATTCGGGGATTGTGGGTGCGAGGCGAGTATGCGCAGACGCTCAGTAGAAGGTGCTGGTTCGCGATTCAGGGGTAGTCATGCAGAGATGGAGGTGGTGCTTTTAGTGTCACATACAGGTGTTTGAGAAGTGTTGGAGTGATCAAAGTAGCTTTGTGAAAGTGGTAGAATGTGAAAGATGAGAGAAGTGCGAAATGTGTTGCTCTCGAGGAGGATTGAACACTGGCTATAACAAGCACGCGTATTGATGCGCGTAAACAAAGTGTTCAACTCCGTATATCTTACGCTCTGCTCTTTTTGCACTAACAACAATTCTCCCTATACCAACCCCATAGAGGCACGCTACTATAGGAAAGAGGAGCAAAAAAGAAGCAAAAAGAGTAGTTATGCCTTGCGGCGCGGAAATGGCTGACTGTGGCCCTGACTCCCCGTCGAGAGTCCCCTAAGCTAGTCCCACCGTATGGCTGCTCGGTTTAGTCCGGGTTTAAACCACTTACACTATCCTTCCCACTCAGGTGATCAACCCACGAGAAAAGGGCTAACTTTTTGAATTATATAGTCACTTCTCATAGTGACCTCATCCACACAAACAAATGATGCACATTGTGACTTTGCATTACAACAGTGAGCCTTCACCACTGCACGGTGTGCACGAAGGTGCTAAACTTACATTTCCTGAAGGTGTGCTGCCTCTCAGTATCAGACCATTGATGGCTATGCTTCAATCATACATCATGAATGATGCGAATTTAGCCCAGCCAGCTGCATCGCCATTACTGCAACACTACAGCACCAACAACACTGCTGACGCAGAAATGTCAGTGCCAACAACAACCAGCAGGTTGTAGTAATGTCGCCATGCAGCAAGCGTAGCGCAAGGCGATTTCCAGATCCTAACACCCATACACGCCATCTCCAGTAAGGCAAGTAATGTATCTCGTCCAGCTGGTTTGAATCTGAGCATAAGTCAAACCGTTGTTGTACGGATTTGCTTCATTCATCATCATTGTCGACCCTGGGAGAATATGAGGATCCGCATCTTCCTGCTCCAGCGACTACTGAGTGGTCTGGGGATCCGATCCATGTTTTTCGAATTGTTTGAAGCATCTCAGCAGTTTTGGTTACCTATCATAATCGAACTGTGAGGACCAGTCTCCGGTACATGTACCAGCTTTGTGTGAAGGCGTAGCATGCCTGAATTAAGCATGCTCTATTGGATCCAGTCAGTATCGTCTTTCCGTTCTCCAGATCCTGCTTTGGTGTATCCCGTCCAGTCATCCTCTCGATCTTCGGAAAGGCGCTTCCAGACATGCACAATCTGTGCTCTGGTTTTTTCTTCTGGCATCTAGACAGCTGGATCATCGTCTTGTCTCCAGTAGGGACTAATTTCGACACTTTTGCGACGAGTAGAGTTCTCCTTCCGTAAAGCCGCTCGAATGCATAAGGAAGCACATGAAGCGATGCAGAGATATCTCAAGTCCAGTGGCGTGGTAGAATCTCCGGTATCCTAACGTTCCTTCCAGATATCTCATTCGTAGAAAAGATCCGGATCCGAGTCTATCCAGATAACTGTTAGATATACGTGTGCATAATACAAAAGGAAAGAGCAGAGATGTGGCATGGGTTGAGGTTCGATGAGCCCGGGCCACAACTTGGCAGGCAGCAAGCTTCAAGGATTGGAAGATATACCGAAGGAAACAGCTACAAGCTGGCCTTGAACACAATCGAGGATACCAATTTACAATATATGAATACTGATGATTTATGCCCTACAGATAGCCAAGTAGCTACATAGATACATAGAAAATGAGGACAGTCTACCAAACCAAGTCTGTAAAGTCAAAGCAACCGTTCGTGTCTGGATAGGGGGCTGCAAGAGCTCAGGGACCGTGCACGTCTCCATATTCAAGGGACAACGCAACATATCGACCAAACAATTATTGTCGTCGCTCCATACCTTTCTCGTGTGTCACGACTTTCGACAGACAGCAAACATGCTCGTCCTCGCCTTCTTCTATGCAGCTCTCTGCGGTCTCTTTGCCGTCAGCTCGGCACACAACATCCAGCTGAAGGCACACTCGCGCGAATGCTTCCACGAGGAGCTGCACTCGGACGACAGAATGACCGTCACCTTCCAGGTCGGCGATCGCGAGTTTGGTGGCAGTGGAAATCTCGACATTGACTTCTGGGTATGTCACTTCATCAATGTGTGGTTACGACACAAGCTGACCAAGTTCTGCAGATCCAAAACCCAGCCAACGCATACCAAGTCCACGAGCGCTCCGTCAGCAGCGGCGATCACAGCTTTACCGCCCACATGGATGGTCGCTACCTCTACTGCTTCAGCAACGAACACTGGTCGGCCAACACCAAGGAGGTCAGCTTCAACGTCCACGGCATCGTCTACGTCCCCGAGAGCGAGGCTCCTCAGGATCCACTGGAGAAGGAAGTGCGCATTCTCGGCGAGATGCTCGCACAGGTCAAGGATGAGCAGGGTTACATTGTCGTCCGCGAACGCACCCACCGCAACACTGCTGAGAGCACCAATGCCAGAGTCAAGTGGTGGAGCATCTTCCAACTTGGTGTCTTGATTGGCGAAGACATCTTCCAGGTCTGGTGGCTCAAGCGTTTCTTCGAGGTACGCTCATAGCCCTGTTTTCTTGATTCATCTTCTCGACTTCAGGCGCTGATTTTGACGTCTTTTTGTACAGGTCAAGCATGTTGTCTAGATGTACTTGTTCATCTTCCTCAAAAACTTCTCTATACCCAAGACAGACACTTCTACGTTTGCAATAAGACCATGTTCTGATATGACTTTTATTCCTTTTTACCGTTACCATGCTCGCGTAACAGTGTATGTGCAACCTTTATTTTGTATGAAGTGTACCTCAAAGCCTTGCATAGCATAAGAGCATTATACATAAGTCTAGGGATCTGCTGGGGACATCCTAATTGTTGGGTCCGGCAGCGTGCATTGGTCACAGACGTAAAGATGCATGAGTAGATGTTTTCGATAAAGGTGTATGTGTGAGATTGGCAAGACAAGAAGATAAAGATTCATAGTAGCATTGGTGCCAGGATAGGGGGGGTTCCGTTATAGCACGCAATTCTGGATGTTTAGGATGAGATCACCCGAAAAGACTACCCGCGAGCCTTCCTTGAGCAGAGATCTGCGAACACCTGTGAAGATCGAATATTGGTTGATGCATAATTCGACGTTTGGAAGGTGCAGATCTTCAAAGCGCGTGTAGTTCCTTCTTTGTCCTAAGCTTACTTCAACATCACTCTGTTTCAACAAGCCCGTCCTTCCAACATCATATCATAACTTCTCATGTCATTCGGTCTTCCAGCTGCTTGGCTTCATCCCAAGACGACAGCCTTCTCATCAGCTGACAACTGTTATTGGACACTAACTCGTAGATCTCTCGTGGTTTGCAGATCAACCGTAACAGATACCAGCCTACCATCTGCACTGAACCTGCTCAGCAACGAGCTTCATGGACATCGAAAGCTGCGCTCAGGAAGTGCAGCATACGCTTGCAATTGACTTCCACCTGTTCTGTTATATCGCTCACGAATCACCTGCGCTTTCTATAACAACCAACCATAATGTCTAAATGCGCAGTCACCATCCAGTAGACGAATATTGACCAACGAATGCGACTCATGCGAAGACCTATATCCACGAGATGATATGAATCATCTGCACCTGCTCTATATAAAGGAAAAGTGCTGGATGCAGAATGGAAGACAAATACTCCGGCCTACTGGAAGGACACTGTGAGAACGCAACATCCATCTTGACGCTCAACGCAACGCATACCCGCATACTCGTACACAGAACGCGCAACGTAGGTACGACATGGAATGCTAACATTATAGGACAAGCCAAGTATTGTCGCCGGCCCCATACCGCTCATCAGACACCGATGTCGACAACAACGTCCGAGGTCATGGCTTTGTTGAAGGCGATCGGGGACGCCTCGGCGAAGTGGTTATTCACACATTCATGTCAACTGCGCGTCTCACATGCAGCAGTTGCCTTGAAAATGGCAGGCAGCAGGGCAGACGGTCCCCAACCAATCCGGGGTTAGATGTCCTGTAAAGGGCGCAGAACTAGCGGCTCGCGGCAAGATAAGCAGGATGCCGAAATCGGGCAAATGTGCTTCTTGGACACTTTCTACACAACACTGTATACCAGAAGGTAGGTCAATTTGAGTGCTTTGAATGCTGGTGGGATGCGCAGGTTCTAAAGCTACATGTGAGGGAGTTTACATGATCGGAATTCGAGCGAAATGCATCTTTGGAGATGAGTGGGTATGAACGACGCGGGATTAAAGTTTGGTGACTCACAGCTGCTGCACCGTGCAGTTTCAGACCCACCCACACGGTGTTTGGTCTGAGGTTGTTCGCAGCCAGTCGATTTGACAAAAGGACCCCTCCCCCAAGGCCCTCTTCTGGTTTGTTTCCCTTCTTACAACACACGCTTTCTCTATACACATATTCATTCCAGGTTTACGCACTCAAGATGGCTGCATAAACCCCCCCATACCGTCGCCCAGCATACCAGCATCAAGACAACTTCGTCCACTACTTCCGAAACACTCTCAAGAGCAATCGCCCTTGAGTTTCTTTAACACCTCGTCGTCGTCTCCGGACCTTCAGCAACAGAAACCACAGCCAATCACGGCCCTCACACCACAACCATGTCTTCCTCAATTGAACTCCCCCAGGCATACGCCCCGACCACTAGCCCTCAACAAGGACTTTACCCTCTTCGCAACCCACACGAAACTTGCTCAAACTCCGTGTGCGCAAGATTCGACGCATCAGCTTACGCCTAGTTCTCGTGGCAGTAAAGGACACAGCTCCCAGGCAGCAGTACTGAACGATTTTTCACCGCACTACGAGGATCCTATAAATTCGGCATTTGTCTTCGCAAACTCCTTCTCCTTGCAATCCTCGAACACTCACCAGAAAAGACGTTCCAACGATCAAACACCCTTCTCTCATACCATAACTTCAAACATTACCCCAGAACACATCACAAATATGTCTTACAACGCCAACTTCAACGAGGAGAGCAACGTCGCCTACGACGGCACGTTCTCGGACCTCAACTTCTCCACCGGGTACGACTTCCCGCTCTTCTCCGACATGCCCTCCGAACCGCTCCCCTCTGTGCGCAGCAGCGATCCCATGACTGTCTGCATGCCGCAGGTGGAGTTGGGCTATGATCCCTCGTCCGTTCCCTCGTCCGGCAACCTGCCTGACCTGGAGTACTCGCCTCTGAATGACCCTCTCTCAAGGGTCAACTCTACTAAGCCATCCCCTCTCTTCCAGGTTATGGGGGTGGATCAGGACTTCACTCCCCTCCACGAGGCTCTCAGGGCATTCAACAACTCTGGTGATGATCAGAGTGATATGCCTCTCTTCCAGGCTCCCAAGCAGCCTGTCATGCAGCACACTGGCGCGACCCTCATGGCGCGTCAAGAGAGCTCCTCTTCCCTGCCCCCATCAACACCCAGGTCCAGTGTCCTGGATGCGGTCCCCTCAGGGGTCCGCAAGAACAAGAGGGCAGCCAAGCCCCTGCCAGAGATCAACCCCGATCTCTTCGACGACCCTACGGCCAAGAAGAGGGCCAAGAACACCAGCGCTGCTCGCAAGTCTCGCCAGAAGAAGCTGGAGAGAGAGGAAGAACTTGTGAGGCAGGTCGAGGAGCTCAAGAAGCAAAATGAGGAGCTCCTCAGGGTGAACGAGCAGCTTCGCGCTGCTCTCAACTCGCCTGTCCTCTACTAATCTCGCCTATGAAAAGGCACAGTGGTATGCACAATACAGATGCAACCACAGAGAGCATCTAATCGCAACAGTCGACCAGAACAGCAGAGTCTTCTTTCTGTATCGGAGTGGCTCACCATTGAGAGTTGTAGATCTTACCCTCGCTTTGGCACTTTCGATCTGATTGACCACTCTTGCCTATCTTTTCTGACTGCTCTGCACTATTACCCTATCCCCAGCACCCATTCATCGCGTCTTTGTTTATCATCCAAAAGTCCTTTCCCTTTCATACCCATCCATTATCATCAGCGTTATTTCTTTTACTACCATCGCAAGTTTACGGCCAGTTCAAGAAGTCCAAGTTCATCAAATGCTTGTTGACTCGAGGGCCTTTTTCCTCTTTTTGCTTTTACGCGACACTCTTCTTTCATCACATTGCTGTTTAGTCTTTCCTTTGCGGAAAAGGGCAGCTGAGGGAGTGGAGGTTTTTTACTGTTGAACTTCGATTCGAAGAAAAATGCAAACCAATTATCAAACAAACTGTGTCTATTGTGCTGTGCAATGTGATTGTGATATCTATGGTGCAAACATGTGAGGATGTGCCGGAGAGACGGCAATTTTCATGCGGACGTTTATGGTATAGGCCTCACCGTCGCTCCAGACAGAGTCAGTACGGTATATCAATTTTGCTGTGTGTGTGGGAAGTCGCTTGTCGCGTGGTGACTGCATGGTAATCGCATGGTATGTTCGTCATTCACAACTATATCTCTCTGTGTAGTATCACTGAGTACCACACATCAAAGCAATCATGCAGTTAAACAGCTTTGGCATCGCTTCATGTCGCCGTGAGAGAGGAAGCTTTAACAGCGTTCATGGCAAGTATTCAGGGTCACCCTGCTCCTAAAACTTCTACTCTCGTTCTCCTTCTACTTTGAACATATCATTTTCTTTCCCTCTTACTATCTTCTGTCCCTCCCTCTCCTCTCTTGCCAATCCTACCACCAACATTGCTCGCAAGCAAAGAAAAATCTAGAAACCTTGACGAGTCGTCCAATCCCGATTTCGGCATCGCGACATTCATATCCGAGCAAAACCGACACCACGCTTTGTTTTGAATCGCATCTAGAGAAAAGCATTACAGTAGAAAATTAGTCACGGCGGAAATGCACGATATCAACCATCGACGGTGAACGCGATGACGAGCGTTGCTTGCTAAACATGCTAGGCGCGAAAGCTGGGCGATGCGGTGGTTTGTCGGTGGGATACGTGAGTATCGAGTGCTTGCCGTGGGAAGCCGGTGGGCAAGTGAGTGAGAGCTCAGGGCTTGGTACTTAGGTAAGAACTTATATGGGAACATGGCGACAGGAAAGGATACCTTGGAAGGTGGTATACAGAGGGAGGCACAGATGTCATCTCTAAGATATGGCTTGAGTTGAATTATTGTGCTTTTATCATGTAGACACAAAGATCTACTGTATCCGAAAAGGGTCGTCTATTTAACTGATTCATCGTTTAGAAGCAACGACACTGTCTAGTTCATTGGTCCTTCATCAGGCATCTCGACATCACCGACTGCAGCCTCTTGGGCAGCTTCAGGCAAGTCACCACCAGCCTTGACCTTGCCCTGCTCATCATATGTAACTCTTCTCCATCCCTCCTTCTCACTGGGGTCCTTCAAGAACTCAATGGTAGGGAAGTAGTGCTCGTTCTTCTTCATAGTGGCAACCCACGGTTGGTTGTCAAAAGTCATTATCTTCAGACGGAAGTAGGTGTTGTCAGGGATCTTGTTGGTCTCCTCGACGAACTTGTCGAGGTCTGGTGTGGGTATGCCGTTGACGTGTGTGATGAAGTTTGTGGGAGCAAGGCCGTACATGTATGCTGGCGAACCTGCTATGCGCAGAGAGATGTATACGTCCGAGTGCACCTTCTTGATTTGTTGGCGCACGGCATGGTGGGGACGGTGCAGGACAGCACCGCAGAAGACAACAGCTCTGTCAGTCTCAAACTCGTGTGTAGGCACGGTTGAGACCTTGAGATTCATCTCTTCCCTCTTGCGGAGAATGACGGCATCCAAATACTCGTTTCGGTACATAACATCAAAGTCTGTAACACGAGTGACAAGGCGGTCGTTGAGCGTGAGAATGATATCACCCTCCATCAGGCCGCCGAGATGGTCGGAATCAACCTTGCGAACGATGAAAAGTTGGTGTCTCTCAGGATCCTCCTTCTCGACTCTGTCAATCCATTCCTGTGACAGGCCATGGATGCGAGCCTCACTCATTTGCATAATGTGTGTCTCGAGGTTGAGAATACGCAATTGAGGTCTCTCTCCGTTCTTGATATCGTCAACAACAGCGTGGAGCGCAGAGGTCGACATACCCAGGTGGTATGACTGGTCGCGTCCTTGGGGCGTGCGTTCACCAAGGTAGGTCATCCACAGTGCTTGCACAGTGCCATCCTCAGCAACAAGCACACCGCTTCCGCAACGCTCTGACAAGCTGGTATCTACTGTGATAGCGTCCAAGTTGACAGCACGGTATCTGGGAGTTGTTGTGCTTGCTGGAATGGCAACCGAGGTGATGTCGGTGACAGCTGTCTTAGCGACTACTGGTCTCTGGTTCTGGTTAAAGCCAAAGAAGATGGTGCTTTCGCCCTGCTTGATGGGTGTGGTTGCGAGCTTGGCTGACTTGACAGGAGCTTGCACCAGACTGGCGTCGTATTGCAAGATGGCGTAATTTTGCAGGGGATGCATGAAGACAACCTTGCCATCAACGATGATTGAATCGGCTACAGTGATGGTAATATCGCACATGTCGTATGGCAAGATTGCTCGCGACACTATAACGAGACCCTTCTCGGCATCAATGACCAGACCGAACCCAATTTTTCTACCCTTAGGGAATCCATCTAGGCGAAGCGGTAGGCTGACTGAAACTCTGACAAAACTTCGCACGATGTCGACGGCAGCAGGATGTTGTGCACCAGCCATCTGAATGAAGTTCGCCTTCTTTGGTTGAGGCTCAGCGGGGAGGAGCTGCTCGGCAAGAGTGGTGGTATCCCAGAGACCGGTCTTGTCGTTTCTGACATGGAGAGACATTTTCTTGTGCCAGTGTCTGTCAATACTGATGATAGAGGTGTTGAGAGTGTGCATATCGCGGAGATGCTTGTAAGTGACGACGACACGGGCACGATCAGGAATAGCTTTCATCACTTCAACAAAGGCATCGAGGTTGGGTGTAGGCTTGTTGTCAATGGACTGGACCAGCCAACCAGACTCGGAGCCTTCAAATCTGAAGGAACCACCGGATTCGCAGCAGTAAACACCATTGTCCTTGAGAGTGACGGCATAGAAGCGGGCTTGTTGGTAGGAGAGCTCGTGGAACAGGGCACCAGCAGCCGAAACGTAGCGATCAGGAGTTATTGCGTGCAAGTCGCCAACATCGATAGAAGCTTCAAATTCTTCGCCTCCTCTTTGTACCAGGAACTTGACTTGGCCTCCAACACTCGAATCCAGGATGTCGTCCAGGCGAACAAATTGTGTGAGGAGCTCGTCGTTGACCTTGATCAGAACATCGCCCTCCTCAATCTTGGTGTCGGCAGGACCCTTGGGCAGAACAACCTCAGCAACCAGCATACCAGTCTCCTTGGGGAACTTGGCGCGGACTTCGGCTTCACGCTCAGAAGTCAGACCAAGTCTGCGGCACTCATCGAATGGCTTGATGAGGAATTGTGTTTGAATGCTTCCTCTTGAGACATGTTCTCCTTTTCTGACGAGCTCCAGCGCTCTCAGCGGTCGGTCCAGTGGCAAGAAGTAATCGGTCGCGGCACCATCTTGTCTTCCTCCTGCTTGCAAAGCAATAGCATAGCCCTCGACGTTGACGACAGGACTGCCCGAACTTCCTCCACTAGCAGCAGCGGCGGCCTGGATGTAGTTTGTGTTGAAATCGCAGTATCCTTCAGAGTATTCGGGCGCGTTTCTGTCCAATCTTGAAATGACACCAGACAAGATACTGAGCTTCTCTCCAGCATCGTTACCAACCACTCTGATTTCAGCACCGATGCGCGCGAGGTCGGGGCGGAGTTCGATGGGTGCGAGCTTCATGTACTTGATGGCCTTCGGGTTGAATTTGAGGAAACCGAAGTCGTGGACAGGATCGCGGTAGACAGGGTAGACGTCGCACTCTTCGTGGTTGTCGAAGATACAGTATCCCCAGAAGGGACCGGAGCCAACAACGTGCTATACTGTGTTAGCTTGAAGATAGGCCATGTGATTCAGTCCAACTTACCCTGTTTGTCAAGATGTAACCATTCTCAGCATCAACAACGAAACCAGTGGCTTCGCTTGACAAGGCTGGATCGGTGTCGAATGCGCTGGTCTGGCAGAAGTGGATAGAAACAACTTTCGAGACGACGGTTTCGATTGTACGCTGCCACTCGACCGAGTCTGTGGTTGCGGCGTGCATTACGGGTTGGACATCGACTTCATCGTCATGTTCGAAGCCATTGGCAGGCTCTTCTGCGGTAGCATCGGATCTGAGCTGTTTCAGAGGTCTGTCCTGAGAAGAGCTTGGGTGTTCTTTACGCTTGACGCGACTCTCTCCATTTTGCTGGCCGTCCATGCTGCTGAGTGTGGATGTGTAGCGCTGGGCTCGAGCGAATAATGCGATTCGTGGAATATGCGTGCTATGCGATTGGAAGGATAGTAATGGGTTGATCGAGGGGCGAAGGTTCGGTGTCGTTGTATGTAAAAGTCGAGGAAGGTGCGAAGAAGAAGGAAATTCTCTCAAGAAGGAACGAAGACCTCTTTGCATTCAGATGCGCGCAAGCAGTTCAAGCATGCGCTTTATATCAGAACAAAGAAAAGGCGATGGCCGATAACTTTGGTTAAAAAATTCTGGCTTCTTGTTCGTTCGATCACTTGCCATCACCTTGATCATCGTCACGCCTGAAACAGGCAACTCTGCCGACTGCTGCATTGCAGCGTTTCCTGTCTCACACGACATCTTTCTCTCCCATCTCACACACTTGCACGCATGTCTTGAATCTTGCGTGTTGCAGCAGCTGTGAATTTGTGTTTTGTCAACCTGTTTCTTTGAAAACTCCTTTGTCATTCTGACACGCATGCAGTTGCAAGCTTCAGTTATGAAGTGCTTATGCACGACTTGTGCAGATCCTCCGACAACACCTTGATGTGAAGACGATGGTAGGTTCACATGCGGAGGTATTGTGAGTCTCGCTGAGAGTCGACACCCCTCACTTCTGCATTACACACACATTCTATGCTGGCGCCTCACTAAGTCTCTTGAGCAACTCTCCGTTCCTCTCCCTTAATTTCCTTCTCTTCTCTGCTTCGACCTCTCTTCTCCCCTTCTCCCATATCTTTCTCGGTCCTCTCTCTTCACCAAGCTTCTTCTCATATACTTCCAACCTCTCACGTCCTGATCTAAACTCTTGCATCTGATTCTGTCCTCAACTCTTCACCCAATCATCGACGCGTCGACAACCTTTTGATTCAACCAAACCTAGACTTCCTTCCGTCGTACACTCGACTCCAGCAAGGAAGATCTCGCATCTTGCCTTGTGGTTCTCCTTCGACCTACTCAGTACGATCTTCATCCACTGGCTTGGATCTTCACCTTCTACAGCACATTTGAACATCCTCTCCTTTACATCACGATCTTCGCTGCGTCTTCCTTACCCGCTTCACCCTGCGACAGTTGCACCTCAACCTGCCATAATCGATTCTCTGACCGCTTTACACCATGAGTGATCAACCTCGTCACGATCAGAGATTCTCAGGCAACATGGCACCCAATCAATCTGGTACTCCTGACTACCGCAACCCAAGATCTCATCAACAAAGCACGGGTAGACCTGCTGTGACAAACACACAGCAACTCCATCCTTCGCCACATGCATTCGATGCCTCCTCCTGGGCCAATCCTGCATTCGCTGCACAGTATTACGGATATGACCAACCTGTCCCTGAGAACCGTTTCTCCCACAACACCTCTTACCCTCATCAAAACGTGCAGTCATTTGCTCCTGTTTCCTTCGGAAACCCCAGCTATCAGGCACAATTCGATCCTGCATCCCAGATGCTACAGAACTGGTCTCGATATGGTTCAGGTATGCAGTACGCCGGACAGCAGTACCCCATGCAGCAAACCTCCACGCAGCAAATGCCTTTCCAACAGTTCCAGCACACCCCCTTCGAGCAGACCGCCTTCCAACAGGCCCCTGTCCAGCAAGCTCAGGGACAGCCACAGCCTGACATCAAACAAGACCCGAAGGCCATCGACATGTATTCTGGACACTACGACGATTCCCATGACATGAACTCTGGCGACTACGCTGCGGAAGACGATCCCAGCGCGCAGCTCATGGCCGAATTGACCCAAAACATTCTTGAGTCTTCTGTCTCTCCCACGCAAGCCCTGGAGGCGAGTGAGAGTAAATACGAATGGGACAATTCCACAGCTAACGCAACCGCATTCGAGTCAAACAACTCGACAATCTACGCCCCTCAGAATGGCCATGGCGCTGAGTACCAGACCTTCAGGAGCTTCGAGTATGAGAATCCCATCAGCGATGCAGAGCAGGCACAGCAAGATGAGCTTGGCCAGCAGGTCGATCAAGTCGTTGCGAGCTTGAGCGATGAGGACATGCAAGAGGAACAAGCCGTCGTCATGCGCAGGTAAGCTTGGCCTCAAAGTCTAGGTCTGGAAATGTACTGATCATCTTTGCTGCAGACCCGATTACGCCGCAAGAACTCCCGTCCACCAGCGCTACGATATCGAGGTGGCCGATGAGGAGAGAGAATACTCGGTTCCCGCGGATACCCCAGAGCAATATGAAGATTTCACTGCTGGCCATGTCGAAGTCCCAAGTGATGAGGTTGACAACGATGTCGACGAGAACGATGTTGACGAGGACGATGTTGACGAGGACGATGTCGACGAAGACGATACCATGCAGGTCGACGAGCATCAGATTGGAGAAAATCACGATCAGTATGAGGTCTCCGATGACGGTGTCGAACAGGTCGAGTCTGATGAAGATACCATGGAGGCCGATGTTGCAGAAGACGAAGACGCTGATCTCGATGCTTCTGACGCCGAAATATTTTCCGCTCAGGACGCCCATGACTCTGGTGTTGAAGACTCTCCTCAAGTCAAGTTCGAGGGTTACATGCTCGCCGAGAGTCCCCTTAAGACCATCAAGAAGACGATCGCAAGCAAGGCAGACAAGGAACTCCACCACAAAGCCTGGAAACTTCAGCCTCACCATCTGCCTGCCCACCGCTACTGGATCGCTATTCTCATGCACACCGTACAGTCCCAGAAGGCCAAGGTTGAGAAGGACTTTATCTGGCTCAAGGGCTCCAAGGTATGTTAGCCGAGTTGAAAGAACATCTGATTCCACAAGCTGACTCTCTTGTAGATTAACACAATCGAGACCATGTGGAACAAGTACCGTGAGGTCACCACCGAGGAACAGCACCAGATCTTGTTCTGCGGCAGAGCCCCAGACTTCACCGACACCGTCGAGGAATTGGACAGTTTTGGCGATCAGTTGGTCGTCTTCCGCGCTGCTAAGAAGGAGGTCGTCGTTGTCGATTGAGAGGAAGACAAGATTGCTTGCGGAAAAGATCTTGCAACAGACATGAAGTGTCAACACTTTTGCTGGAAGAAGATCCAGGGCGTCTTGCAAGGCGCAATCACGATTTACGAACTACGACTTTCGCACGAGCGAATCAAGTTCTGACGAATGAAGGAGCGACGAGGCTCAAGCATTGAAGCAGAGGAGGACTTTCTTTTGTCAACGAGGCGAGCATCTGCCTTGCATTTCTTTTACACATAGCCAAGCTGCTATATCAGCTGGAGGCTTTTCATCTTGAAGGTATCGAAAGGCCGTAAAGATGGAAGCTCTTACCATCTCTGCCTAGAATCGGCCTCGAATATATACAATGCTGATTTCATTTCAATCTGCTCTCTTTCGTGCCAGAATACTCCACAAACTCCTGTTCTCCCATGGTATCAAAAATGCTTGCAAACCGACATCCACACACCAACTACTCAAGTTTGTCCAAATGCTCCAACCTCGTCAATACGACTTGTTTACTCGTCTCTTCAATCTCTCCCGCGAGGAATACTTCGTCCAGGATAGCGTAGACCTGTGTCCTCCTACGTCAGCACTCCATTTACCCCTTCTGTTACCCTCTCTTGCTGTTTCTTCTCTGCTTACCTTGTAGAAGTTGAACACCAAATCCAATTCACACACGTTGCCGAAGAACTGATCCAGCACTTCGACAAAGAAGTGTATGGCTTCTAAGTATGCTAATTCATTGTCGTTTGCATCCACGCAGGCGCAGAAGAAGAGGCCGGCGTAGCGGCGGTAGACGATTTTGGACGAGCCACGAAATTCGACGAAGTTGGATTGGTGTTTTTGATCGCGGGGGGCGACGAGGCGGTGGATCTGAGGGGGAGATGGTGTTAGAAGGTAAATTGCGAGGTAGGTTGCTTGCGAGAGGGTGGATATGAATCGATGGTGTGTTGGCGAGATAATTGGTGGGAGGGATAGGTGTTGCGTACCTCGCCTTTTAGCTTTACTTTCTCTTCATCCTGGGATGGTTGTCAGTGGGCTGTGAGACATCAATTGCAACAGGGGATGCTTACACTGTATGGCGCATACCATTTGGCCAAGCGCGTCTTTCCCCTATAGCTTTCTTAGCTTGTGTGCTATGAGTCTGGCTTCATAGAGTCTTACTGCCGGTTTTGTATCAAGATGAAGGAGAGGACCATCGTGCCTGATTTGCTTGACTGTCAGGCCGACGAGATGAGTACCTTGATTGCTGTTCGAGTCGATGCCATCGGACACCCTCCCCCACGATTGTCTTGGCGTTTGCGGATGCGGAGTCGGACTCGGGAGTCTCTTGCTTTCGAGGAAGGAGCCCGTTCACTTCATCATGAGCATCACACTCAGAGAATTTTATATATTCAAAAGGACTTGGAATCGATTGACGAGAGACGTATAACTGCAGGTCTTCCTCTCGATGCTCTAGATTCACGACCAACTTCAGGTAGCTGATTCTCTTTTTTTTGACGCGTCCTTGTTCAGATCCAACATCTGAGCTTCCTGCCTTCTAACATTGCGCGAGCTGTTTTTCCGTCGCATCGTTGTCATCAGTCGATCGAGAAGCAGCGTTGTCAGTTTGTCTCGTTGAGACGTGGATGATTACGACTATTACATACCGAACTTCAAGCCTATCATCATGGCTTGGGATAAATACAATCGCTTGAATGGCGGTGTCACCATCGACTTCTATCCAAACACACTGGACAACATCTTCTGGTCAAAAGAAGGCATCATTGCAGTCGGCGGCAGCGACCACGTCAGCCTCTTCGTGAGTTTTGCGTTCCCCGATACTGACTACCACTAACAACCGCAGGTCCCACGACTCAAAGCAATTGCATCAGATGAGAGGAAATGGGACAAGATCAACCTCAAGACAAGTTTCTTCACTCTCGAGGATATTCAACTCCAACTTCCTTTGAGCTGGAAGAACTTTTCAATCGGCGAGGAGATGTCCGAGTCTTTTGTCCACGCCCTTGACTGGTCACCTCCCGGACTCGGTAAACACAAACGAAGTGTCCTGGCCGTTTTGACCTCCAACCATGTGCTGTCGATCTGGGAGTGCGTTGGAAAGCCAGAGATCGCTACTGACTGGGTCAGAGCCTGTGTCATCAATCATGCCCTTCAAGCACACTACAAAGAAAAGGATGTTCAGAGTCCCGAAGAGAGTGAGCACGACCACTTTGAGAGATTGAGAGCAAAGCGACGTATCAGAGCATTTGCCTGGAGTCCAGCACTACCGAACCCTTCGTTGTCAGGCGCTTCTGGTGATTGTACGACAAGGTACCCATTCTTGGCTGTATCCAACGACCGCGGAGAAGTCTTGATCGTCAAGATCCAGACACCTTACGATATCTTAGAGCCAAACACAGAAGGTTGGAGTCTATCTGTGGCGGCTTCTTTCGGTGTTGGAATTCCTGACACCAAGAAGTCGGCTCTCAGTGCTTGCATGCCGGTGACTTACAAGTGGAGAAGCCCTTTTGTGGATCAACTGGCCTGGAGTCCTTGGGGACTGGACTCTGCCAACATGCCGACCTCAATACTGACCTTCACCTCTCAATCGTCTTTACAGTGCACGAGCGTAAAGGTTGACGACGAAAGACATCACGCCGATGTAGTGATTGGTCCTGCTGTATCGCTAATGACCGAGATACCTGATACTCAAGCTGCCGGTTGTATGAGATGGGTCTCGAAGTTGAACAGTGCAAAGGAAGCATTCCTCGTATATCCTACGCGCAGCTCTTTCTACTGTTTGCAAGCTCAGCCAGACCTTAGTCTGGATTTCCAGATCTCGGCACATGATATCAATACTCCTTGGGACGAGATTGCAGGTGTGTTCTGAAACGTACTTCCATACTTTTCAACCATCTAACAAATTAACAGGTCTGACTTTCGTTCAAGATGACAATGACAACGTTTCTGTGCAAATTGCGTATCATCTCGGCTCAGGGACTGATCGCATCACGAGTCTAGCTGTACCTTTCACAGCACACTCGGCACTTGGCTCCACTAATTGGCAGCATGACTTGCTTAGAGGACAAAGACGCTTCAGTGATGAGTGGAACCTTGCAGGCAATATCATGGCCAGAGCCTATGGCCTATGTACATCTCCGTTCGGCGATTTGGTTGCTGTTAATGTCAGCTTCCACCCGAGCGACGGAGTCGAGTACACAACAAATTCTGATGAGCTCTCCTTTCTCATCGCAAGCCAATGCAACGACGACTTGCAATTTGCCCTCGCTGGGTCTCCTTCAAATGCTTACGGTAAGTTTGGCTAAGTCTTTCATAGCACTGGCAGTACTGACGTTTCACAGAACTGACTGCTGAGGCTTTGCTTTTCAGCTTGCAAAGTTTTGCTATGCGTGAGCCTGAGGCGCTTGCCGACGATGACTTTGTTGTCGAACAAGTCATGCAAGCTCTCGACTTAGTAGAGTTGCCTGCGATCACCTCTAACCAAGGACAAATCACAGAAGATACACCCGTGGAGCTGATCGTGCGTCAAGTGAGGCAAAACATCTTGTTCAACAGTGACAGTGTCAAAAGTCGGGTATCGCAACTACTGAAATACGTCAAAGCGGACATTCCCAAGACTCCGCCGCTCGATGCCTCAGTTGTACTCAAGATTGTCACCGAGATATCTCGCCTGCCGCATTTCGTGGCAGATGCAAGCATCTTGAGCACTTCGATCATGCAGATCCATTGCTTGATACTGGCGAAACTGCAAGCACGAGCTGGTAACACCGATGCAGACAATTCAATCTCAGAGGAAGAAGAGATTGAAAGATGCGAGATATGCCACAGCAACATACCGTTCGAGAGTCTTCGATGGGCGAAGTGTGTAAACAACCACCAATACCGTAAGTTTATGACCAAAATCATTTCCCACAATGCTGAATACTGACTGTTCATCAGCTCGCTGTACGCTTTCCTTCCTCGCTATCCAAACTCCGGGCACTTCCAAGGCATGTTCGATATGCAACGCTCAATACATCAATGAATTCATGATGCCAAGCTTCAAGGCACAAGATAGTCAAGAAACAAGTGCAGATGGAGATGAGGTGATGCAAGGGACATCAGATCAAGAGCCTCCACTATCTTTGGCACGCATTCTTTTTGCGGCATGTGATAGATGTGTCTGTTGCGGAGGCAAATTTACCGGCTAATTTTAGTATGCAACTACCCGCATTCCTCACCACAATGGTGTGTTTACCACTAGACTCCGGTCTAAGACGATATCGCAACATGGACTGTCTCGGCTCGATTGCAGAACATCGAGAAAATGTACTCAAACTCATAGCTATCGAGAACAGCTGAATCCAAGTCGTCTTATCGCGCACGACCTCTCAAAGATGAATCCCATGCATGAGATCCGTATGTCAGCCTCACCTGGAAGAGCACCACAAGTCATACACCAGCACGAAGTAGGCAGTCCAGTACGAAGCGTACGTCCAGAGTTTCTACTCGAGTCCCTCAATAGCCAGGCAGAATTTGGACCTCGAACATTCTTAGACAACCCATCACCGGACGAAGAAACACACGTCCCGAACATCCCGGACACGCATACTGCTCCTCAAGGCGACAACTCTCATGATGAACGGCCATTCTCTAAACAAAGGCGATCGGGCCATTACCTGGGTGGCACCACAGAGCAGTTTCAGTCGAATTGTGCTCCGGAGAGAAAGATGTCAAGGACTCCTTCGCCTCGCTCTCCTGTCGAACCTACAGACTTTGAGAGATACCAGCAGCTGACGCGTGAGGCTTGCAAGAGTGGGTTTGACAGTGATGAAGATTCGTATATCGGATCTGTTGAGGAGATGACGCCCGTCAGACCAGCGAGGAGGAGCAATATGCTTGTTGATGGTCTTTTCAATCACACCTCTCCACACGCCTTGGAAGAAGAGAGTCCGATCCTACCAAAAGTCCAGGATTTGGCTATGGCCCGTCAGATCAAGGAAGTGCATCACCTCACCATGCAAGCTCTGACTGGTATCTCTGGCTCTTCGAATCCACCACCTACACCTCCACCGATACCGACCCGTGACTCGCGATATCAGGATTGGCGAAACTCTAGGTATCGATCAGTCTCGGCGCCTGCGAAGAAAGTCACTGTGGCGCCACCGCCTATCGATACATCGCGGATGTCTATACAACAACCACATATCAAAACGCCATACCCTTTCCGTGCCGTTCATCGCAAAGAATTTGGCCGTCAGTTCTCAGCCTCAGAACCCACCTTGCGCAGCCCTCGTGTGCATGACAGCATAC
This sequence comes from Aureobasidium sp. EXF-12298, assembly GCA_024195555.1. NCBI lineage: Eukaryota > Fungi > Ascomycota > Dothideomycetes > Dothideales > Saccotheciaceae > Aureobasidium > Aureobasidium sp. EXF-12298. The sequence goes on along the minus strand of SWBJ01000011.1, from coordinate 232,106 downwards.
TCACTCTCAGCATCCGTCGCAGCAACCCCAACAGTCGGCTACGACTCTCTACACTCACAATCCCAGCCAACAGCGAGTTCAGCGCAGTCAAAAATCGCCGTTGCAGTTCCGACCGCGGAGGCAAAGAATACACACCCCAAGACTTTGACGACGCAGAACTCTTCCGCCAACTACGACGCCATTACCAAGACTTGCTAGGCCCCTGGCGCCACTTCTCAGCCCGAAGCTTGACTATGATATGCGTAAGCGGCGATGCAAGTAAACAAGCAGACTCAGGCTATGGCTGGCTACTCACACCACGCTCTCCTCGCGTACTCGCCCACAAAGGCCTCAACGACACTTTCAGCGAAGAAAAACTCCTTCGCTTCTTTCGTGATCCCAGTGCAGCGGGGAAAAGCAGGTATGCGTGGGTGAGCTGGGCGCATAGATTATCTGATGCTCCTGCCATAAGCACACCACTACCTCTTCCTTCTGAACTTCCCTCGGCAGTACCAGATAGTGCACGTACACCTGCTTCTGCTGCAACTGCTTCAACAGTTAATAATCGTTTTTCCATGATTAGACGCGCGGAACAGCATGAAGGGCTTGAATTTGTGGTTTCGTGGTCTGTACGACGCATCCTTTTTGCATTGACTCTGATCGTGGTGCTTAGTCTGGCTGCTACATTGCTTTGGGTGTTCTTGGGGAAGAATTCGCATGGTGACGGAAGCGGCGGGGCTGGGTTTATGGGAGCTGGGGATAGGGTTGTTGCTGGGGTTGTGATGGGGATTTGTGTTTTGTTGATTGGGTGTTTTGGGGTTGGAGGGTGGATTGGGGTTAGTTGGTTGGTGTTATAGAAGGGGAGTTGGTGAGATTTGCAAGTTCGTTCCTCTAGTTTTCTTGTTGTTGTTCGTTCTGCGTTCTCAGCAGCATATTTCGTATCGTTCTTCTTTTGGTACTCTTTGAATACTGTCATCTGTCGCTTGGAGCATCTTCTTGACTCGGATAGATAACCAAACCGTCGGAAATCCAGTATCTCCTACTTTCCTCACTTTGTCTCTCTGTTTCACTAGAAGAAAAGTGACACTCATCAATGATGTTAAGACAGAAAGACATTACTTACTTGGACACTTGGAATTAAATTGACCATCGACGCGAACATGACGCGCCGCATCACGTCACCCCCACATCCGAAAAAGGCATTCCGTAACCACCATCAATGAAACCAATCAATCATCACCAAACACAATCAACTAAACCTCAACCTCTGCCAATAACACCACTCTCTCAATCCGGCGAACCCTACTCCAAAGGCACACATAAGAGCCACAACAAAAAATGAACATCGACGACATCCTCGCCTCAGTATCCAACACGGAACGGATCCCACAACGAACCTCTGATCTACAAGCCTTGACACGAGCATGGGTGGCAGAGAGATGTGCGCCTGAATTATTGCCGTATCCCGAGGAATTGGTTGATAGAGTAATGGAGAGGATAAAGACGCAGGTGAGCAAATACTTCTTTCTTTTCATTCTCTTGTTTGATTTTCTTATCATTGAATCTTGTGGTTTGCTTTGCGTGCTTTGGGATTTGCAATCTATTCAGAGAGAGTGTAGGAAAGGTGGATTTTGAGAGGAAGAGAGAGAAAAAGTAGGGCATCGATGTTTCTCAGAGCGACAAGCAACAGGCAAAGACCAAAAGAACGAGAAGAGGAAGCTGGGGAAGATGCAGAAGGAGTGTAATATCTAGAAGAGCGAAAAGAAAACTAACCAGACCTTTACAAAAAGTAGATCGAAACCGTAGAAGACATGACAGGAACCATGGACCCATCAGCAAACTTCAACCTCATCATCATACAAACAGAACTGGAGAGATTCAAATTTCTCATTCGATCTTTTCTGCGAGCGAGGATAGGGAAGGTACGTTCTGCCTCTCCCCTCTTCCCTCCTTCCATCTCTCTTCCTCCACTTTCCACTCATTCACTGCTACTCCCCTCCACCTCCCCTTCCGTTTGCAGAAACCGATACTAACCCTCAATACAGCTAGACAAATACCCCCACCACCACCTTCCCTCCCCGCACCTCTCAGCCACAGAATCACAATACCTGACTCATCGCTGCACCCTGCTTTCCCACCACTTCAGCACCTCCTTCCTCTCCTCTTTCCCTGCCCAGTTACAGAAATTAGATGATAAAGCAGGAGGAATATCAATGGTGGATGCGCCTGATGTAGATGCAGCGGTTTTTGTGAGGGTGTTGAGGGATGCGGGACTTGTGGAGGTGCAGGGGGAACAGGGGGTGGGTGTTGTGGAGTTGAGGAGGGGGGATGTTTGGTGTGTGAGGTGGAGTGCGGTTAGAGAGGCGTGTTTGAGGGGGGATGTTGAGATGGTTTGATGGAGAGGGGAAGTAGTGAGGAAGAAGGTGGGAGGTTGAGTGTTGGGCTGAGAGCAGGAATGGCAAGGGGAGTAATGTTCTTATAGATGCGACTTTTGTATTTGTTCGCGCAACTGGAGAGAATTGCTGTGCAAAAAGAGACTGTTGTCATTGGTATCATGGTTTGCTAAGACTGCATAAAACAACGAGAAAAGGTAATAAAGGAAACAATGGGTAATGTAAAGCCATCACACAGTGGTGATCAATGCTTAGTGAGCCTTGAGCCACTCAAGCACGACCTCGAAGGCTTGCTTCTGGGCTTGCTTGATGGCTTCATCTTGGTACTCTCCAACGACAGCAAAGCCTGTGATTTGTATGTCAGTTGATATCCTTCGCACTTTTGTAGAAATCAAACTTACCATGCGGCACTCCAGGATAAGTCCATTCCTGAACCTCGACACCCTTCTCCTTCAAGCTCTTAACGCCAGCCTCGCGCACCTCATCGCTAAACAGCGCATCCTCGTCCACAGTCAACAAAGCAATAGGACTCTTAACACCAGTAAAGTCCTCGCGCTCAATAGTAGCACCATGAAGGATCACAGCAGCCTTGACAGCAGGACCCCTCCTAACCATGCCTTCCTCGACTTTACCAGCTGCTTCTTCACTAACCTCCTTTTGACCTTCAAACACATCAGCTCCCAGTTCGCTGGCAAGTAGCAGTGCTTGTCTGCCTCCCACACTGACGCCTACACAGTACACGCCTCCACCCGCTTGCACGGCATCTGCATATTCATCCTTGACGGCATCCAACACCTTCATCAATCTGGGTAACACAGAACTAGGCGTGTGTCTCGCCAACCACATATCCAATCTAAAACTCTTTGCCACCTCTGCAGCCCTCAGTTTCAACGATTCCAGAAAACTGGTCTTGTCGTCGCCAGCAGAGAAGACAGAATTAGGTGCTGCGTCGTTGGAGAATTGGTCGGGCATGATGACTAGATAGCCTTGCTCGGCATAGGCATCGGCTTGGAGTTTATTGGCTGGGGCGTGAATGCCAGTGCCTCCTGTTAGGAAGAGTAGCAGTTTGCAGGGTGCGTGAGGGTAATCGGCTGGTTTGGTGATGTAGCAGTCTATTTCGTTGAACTTTGTGATTTCGCCGGTGGGGGTTTGGGAGGTGGAGATTGGTTCTGTGGGATTGTGTTGGTATGCAGCTGTGAGAGAGACAGTGGAGGTGTCTTACGTCCTGCTTCGTGAATTTGGGCTTCTTGGTTCTGTGTTTGCTTTGTGGTTAGCTTTGGTTGCTTGTGATGGCATCACGCGTTTGGTGTTGTCGAGAACTCACTCCTAGACTGTGTCCTTGGTCGACGGCCGAGTCGCCGGGGATGGCACTCTGCTCGGCCAAGTCGCTCTCGGGTGCTCTGGTTGCTAGTTCGTCGTCTGCCATGTTTGCTTGATGTGATGTTCAAGGTTGGTGTTTTGTGGTTGACTTGGAGCAATCGAGAGGGAGGCTTTACCCCACAGGATCGCTGACGTCGCAGGGTCTTGCACAACTGTGCAGAGCTAATGCACGCTTGCTTCTGTCACGACCCTGTCCTGTATATTGCATACATGTAGAGCATTCGGTCCTTGACCTATAGACCTCATAGACCTTGAACGTACACCGAGATTTGATCGTTTATGTCTTTGTATTCTCCTTGCGCCATCTCGGAGTCGACTGTCCTACGCCGGGATTTGACACAGGACCATTTGTGATTTGCAAGCTTGTACCTCTCGATTACTGGTTCAATGGTCTCAAACTCACAAAAATGCTATCCTATATTACAAAGTTCTACTCCAAGCAGATAGTCGAAATCATCTAGTCAGAATCGCTAAGCATGTCCTCACTACCATCATCGCGTGCAACATGTGTCGTCAACGCCTCGATGGCAGCTACGCAGCCATCTTTCACTGCCTTGCGCTCCTTCTTACCAGTTGCAATTTCGGCCTTTCTGACAACCTTTTGGAGGAAGTATCGCAGTCCCTGTACCATGTCCGGCACATCTTGAGCTTTGGAGAATACCTCATTGACAGACAGCTCCCACTTGCTACCCTTGGAGTTCTTCATCATCTTGATCAAGATCCTGGTCAACAAGACTTCGGTGAATGTGTTCGTCTTGGGTTGCAGATAAGCAAAGTTGAGTGTCTTAAGTGCTGTGATAGGGAAACCGCCTTCAGTGATGAGGTCTGCGTAGAAGCGGGCGAGGTTGACAATCTTGCGAGTGCTCATGTTCTCATCCTCGTCATCATCAAATGCATCATCTTCGTCGTCCGCTGTCATTGCCTTCTCACCCAAGCGCTTGAAGATGTCCCAGAGTCCAAACTGGAAGGCCTTGAGCATGCGCTTCTCACTGCAGAGCTTCTTGGCGATGAGCGTGTAGTATGGGTTGTAGGTAGCTTCAGCACCTGCGCAGTGGACCAGCACGCGAGGAATCTCAAGCTCTTGGGCCTTCTTGAAGCCAAGCTTGAGAAGACGTAGGTGTGCATCTTGGTAGTCTGAAGCTGACATGATAGTGACGAAGATGGCACGACGAATATCCGTGTTCATGCCCTGTTGACGTGCAAGTTGAATGAGATCGACACTGCCGTCCTCCGCGGCGACTGTCGTTGAATCATTCTTGGAAGCTTTGGCAACAGGCACATCGGCGTCGTCATTATCCTTTGCCTGCTTTCCTGGGTCGAGCCAACTTGCACCAACGAGCCACCATTTGCCCTTCTTCTCTGTGTCGCGGATATCTGCCAATCCGATACGAAGAGGCTCACTGGCTTTGAGAGACGATCTGTTGTTGAGAGAACCTATAGTCTTTCTCATTCTGGTTGTGTGTTCCGACACAATGGCTGAAGCCACTTGACCAGTCTTGACACGGTTGTTTTTGAGGTTGTTGATGGTCTCAATCATGAACTTTGTTCTGACCGACAAGTTCGCTTCTCCGATACGAGTGACTTCCTTCTGCACCAAGATGACAATGTCCTTGAGTGCCGAGGGGTCATCTGCGCGAAGTTGAGGTCCAGAATTGCGAATAATCTTCAACAAAAGCTCTGTGTTCGCCTCATTGAGCTCTTTGAGGAACAGACGAATGTAGTCGAACACAAGATTGCAGCCGACAAGTTGGAAATTGTAGAGTTCGGAAACCAGAGACATCAAGTTAGAGGTCTCTTTGCCTGCTGTCATGCCTCCAGTGTAGTGTCTGTCAAAGTCGTTGACAATGCGCTCAATGACTTGAGCACCGAAATCTGTTCCGATAACCTTGTAGAGAGCGGCCATGAAACCTGCGTGAAGAATAAGGAATGTATCCTGTAGTGTGGTGCGGTCGCAGATGAGTCCAAGCAGAAGATCAATAAGGGTTGTGGTGACATATTGACGGGGGTTGTTCTGGTAGATCTCTTCGATGGTTTGCAGGATGGACAAAAGGTTCGCTTCGGAAAGACGATTGAGCTGACCCTGGATCTGGCGACGGAGACGTGCCAGAGCTTCGGTGTCAGATGAGGGAGCACCTCGCAATGAAGGTGGGATGTACTTTTGAACCGGAGCAGCACCAGCAGGTACAGGAGCAACGTAGGGGTTCTCGCGCACTCTTGGTGCAGGAGCTTCCTCTTCGTTGTCCTCGTCGCCCTCATCAAAGTCCTCGAACTTCTCATCGTCCATGTTGTTGTCGCCATCTTCATCCAATTCGTCGTCCTCGTCCAGATCATCTTCATCTTCATCTTCATCTTCATCGTCCAGTCCATCAAGGTCACCGTCTTCGTCGCTCTCGCCCAGACCGTCCATAATATCATCCAGACCGTCGATCTCATCTTCATCGCCGCTCATCTCTTCATCCTCATCTTCCTCGTCATCGTCTGATGGTTCATCGACAGCAGCAGCAGCAGCTTGACTGACCTTCCTCCTCTTTTGTCGCAACCAATCATCGTAATCTGAACGCTTCCTTTTGGGACCATCGTCATCTTCCTCATTGCCCAGGCCTTCCAGCAGATCGTCGAGTCCATCGTCTGCGAAAGCCTTTGATCTCTTTGTCGACTTGATACCTAGTTTCTTCTCCAGGGCAGCAATTTCAGCGTCATCTGCAGCCAATCTATCCTTGACGGCTCTCGAGACGTGTGCAGGCGGTGGTGGCGAGTCTTCTTGTGTCTTCGATTTCGGAGGGTCTTGCTTCTTAGTTGTCTTCAAGATTGACTTGGGCTTGTCCTCTCTCGCAGGGTTCGACTTTGGCTTGGGAGCAGGTGGCGGTGTAGGCTCGTCATCGCTCTCGTCAAATTCGTCGCGTTGCGGTTGGGGTTGAGGACGTCTCTGAGGTTGAGGTCTCTGTGGCGGTGGACGCGACCTTGATTGCTGGTGAGACTGTTTTTTCTGGGTTCTCTCGTTCTTGCGACGCTCCTTTCGTGTTGTGGCGTTCTTTCCGTGATTGGTGGCATCGCCGCCGATTTGGTCAAGCAGTGCTTTGGGCAGCTTCGGCTTGATAAAAGAATCGTTTGGACGCATGGCGAATGTGTTTGTTGAAGACTAAAATGGCAAGAGCATAAAATAATTATCTTGCCCGACCGAGAGCTTGACGGCATGTGAAGTTCCCCACATTCTCGGAGGTGTTGACATGCCGCCGCGATTCGGTTACAGAACGTACCTGCCCTTGAATGGTGGTTGGCAACGGTTGATCGTTAGCAACTTCCTCATCCACGTCGCTGCCCGCAACAACGCTTGAACAGGTGCTACTGCTTGCTCCATCTTGCACCACAACCACAATCATGTCATCACATCTCAGCAATGACGAGGTAAGCTCTGAACATGACTACACAATACACAGACTAACTTGGGGTCAGTTCTTTACCAAATTGACGTCTCTCCTCGAGACGCGCCAACAAAAAGGTCATGGCAGCATCTTCCTGACACAGAAGCGACGTGCGCAATCAATCTTCCCCTACTCTCGCTCTACGCTGACTCGTCCAAGTGACCTTCGACGGCTCTTCCGCCTCCAAACCTACCGACTCTCCTCTCGCCGATCTCGAATCCCCATCATCACCTCTACCCATCCTCGTTCGCGCGACAGATGGCAACTCCCAAACAAAGGATCGCAAGAAGTCGGAAAAGATCAAGCTGAGCACGGTTGTACAACCCGACGACCTGGAGACTTTCTACACTCGCTACGCAGAAGTATGCAAGCTGGGCATGCAAGCCTTGAAGAAGAGAGACCGCAGCAAGAGAAAGAAGCAAAAGCAGGGCAAGAAGAAGGCCCAGGACGACAAGAAATGAGGCAGCTCTATCATGTCAGATGTTAACGAGTCACGACACCTGTTGAACCCGAGAGATGGTCACGTCTGCGCAACTTGAAGAAAGACACCGCTTGGAGTCTTTGTACAGCTACAACGACCAGTGTTGTGCCTACTCTCGAAGAGCTGTATTACACACTTCCGGTCATGGAGGATGCTTGGGTCCAGCGATGAGGCAGACAAACGCGAACTGGCAGACACGTCACAATGTTTGTACTCTACACGCCCATTGGGAACGACTCCAAAGGACCAAATAACTTCGAAACTACCAGATCAATATTTGCATTCCCCACAGCTCCTCACTTTGTACCAATATGCTCGTTTCAAATCTCCACAGCGCTATGTCTGAATCTGACCACACCAACACCGACATTTTGCAGAGCTCTCTCTCATCTACTCGTTACGTGCAGCCTTACTTTTCTGTTCACGAAACTTGCTGTCTTCAGGTCCACACGGGTAAGCTGGGAGTTCGTACAATAAACGCGAGGTCAGTCAGCAAGCTCAGAGCAAGATAATTCCTCGCACGATGTGCTAATGAAGTTGAAGCGTATCGCGTGACGCCACGACAAGCTATAGCGGAATGCTTCACCAGCCATGGACACGGCAAGATGGGCATCACAAGGTCAGGCGTGAACCGCAAGGCATCAAGGGCAACTGAAAGCCGAGGGAAAGTCAGAATGCTATTAGGTAAGCGAATTTCCCGACAACCATATCTTTGACGTGTTAACTAGGCTTGTGGATCTGAGCTTGAATCATAACTACTCAGACGGTACCACTCAGATACTCAAGTCAAGCAACACCAAGCTGTGTCCAAATATTTCTCTCGCACAGCCACGTGCTCATTCTCCAATCGCCTATTCAGGACTGAACTCAATTCATCCCCCTTACCTAATACTTCGATCATCATGCAAATACGCATTGGCTGTTGCGCTTTTTCTCCTACACTCACATTCGCGATTCTCCTGACCTGCCGTTTTTCAGCATACTCACGCGTTGATCAGGATGTCATTCGGAACCACTGGACACTGGCTACAGAGGGGCTTAGACTCTACAAGAGAGGATTCCTTGAATTCGATAGACGCTCTACAGGATGAACCTTGCGAACGAAACTCAAGGATGACGGCGCAACTGGTTAATACGCACATCACCAGACCCCAGCCTGTGGTGTGAGTGAAAGAATTACGACGAGTAGGACGAGAGAGACACAACAGCTATAGCATCCACAGTTTCGATCGCCTCACAGCCGACCCCTCGTCAAAACCGCATGACAAGTCTCTTGTCGCCTCAAACCCTTGAATGGCTATGAAGGATGCTTTGATGTTTCCACTCTAAGCCACGATGATCTTCCCTCGCTTCAATTCCCAGTCGCCAGCTCAAAAATCCCTCACACGATCACTTCCCACTTCCAGGTAGTCCAGACGACAGATAAATAGGTCCTTCACCGCAATGCATTCCACCTCTGTCTCTCAGCATCACATCTCTCAACACTACACCTCCATCCACTCTTCCTGAAATCATCCAAAATGGGCTGGGGTGTCTTTTTCGAAGTCGTCAATGCTTTCTGTTTGTGCACGCGATTGGTCGACCTGAAAACACCAGTGTGTACCTTTGACAGCGACGAACAGTTAGCTTCGGTTGGAGTAAACGATCTATCCCTCTCAATCAAGACTCGCTTGATGGCATTGCCAGACACGGTGGCCATCCAAGTTCCAGAAGGCCCTATCGGCAAAGCTGAAGCTGAAGCTATCATGACGTCGGCCGTCTCTGTCATGAGAGCCCAGGCAACCATTGGACCAGATGCCATGTCTGAGGACGAACTCGAGACTTTCATGGCTAAATTGATGGCTCCAGAGCCTACAACTATGTTGACTGTTGCCACCAGCATGCCTACTACGCACTAGTCGTGAGTGCTTTGATGCAGAACGATGGAATCTCTACTAACGCGCAAAATAGGTTATCCTCCATCCACAGCCTTTCTCTTGGAAGAGCAGCCCAACCTGCACAAATCTGTCGGAAAGAGCAGTCCAACCTGCTCATGTATTGATAATAAGAAGTTCCGTGGTTGTTTCGAGAGGGATCAACCTGTCTTGTCGTTCTGATTTGCCTTGCTCATCGGCACACTGTCGTTACTTAATAACTTGTTTATATAGTTTCCTGACCTACTGTATAATCCTAATAACAGTAATGTTTGCTTGCAGTGTTTCCTTCCTTCTTTCTCTTACCCTTGCTCCTTCCCAGCTCCAGTGACTCTACTTTCGGCATCCACTATTCATAGCATGCAAAAGGCTGATTCATAGTGAACAGGCAATAAGCTGTTCCAAGAACCTGTTGCCGTGAAAAGCACAGCTGCCCATCTGTTGACAGCGGAGACGTGGCCGCGCAGAGGAAATATATGCAACCTTTTGATGACTGGACGGGAGAAACGGAAGCGTCCATGGATGTAACGTTCAGTCGGGAGGTATTGGTCAAGGGGAAGGAATACGAAGCTTACCGGTCTGCATCCAGCCTTTTATTTCTAGAATTGTTTGCTAATCCAACCTCGATGCGTTGGCATCAATGCATCTCATCAAGCAATTCTCCTCCAGCTATCTATCAAAAAGCAAGGATGGTCCCATGAGCCTCAAACATCACACATTCTACCACCACAACAAGAATTTCCCACCAACTCTCCATCACCTATAACAAGAAAAAGCAACTTTCGATCAACAATCTCACACAATGCGCTACCATAAAACCCAAGTCTACCTCCGAACAACCCAACACCAACCCACCACAAAAACAACAACCATACACCAAAACACTCGTCTTGTCGCCATGTCCTCACACCACACCTCTCCCCGCTGGGATAACCAGTCCACTTTCCGGTCACTCGTGCCTCACTCAGAGCAAGAACAAGCACGCAGACAAGGCCGTGAAGTCGCCTTTTTGGAAAGCAAACTAGAGATGTTGAATAGGCATTTATTGGATACGAATCATCGGTTGAGACAGAAACTTGATGAGGTTAGGGGGTTGGAGAGGAGGGTTGAGGAGTTGCAGAGGATGAATGGGGAGGCGGTGCTGAAGGAGAGGAGGTTGGGGAGGAGGAATGGGGAGTTGAGGGCGTTGAGTAGGGGAGGGAGGCGTTAGGTTGTGAGACGGAGTGTGGAGATGAGTGGGTAGGGAATTGATGGTTGGGGGATAGGAGTCAGCAACATGATATTGGCATTGTGGAAGATGCGAGGAGATGATTATTGTCTGACAATACGGAAGCTTGCGAACGTGCGTACAAGTTAGGGACAACTGGGTATGTCTGCTGTCATCACAAAATGTTCTCATCCCTCTTCTCTCACTCTATCCTTCTGATGTCTGTATATCTCCACCATAGCTCGACTCCAGGCAAGTTGGTACATCAAATTCCGTCCTGTTGTACTGTCAGAAATCCCGAACCCTCGTGCGAGTGTTGTATGCTGGCTTACAAGAGTAACATCGTCGTCAGCATAATCAAACTCAGCATCGATTACCCGATGAAGCTTCGCCTTCAAGTCCGAGACAGCCTTCTTTGAGGTGATCTCGTACTTCTCCCATTCCTCTAGTCTGGTTTGAAGGCTTTGATTCTCGACTTTCAACAAGTGGACTGCATCCTCAAGAACCTCGATTCTTCGTTCGTGTCTCTCGACTTCTTCACGCCTGATACCACAGACATACTTGTGGAGAAGCTTGAACTTGGTTTCTTGCATCAAGTCTAGCTTCAAGCCTTCGTTCTCTTTGGCAAGCTTGCGGTAGCTTTGCTTTTCTTCTGCCAATCTCTCGTTGGCCTGGAAACATCCTTGGTTGGAGGATGTCAGGCGTTGCTTGAGGTGTTCGATTTCGTCCTTGAGTTCTGTGTTCTCGTTCTTGAGGTCTCTGATCTCGTCATCGAGGTTTTTGTGCTCGTCTTTGAGGTGTGTGTTCTCGTCCTTGAGGTTTGTGCTTTCTTCCTTGAGGCGTTTGTTTTCGTCCTCCAAAGCGGTCTCCTCTCTCTTGCGCTTACGGTGGAGGAGGGCTCTCAGGTTGTTCTGGAGATCTTCGACCTCTTTCGCGGTCTCTTTGTCCATGGCGATCGTAAGAGATCTTCGTGATCTTGATGGTGTCGAGCGTATGGTCGTGATTCTGAGGGTAAAGTGTAGGAATGGAAAAGTTGGAGTAGGGAATGTGAAGAAAAGAAAGTCGAAGCTGTTGTGTGACTCTATGATGAATGCAGAGTCGTATGGTTTGAGGAGAAGCTGTAGATGCGAGATTCAAAGTAAGGCGAAGTGAGGAGACATGAGTGAGGGAGGGTCGAATTGATAGTAGACAACAAGACAAAAACGATCATGAACTGACCAATGAACTGACCAATGCACCTTTCTGTAGCGTTCACTTGATACCACCATTTCACTCGTTCCATGATCATAATAAGATGTCTGGCTCGACCACATCGTATACCTCGATACATTCACCATGGTCACCCCCGCCGCCTTCATCCAAGCGTCACCTAATTTTTATCTTTGCCACGAGCAGCATCAATAGTGTAAGCATCACATATCCGAGGAAGAAGACCTAACGGGGTCCGGCTCGAAGTACGTCCCACGTTTGCATTTGTGTATGAAGCTGTCATTTTCCATCGTCGGTCCCAAGACAGACCTGGTAGATCACAAGTGCTCGACTGCAATTTCTTACTGTTTCGCAGCCGTCAAGCTGAGATAGATGCCCCAGATAAGGCCAACCAGACTCAAAAAGACAATGCGTCTCTCGACCGGAATCAAAGTAAAGTTGACCACCGAAGCCAATGGCCAAATCTTATAGCTAGCATAGATGATGGGGAAAGTGTCCTGTGAAAACCAGTCGTTGTAGTCAGATTTTCAGCAAAGAAGAGAGTGCCGCCGTGACAGTTGATGCACAGCGGACTTAAACAGATGGATGGAACATACCGTGCGCAATGCATTGCCAATCTGAGCTGATGATCTTCCTTTCATGATACCCATGAGTATGATGAAAGCAGTGACGTTCAACAAGGCACCTATTGTCATGCAGTCTAGCAACCACTTTATCGTCGTGTTCTTCCAGTCCAGCTTTGTCTCTGGTTCTTCTTCTTGCTGCAGATCATCCTCGTCTAGGAGTTCGTCATGCTCACGGATTTCGTAACGCGGCAGTGTTGACTTTGTGGGGTTTGATGCTTTGCGACCGGGAAAGAGACGTTCGAGAGCGATTTGCCATAGGTAATTGGGTGGTGCTGTGAGTAAGGTAAAGATGACAAAGCGCAGGAAGTCTGGAGCTGAGAAATTTGAGGGGATCTGTTTCTCAAGACATTAGTGATTAATTCATCAACAAGGGTGAAGATCAGGGACGAACCTGTTTGCTGCGCTGTTCGAGCAGCTGTGCAATGACATTGGATACGGCAGCAATGGCAGTCGCCTGGACAGTGGCAAGGACGATCGGCGAGGACATGATTGAGCCACTATGCCAATGACTTGTTGATGAACAAAGCAAAGGGATGGAGAAGGAGAAGGAAAGAAAACATATCGTGACGCGTTCGTTCATTCAAGCAAGACGCTCCTCCGCCCTGTTTCGCTTTTGCGGGGATTGTCACACCTTGATGAGCTGCACCGCCACACTTGGCCACATGTGTATAAGGCGACAAGAAGCAACACAGGTACTGGTAATCTCTGATTATTGATTATTGATCGTATAGTATTCGTAATTCGTCATAGTCTTGCTCAAGGTACCACTGGTACAAGCTTGATTCCAGTACACCCAGCTACGGCCTCCCTCATGAAGTAGAGTCTCCCATCATATCCACAAGTGGCAGCCTGGTATGACACTCCAGCCACGTTACAACTGACTTCTCCATCCTGTCTCTGGCATGTGAGACGTCCATAGCTGTTGTTCGCATTGTATGGATAGAAGCCCACTTGCTGGGCATTGTCTTCTGGATTGATTGTGGCAACATAGCCTTGCGAGGGACTCTGTTCGACAAGGTCTCCAGAAGAGTCGATTGTGAACTTTGTTGCTACGTCTTTGCTTGCTGTGAATATGGCTGGGCGGCCGGCGCCAGCATTGACTGAGGCGTAGAGGCCATTTGAGCTGCCACTGCTGCTGCTTTGGATGTAGAAGGCATAGCTTGGCGGTGTAACGGGGACAAAAGAATTGGCAAGAGCCACAAAGCTGTTTGTCGAAGAAGGAACGCCAGTAGATGATGCCTGCGCGTTGAAGGTGGTAAAAGCCGACGGGAAAGGGCTTGTTGTAGGAGATGCTTGAATGAATAGCGGTATTGGCACAGTTGTCGCTGACGTTGATGTGAAGGAAGCGCTTGGAGTAGGGTCGACCTCGTCACAGTCGAACTCGTCGTTTTCTGGCTGGGCAATTGGCAGTCCCGAGGCGATGGTAACTGCGATGGCCAGAAGAGCCCAGAGGTGTGTGGTCTTTGTAGGATACATGATTGCTTCTCCCGTGTAAGACAGATCTGCGTGAACGAGCTGAGGAGGTGCGGACAAGTATGCTTATATTTTGGCTTCTTTCTAGAATTAAGCATCACGGTCTCGCCGCTGTCTTCTTTCCGAGCATCTCCTGCCAACTTATCAGGGGTAGTCAATAGTCTCCGTTTGGGGTACAGTGGAGATCAGACCGAAGGATCAGACAGACGGTAGTGGCAGTTGACAGTTCAACCGTCGGCTTGAAGCGGTCGTTGACTGAAGATCGGGGTCAACAGCGCCCTGCGGCTCTGCCATGACATTCAAGCTTCTGTCATGTCATGATTGCAACTTCATCTTCTCTACACTTGGACAAGTTGAACCACAATGCTCTGTGAACATCTAGTGAGGTGAATGAAGAAAGAAGAACTGAGAGCCGCCAAGAGATGAGGTTCGGTAAGGCCGAAGCCGAAGAAATCCTCCACCACGCGCCGTTGACTCCTCCTCAAACATGTCTGTTAAAAACAGAGAAAGAGCCGCAAGCGAAGTACTTGCAGCAATACTGTTGTCTGTTACGCCCGTAGATGAGAGTGGCTCGATGGGGTTTCACCGCGATTCAACGTTCGTACCAAGTCATGTTGACAGTTGCAGAGAGGCAGCGATAGCATCGGCACACATCAGCCGCAGATGGCTAAATGAATGCTCTCTTCAGCATAGTCACCATCCGAATCCGAATTCCTTCAAGACAAATAGCAGAAGCCGATCATTCACGTTGACAAGGCCATCGGATCTGCACAACTTGCCGTACACTAATCTGATCGACCCGAAGCTGTGGTATCAGGATTCGAGCCAATCCATCCAAGACCGAGCACGAACGATACATTAGTCCTACGGCTATTGGAGATTCACCGTGCAAGTGGATGGTGACGTGGCCGATAACATGTATCAAGTGCAGGTAGCCAAAGCGGAGCCGAAGACAGTTCTGCAAATACCTGTTGCTCAGAGAGCAGCTGTGCGATCAACAAAGTGCTGGCAGTATAAGAAGAAAAAAAGGTGTGTACCAAAGTGGTAGTATACGAGCTACGACCGCACTAAAGTGGTAATAGAGACCCTGAAAGCCAGTGGGGCCATGGGACGACTTGACAACGGAGACGCCATTTACTGTAGTAGGCGCATAGCGACGGCTGAGTCAACCCGTTCACTATACGCATACGAATACGGTTCTGGACTTTTGATCTTATCCCATCGATCAAGCCTTATCACCCAGTCTCTGCTTGATCCTCAGATCCACTGCTACAGTCAAGGCATACACCGTCGCCAGCGTTGGTACATCCATTCCAAACTCCCTCGCCATTCTCATCGGTGTCCCGAGGATCACATCCACTTCCAGTCTCCTACCCTCTCTAGCATCAACTTGCATGCTACTCTCCAGACCTGGCATGCCCTGAATCCTCTCCATCAAAATATCTACAAGACCATACTCCAACGCAACTCCGGCTCTTCTCGCTACACTTATTACTTCCCGCATCAAGCGTTTTGTCACTGACACGCTTTCTTTCGACGAGGAGAGCCATTGTTGAGTATTTTGTTGTGTTAGTGTGGTAAGAGGATTCCATGCAATCTGCAAAGTCAGTGTCATGCTTACCACTCGGGTACCCGGATAAACTCACATTCCAGACAACCTTCTCCCATCGCTTGACTTGTATGTTGTCTGAGATCGCGTATGATGTCTTGGCCGTTCTCAACATAGCCGCGAAACCTTCCAGTCTCTCGTTCTCCAGGGCAGCGTCGACTTCTGGGTTGGGGTACAACCCGATATCTGTGTGTTCAGAAGCGGTGTGTCGTATCACACCAGGGGAATCTTGTTGAGCGCCAACCCATATCTGTCTCCAACATCAACACGAGTTCTACACTCTTCCCATAGTGAACAGGGAGTACTTACCACACAGCTGATGATTGTCGAATAAGGAAACGACTGACGGAAAGGTTCCTCATTGCCAACTCCGTTCTGCAAAATCACAAAGGTCGTATCCATATTAGCTACAGATCGGAAGTCATTCGGATCCAAACCAGGAGTAATCGCTTTGTGAGCGCAAACGATGTAGTCGTATTTCGTTGCAATCTTATGTGGGCAGCTCAATACTATGCATTGAAGATCAGTCTGGAGAACACAACATCAGAAGCCATCATACTGAGCATACCTCTGTCAAAGTGTATATTATGTGATCCATGATTCAGTGTATGTATCATCATACCCTGTAGCCTAGTCAGATAAACTGTCACCCTGACCTAGTGGTATCGACGATCATGACATACATTCTTTTTGACGGCCTCCAAGTTCGATCTTGCGACCACACTGAGTTCTACGCTTGGATCGCGGCTAAGAAGGAATGCATAGAAACCTCCTATACTGTTGTTATGGTGAAGAAGCACAGTCAGCTCTTCTATCCCCACGCAAACCCCGCGGAACCGAGGGGAAGGATAGACAACTCACGCGCCTAGTCCATATAGCAGGACTTTTGTCTTTCTGGTTTCGGTCATTGCTGATGCGTGTGATGCCAGACTAAAAGCTGCATAGGTATGCGTAGTGATTGAAATCAGGTGAAGGGTTTGGCATGTCATCTCACTGTCGGAAGTCGAAGCACGTGTTTGCGAGAAAGCGGCCAGTGCAACGGAAAACTCTCTTCTTCAGGTATAGTCGCAATCACTTTGATTTGTTTGCTCCCTACAGGGCGGGTCTCAACCTCCAGCTCCAAATGCTTACAAAACAAGACTCTAGTCACGTCGTGAGGTTGCAGACATCGGTAATGGCATGACTTTACTGAGCGGTGTTGGAAAGCGCAAGCTTGATGCATATCTTGAGTTATGCAAGTTGGACCCTGAACTTCCTGAGGGTTCCTAGACCCACCTGTTCTCAACGGTAAGACTGCCGACAACTCTTTTCTCTTGAGAAGCAACAACGACAGCTCGAGACTTCAGACCAACCAATTCTGTATTGATACGAGATTGCATTCCCATTATCCTTCCAATTCCACGCCCCATTCCTTGGCCCATGCCTCCACAAACTTGGCTACCATGCCCGACTCGATCAGATCCGGGATTGCAGTCATAGTGGCACTATCTTTACATGTCTGGACAGTCTCATAACGACCTGCACTCTTCATCGGCGCATCTTGAGCAACATTGCCATATCTCTCGGCAAAGAAGTCAGCTAGCTTGACAGGTGGATTGGTTTCCGGATTCTGGTCTCCAGCACGCAGCCTCTGCACCCATTCTTTGGGCGATACTTCATCGAACTCCAAACCTGCTCTGTGAAGAGCAGGCAAGACGTCTCGAGTCCAGTGATACACTTTCGGATTCTGGATATTGTAGACGAGATTATCGTCTTGCAAGCGAGTCTCGGGAATCGGCTGGGCTATGCCGGAAAGCTCTGCAACAACTGATGCTGCCAGGTCTACCGGAAGCCACGAAAGCTCTTCGTTGTGGATCGGGAGGGCTTTGATGGTTGTGGCTGTCTGTATCATCAAGGCAATGGCCTCGGTCGTGTTCCACTGGCCTCGTTCGCTGTCGCCTGCAATCTGACCAAGACGCAGCACTCTAGCATACATGCCAGTGTTCTTCATGGCGTTGTGGACGATCCGCTCTGTCACCAGCTTCGATCTGCCATAGCCTGTTCCTTGAGCAAACTCGAGTTTTGGCACCGGGCCCTCACTGATTCCCTGATCCTGAGGTGTACCTGCAGCGGACGAGACCGACGAGCAGAAGAAGAACTTCGCAGGCTTCGGTGTACGAGTAGATAGACACAGCTGTATGAGGTTGTGCGCTCCTCTGATATGCTGATCCTCGAAACTCTTCACACCGAGGTTGAAATTGACAGCCCAGGCGCTGTGTATTACGTGCGTGAGCTGTGATTCCAGCTTTTGGAGATTCTCTTTCTCAAGTCCGAGATCTGGCTTGCTCAGGTCGCCTAGGAAAGGAACAATCTTTGCACGTTCCATCTCGGTAAGGTACAGGTCGCGTGAGCTGAGTGCTTCTGAGATTCGCTCGCTTGCTTGGGCTACTGACGAAGCTCGTATGATTGCCCATACTGCTGTTACGTTGTCCCGTTTCGCCAGTTTGGTGAGTATGTGTATGCCGACCGTTCCAGTGGCTCCGGTGAGAAGCACAACGTCTTTACTGTGGGTGGTTGCTACGCATGGCTTATGTTGCTTGAAAGTCGAGTATTTCGAGATAAGCTGTTCCATGACTGAAATCTCGTCTTCTTGTGTCTTGCTTTCGCCTGTCCTCAACGAACAAAGATGTTGGGCAAGTCCGCGAATGTTTGCGGTCTCGTAAAGTACGTTCCGACTCAGTGATGCATGATTGCCTCCGAGGTCAATCTGCTTCTTGATACTTGACCACATTCTGGTTGACTGAAGACTGTCGATGCCAGCTTGGTAAAAGTCCGTGTCAAGCTCCAGCTTGACTCCGAGCTCCTTGTCGAACTCGCTGAGAAGCCACTTTTCAAGCTCGGGTACTTCGAGGGTCAAATCTCCTAGGGAGCCATTTTCAAAATCGCTATACTTGGTTTCAATCTCTTCCTTGAATTGGTCGTAGATCTTAGCTCGGATAAAAGTGCCCTTGTCGGTCTTTGGATATTCTGTGTCTGCGGCGACAAGAATGACAAGCTCCTTGGGAACTCTGGAGAAGCTCTCCGCCTTAGCATTAGCGTCCTCGACGGCGGGCCATACAGCTTCGAAGAACTTGTCATCGGATATGTCCTTGGCATCGTGTGATCGGAAGATAATGACTCCAGGTACGCTCCTACCAATGCCGAATACAGCGGCTTCTTGGACCAGACGATCTTGACGAATGCGACCTTCAATGGGCAGAGGGAGTACCTTCTCGCCGTTGACTAACGTCAAGCGATCATCGAGTCTGCTAAGATATTTCCAGAGATTCGGCCGTGTTGGATGCGGTGCGAACAAATCTCGAGAGCGGAAGGAGTTTGGAGGATTGTCCGAATTGACTGCGACTCTCGTCTTCAGGCTCTCTAACGCGACACACTCGAAGACACCAGGGGCTATCTCGTCCATCAGCACGTGTTCGGATACTGGCGGGTTAAGTCGGCAGTAATTCCACTCGAGGTCTTCTGGCGATCGGAACGAAGTCATGATGCGACCAATTTCAGTGCATCCATAGTTCTGGACCAGATTGACTCCCCTGTTTACCAGCAGATCGCCAACGTCATCCGGACAACCGCTGCCCGCGTAAAGCACAAGCTTGGCTTTGGCCAGTTCGTTGATGCCGTCATCGGACTCACACAACAACTTGAGCAGGTAAGGCACACAGTTGAAGATCTCGGGCTTCAGATACTGCAATTGTGCGGTTAAGCCTTGGCGTGTGTGCGGGATCGTGTAATTGCAGAGGTAAAGAGGCTTCTTGGAATAGATGGTTCTGAACATCTCATAGAAGCCTTGGCTGTGGAAAAGAGGAGATGCCAGGAAAGCACGCATGCCGAAGTTCTGAGTAAATGTTGCCAGACATTGTGCGTGGCGAAGATAGATTGGCTTTGGAAAACCAGTGGATCCAGATGAATGAATGATTACTGCAATTTTTTTCGTTTCTTTGGCAGGGTTGTATTGACGCTTGAATGTAGGTGCTTTTACACCGATGTAATCCGAACGTTGCAGCAGACTCAAGAGGGTGATAGGTGCTTCGGTTTTGACATCGTCGAGTACGGGCTTGAAAGTGTTCGTTGAGATCAGAGTAAAGCAGCTGACCATACTCATCAACCGGACATATGCTGATGCTGGCAACCGGGTCGACAGGAGCAAAACGCCATAGCCTAACCGCAAAAGTCCAAGAAGAGTAACAACCATATCAAGTCCAGATATACACAGCATTCCAATGATAGGACTTTCATCCAGATCCGGGTTCTGTCAGAAGTCAGCGACCGTTCTGTTCGAACTCGTATCGTGCAAGTCTTACTGCAGGCTTTAGACCTAATTCTTGCAGTCGAGCTGCTGCGGCATCGGCGAATTTGTCGACATCACGAGCAGTATGCTCTTCAAAGTCTGTAAGTCCGGTCACAGGAGCTCCTATCAACGTAAAGTCTTCTGGCTCCGCGGCGTGCGATCTGATCAGATCGTCTATTGTATGTAGAGAGTCGTGGCTCTTTAGCCGCAACTTTCCAAAGGATGCCGGATCGAACTTCATCTTGGTCTCTGTAGTTATCGACATGGCGGGTTTTCAATCTTTGGACTGCGATACCTCCATGATTCGAGATGGAGCAGAGGTATATATAGTTCATGATGGGTGAGGTCCATCATGCTTTTCCGACACTGGCGGAAAAACATATGGCCAATCACTGCTCACTCTTATCCGACATCGTGAGATCGAGGCGGGGTAGGCGGGTGGAATTCTTCCGCGGCCGACGAGAATTGCTGCTCGTACGACCCTGGCTCGAGAGTTTCGTTTGGGCAACACAAGTCGAACACAACAATATGTTCTGTGCCATATCGTCGAACAACTTAGAAAGGATGGTGTCTCACTTCTGACTGTACGTACCGCAAGAGTGATGTTGTGTGCTCATGATTGACGAATCTATGTTGCATTTGGCCTAATCGTCGAGATTCCACTAATGTGGGATGTCAGATGGTCTGAAATGTACGAGCTTTTGACCAACAGATCTATACATTAGATAAGAAGGGCAAGAGTATAAGGTCTGTTCTACCAAGAACATTTAATATTTGTATTTTGTCCCTCAAGCCAAACTTCCACATCAAAAGTAAGCACATGCAGAGCAGTGAATCAGATAGACAAAAGTGCGAGCTAAGCGTAAAGAGTACAAATGAATAATTTGTAGATATTGAATAGGTTCATTTCGTATCGGTTGGACATAGTATTACAGACATGGTATCTTTTTCTTCATGACATTTGTTGACCATCAATCGTTATAAATTTAGAGAGGGTTGTCAGCCTTTGCGAACTGACGAGCGGCAGCAGAGATGCTGTCGACAACGTCCTTGAAGGTCTGCTTGGTCTCGGAGGAGATTTCTTGAATCTCGTTGGCGGCAGAATCGCTCTCCTGGTTGCACCAGTTGATCTCGAGAGTGTGTAGTTCGAGAACTTGGTCAAGGCCGTAAACATCTTTCGACTCGTGCGAGGGGAAGCCGCGAAGCTGGGAGATGAGACGCATCAACTCTTGGACGTCATCACTGGAGCATTGTGTTAGTTGCGTGCTCGTGCTTATGAAAGGATTGTCAGAGAACGTACGAGGCCATTGTGCCGACCTTCTCCTCGATAGTGTTTCCGTGGTGGTGAGTCTGCTTGATATTGGCAGAACGGTTAGGCTCTCCGGTAATGTCGATGGTGTGGGTAGCTGTGCCGTTGAAGGGCTTCTGGAGTCTGACCAAGAACTCGCCGGACGGAGGAGGAGCCATAGAGCGAGGCATATTGATATGTGTTGTTGGTAGTGGATTCGTGATAGAGAAGTGTGTATGAAGAGTCAATGGACGTAGATTGTGATGAAGGAGAAGAAAAAGAGCTTCTTGTGTTTGCAGTGAGGAGAATACCTATAAAGCAAAGAGCTTGAGGTGGAGCTTGTACCTCTCTGCAGAGATGACGATGTCTTTGCATCATCATCTTTAGCTCAACGACTGTTCTGTTCCTGACAGCCAAGACTCACGATCATCGATGCATTGTGTCTTCGGTGCTTCTCTGTTCTCGACGAAATTCTCTCGCTCATCGAAGTCAGTGCTGTTGTCGTCGATCAATTGCTGCTTGGTTCCGACGAATATCAGATCTGGTGGAGACATGATCTGTATATCGAGCACGTCATGCGGGGCGAACTGAGATCCACACTTCATCTTCAGTTTTGTCGGCCTTCGGCTTTGACGCTCCTCATGCTGGAGTATCACGACTCCGATCAGTGACAAAGACTTAGTCAGAAGTGGCGACAGCTTGCAAAGAGATCCGCCATCGACCAGGTTTAACGTGCGTACGAAGCGACCGAAGCTCAGTATACCGGCTTAACTGGAATCTGATCTCATACACTCATGGAAACCACCACCCGGATACCCTCAAACAGGTCACCTACTTACCGAGTAGAAGGCTGCTTCCATGTCTCTGCAACGAACGATGTAATGCTGTGACTGAGGACCACTCGTGGGGACTGTCGCTAGCTGGCTTCGAGATTCGTCGTCGAGAAACGCCTGTCCCAATGCCAACTTCAAACTCAAGGAGCTCAGTAATAAGAGTGTGGTCCCGCGATGTCAATGCTTCAAGGTCCAAGAATTAAGACTGGGAATTGACATGGACCAGTTGATTCCGGGACATCGATAGGAGCCTCACTACCGCGATCTCCAGGATATCCCCCACACTCCACACCCCACACCCCGCACATCTCGGGTCATCACACACCGAGGATTCATCGACCCACGACCTCAGTCCTCTGCCAGAGAAACGGATGGAGCCTATATATGGTCAATGTCAGCACAAATACCTTGCCTGCCACCGATTGGGAAACCCGCTCCGCACAAACCTGCATAGAACTCCAACTAGAAGTTGCACAAGTTGCAAAAAGGTTCTAGAACCGGCCGAGCTCCAAGTCTACTCAAGCGTACTGACCCGATGAGTGCGGGGTGTGCAAGGATACGAAGGAGAAGGGTCTCTAACGATCTTAGAGCATCTTGCTTCGAAATGCATTTGCGTCTTGCGCTCGGACTACTATTTTCCAACCTCATATGTGGAGCCGCTTCACTGTCATCGGGGCAAAACCGGCCGATACTCAATGTATAAAGAGAATGGACCATGCCTGAGAGAAGCGATAACCAGCTCTATCGCTTGTAGAAAATGCACAAGACTATTGTCATACTCCTAGGCCTGTCGTGGCAGGCCTTGGCTATTCCGTTGTCTAGGTATCTTACCAGCACAACCGCGTATGACCCAACAGTCACTAACGCGAAGCAGCCTTAATGAGTTCTACCCTTCTTCTATTGCTCTTGGAAACGCTACAAATCAGAACACACATCCTTTCACGACTTTCACGCTCGACAAAAACACTCCGGTGGCTACGTTGGACTATGGATACGAGATCGCTGGTTACCCATTCTTCCAAGTTTCCAATTTCAAGGGCAAGGTTCAGCTTGAGTCAAGGTCAGTAACGCAAAATCCACGATGGTTGCCCAATTGACCTTCGACAGATACACTGAAGACCTTGGGGATATAGATCTCCCTTTCTCTGATGGTCCATTCTCCTTCGGCCAAGGTCTCACAAATTCCTACAGAGTAGAGACATTCGAGGTCACATCAGCATGTCAACTAGAATCCTACCTCGCTCAAGGTGGCCAACGCTGGCAGACCATTCGCTTGCTCACTTCAGGCTCCGTAACCTTTACAAAGGTCGGGTTCAAGGCAACGGTCGACAGGCTTGATTTCAACAAATTGCCCAGTCAGTTCACGTCGTCAAATCCTCTGTACAACGAGATCTGGAAGCTCGGCGCGCGTGCTGCCGCCGCTTCATGTTTCGCAGCAGGTGCGTACAAGACCATATGGGATGTGTCTCCCGACAGCGGCGTGTTCGTGAGAGGATCTCGCGCTGGTCTTTCCACAAAAGTTGATGCTTTCGAAAACTACAACCTTACCTTTTCGGCCAAGATCCAGCGTGGCGGACTTGGATGGACCATGGCATACCCCGTGGCCACTAGATGGGGAGGTATCCAGCTCAATTTGGTCGGCGACTACCCTGAGTCCACCACTTTTGCTAACGTCAACCGAACTCTGCTGCCGCCAAGTTCAGTTGCTCTGGCCTATGGCTTCAACCTGGTCAACCAGACCACGCTCACCTCGTACTACCTCGATAACTTCAAGGTCCCCTTCCAAGTCAAAGAAGGCCAGTGGTACTCTATCTCTGCAGCAATGTATGATGGAAATTACCTTGCTGTATCAGTCAACGGAATCAAGGTATTCAACGTCACTCTGGATAACTACTATACGGGAACTCCTCCAGCTAGTACTACTGGTTCTTTTGGCTTTGGCGGGTGGCAAGATCAAGCTGGATATTTTAAAGATGTCAAGGTCACCGCAAGCAATGGCACTACCATCTACACCAACCCCATGACTAATGCTTCATCTGTCCTGCCTGAATTTGGCGTCCAGTCGAACACGGCCGACATCTGTATGGATGGTGCAAAGGTAAGCTACCTTTTCCACAACTATTATTGTTCAAGACTCTAATTCGTTTTCAAAAGAGAGACAGACTTGTGTGGCTTGGCGATTTCTACCACACGGCTCCAATCATTGGCACCTCGACTAACCGCAAGGACTACTCCGCTGGTACTCTTCAGACGTTCTTGGACTGGCAATTGCCATCCGGACAGCTCCCTCTCAACACGCCAATTGGTTACCCGGGTTCCGCAACTTTCACCTTTGCCGAATATTCAACCGCTCTGGGCTACTACTATGCTCTCGAGGATTACCACATTCTCGGTATGCTCGCTTTTGGTTCTCATATGCGCTATAACAACGACATCGCCTTTGCCAAGCAAAATTGGGAGCAATGGAAGCTTGCAGTAAAGTACCTTATCGGTAAGATTGACAAGTCTACGGGGCTTGTGACCATAAGTTTTGCCTTCTTCGGCGACGGTGCAGGTCTGGCAGTTAATTCTGCTTCCGTACAAGCTTTCAAGGAGCTAGCCGAAGTTGCCATTGTTCTTGGTGACCAAGATTCAGCCAACGCTTGGTCTGCCGTGGCCAAAACTTTGAGTGCGACCATTCAGTCCAAGTTCTGGCAGCCCAGTCTCGGTCACTTCAGCGACAACCCTCTGAACAAGACCAAGCTCTCGGTTCAAGGACTGTCTTTTGTCATTACTTCTGGCGTTGCGTCCGATTCTCAAGCAAGTTCTTGCTTGGATGCATTGACCGCTTTGAAGCTCTCACCTGGCTACAAAGATTTGACGACAACTTCATCAGAGGGAATCGTCGATATCTCGCCCAACACGAACGGATTCCTTCTCTCGGCACTCTTGCAATCCAACCGCACAGCTGAAGCAAAGTACCTCTTCGACAATCTCTGGGCTGCTATGGTCAACAATGACACGACACACTCCGGTGCATCCTGGGAATATGTAAACACAAACTTGCAGCCTGCACTTTCTCGCTACACCAGTCTGTCACATCCTTGGGGTGGAGCACCTACTTACATCTTTACCGAGTATGTTGCTGGAATTCGGCCAGTGACCTTTGGACACAAGACTTGGGTCATCTCGCCAGCCTACACTGGCTTTGGCCTCGATACTGCCAGTGCACAGGTCACAACGCCATATGGTGTGCTCAGTGTGAAATGGAGCGTGGCAAATGGCAAGATCAATGCAGTCATCAATGCACCGGCCGGTACTTCTGGTACTTTTGTGATCAACAGAGCCTTGGCAAAGTCGACAAAGGCCAACACCGTTGTGCAGGTCAAGGGTGGTATCTTGCCAAAGACGATTTATCTAGATCTGTGAGTGTGATCGGCAGGATGTGGATGAATTACTGTATATACCACTATAGCTCAAAGATAAAAGCGTGTCGAATGAACTTGATCTCATTCGGCAAAATAAATATGAAGCGTGTCCGTGATAGCGTTGGAATCACATCGAATTGAACGATCTGATGCCTAGCAAGGCAAGTTAAGTCGACTTAAGTCAACTCATGTCAACTTAAGTCAAGTCGGAGCTTCTTCGCTTTGCAACTGTCAATATTCATGATGCTCGTCAGTGGACGGAAGATTGATCAGAGTCGGAGAAGCAACGCGTCATCGCGTCATGACAATGCCAAGAAGAGATGGAACATCTTCGGGATGCCGGGGAAGACAAGCGGTCGGCCGGACGAACGAGGGACGGGCTTGCGACAGAGACGACGACGAGGCTCAGTTGATAACCTTGAACATCTTAATCCGACCCTTTTGATCACGCGCATCTCGCCCATCTGCAAGCAACAGCTGTCATCCTATCGTCAAGCCCGAGCGACAAAGCGACCTTCCCCAAACCACATCGACAAACACCCAGACAAGTGACAGCCATGGCAGCAGCCGAGAACATGGACATCTACGACTCGATGACAATGCAGTCGGATAGTGAGACATACGATCAGCCCGACATGTCGTCGCCATCATCGCCATCTTCAGATTCAGCATCGCCCTTGATCCTCTACTCCCCACCTACCTTTTGTGGCTTGGTGCGGGGTGCTGCCATCAACCTGCTTCTGCCTTTTGTCAACGGTCTGATGTTGGGCTTTGGTGAGCTGTTTGCAAACGAGCTGGCCTTCCGCTTTGGCTGGTCCAACACAAAGGTGTGTTTGATTGCTGGAAGCGAGACAGAAACAGACACTGACTCTGGACCAGGTCTTCCCCAACCACAGACGAGTCGGACCCGGTGTCGAGATGCGAACAGACCCTGTCGAGAAGAGAAGACGCAATGGCGAGGAGTTGGACGCCTATACGAGCTTGGAGTAAGAGAGAGAACTAAGAGATACACACATGGAATATGCGGGTATATATGCCCGGGGTTTGCATGATAGCATGGAGAGGAGTCGGCGTTGGTTGGTCATTTTCTCTTTCTTGTCACTTTCTAGGTCTCATTTGACACAGTCCGTCTCGGAAGCTATCGCAAAGAAGCATGTCAATCTATCAAATCGGTATTCGAGCTCCTTGCACATCTGCCCTCTTGATTAGGCACCTGCTATCCAACATCTCTTCTCGGTCTTGATGGTGGCAAAGAGCCTGATAAGTCAGACACAATTCTCGTTCAGAGTGTGGTTGAGACTCAAAGGATGTATCGCCTGAGAGCAACAGACGCAGGCAAGACTCAAGAGGTCGCGGAAGGGATTCCGACGCAGGCGGGCCGAGCCTCCCGTCAGTCTCACCGAGGCTCCGACAAATATCCGCGTCACAGCTTCCGCGTCCAAGTTCCTTCTGCGTCGAGATTCAAGAAATCTTTTGGGCAAAACCACGCTTTCTACATCGTCCTCTCCCATACCCTCGCTAGACTTAACTATCACAACGAGACAACATGTCAGGCAAAAACATGTCGTCGCGCTTGCTGAACATGAAGGTGCACCATCCTGCGCCATTATCCTACCTCCCCAGAACTGACAAGGACAACAGTTCATGCAACGCGCATCAGCCTCGACACCCACCACCCCCACAACCCCCGATGGCACCAGACCTTCCAAACGCCTGAAAACAGAAGCCGCAATCACACCCGACGCCCGCGCATTCCAAGAAGCTGCCGCCGCCGAAGAAGCAAAAAAGAACGCCTTTATCGAACGCGCCGCCGCCGAAGCCGGAGAAACGAAATGGGTCCTGAGCGTTACCAACGACAAGCCAACCACTGCTGCTCCGGTATTGCGCATCGTCGAAGCTGGATACGGTGCCATTGACTCGGGCGCCCCCATACCTGAAAGCGACGATGAGGAAGACGAAGAGCAGAGTGCTGGCATGGCTGGACGAAGGAGTTTTGGAAAATTCAACAAGGCTGTCGAGGTACGTGCCTTCTCTCTTCTTTGCAGAAAACAAATACTGATTTCAATAGCGTCAACACAACCCAGACCTCTCATCCTCGGAATCCGAACACGACTCGGACGCTTCCTCTGACTCGGAATCAGAAGACGACGAGGATCTAGACGAAGCAGAACTCCTCCTGAAAGCCGAACGCAAAGAAGCAGCAGCAAAACTACGTGCCGAACGCAAAGTTCAACGAAAGGCTGAAGAGGCCAGAACGAAACAAATGGCCGAGCGACGACGAAGCAGAGACATCAATCTGAACAAAGTCGGTGGAATCTCAAACGCAGCCATCAGGAGCAAACAGTCGAATGTGGCAAACATGGCTTGTCATGTCTGTGGCCAGAAGGGCCATTTGCAGAAGGACTGTCCGGACAAGAAGCAAAGAAGAGGAGACAAGAGAAAGAGTGGCGGTGGTATGGATTACTGAGCTCAGCTGTGCGGCCGTAAGCTCCTTACTGGATGACATTCTTGCACCAACACGTCGAATCACTGCAACGACCCGAACAATGTGGTAAGCGACTCAACATTGTGCATTCGAAGGACAATACGGAAAATGGAACGTCAACTGATCAAAGCTCTATTGCTATTTGATTCTATGCCTCCGCCAACTTTAGTGCACTCAAGTCAGGTATGTTAACAGCAGAGTCTAGGCGCTTGGACACCATCACTGGCTCGTCCAATGGTATGTCGGCAATCAATTCCTTCACTGCTTGCACCAGTTCTTGTAGCAATTTGCCATGGCGAGGAATAGTGTGCCCGCCGGCACTGTCGAAGAAGACGGCCATATTGTCATCGAAAAGATTATACAATGCAAGGGCACCGTCTTTGTACGGGTCTGCGAGCGTTAGACTGCGGCTTTGCGGTAGTGAAAAGCGTGTCAACTTACCGTTGGCTCCGATGATGTGCAAAGACTGGACCTCGAGAAGATTGTCAACTTCGTCCGATAAGACAGGCCCATTCTCTGAGATGGCTGGCCATCCCATGAAGAAGATCGCGGCCTTGATTCTTGGAACATATCCCTCAGATCTCGCCCTCTCCTGCTCATCATAGATCAGTGTGGCTGCAGCAGACGCGCCTTCGCTGTATCCGACGACTCCACAAATCTCAGGATCAGCATCGAGTGCTTCGTAAAGCTGTTCCAAGGCAGCTTTTCTCGCCTCAGCGAAGCCGACTTTCGTTTCACCCTTGGGCATGAGTGCCCTCAACGCATCCTCAGGGGTGTCGGCTTCGGGAAACACTCGAATACCCTCGACTGCTGAGGCCTCTGCCTCTCCTTTATCTTTGAAGAAACGATAGTGTGGTCCTGGACCGAAATAAGACTCGAAGCCTACACATACTGTTAACTTGAACCTCCTTGTCGGTGGAAGTTGTCGGACACACCTGGAGGTGGTGTCACTGGCACTCTGCCTTGGATGAACTCAAACGAGGCTGAGCTATCAGCCTCAACAAGTTCGATCATTGGTCCCAGCTGAACGCGAGCTGCCTTTGAAGATGTTAGGATTCATCACATAGCGTTATCAACATAAACCTCACGGGAATGTTGCCATAGGCTCCGTGCAGACATAGAAACTTCATCTTCGCTAGTGGTCGTGTTGTGTGTGAGAGAGAACAACAAGATTGCCAGAGCACGCAGCTGAAGGTCCATAAAAGGCATTGACTGACTCGCAATTTCTAGAGCCTGCATGTCGTTTCTTCCAGAAATGGTAGACCTCATATCTTCCGGCCGTTATCTTACAAGAGAGAAGGATGAGACACTTGGTTGATCAGCAAAAACATCCTCTTTGGGGATCACTAGCTGCGCATGGTTGGGAGAGATAGATGAAATCGTTCCTTTTTCGTGTCTATCAAGATTGTCGTGCTCGAAGTGTGTGCCTGCCTATCAAGTGGTGTCATTTACGCACGTATATTAGCTTCCATGTAGACGACAGAAGGTTTTAGCTACTTTGTGAGACACTTTATATGACCGATTGGTGGGAGATGTGGGTAGATCCGAGGAGTAGCACGCAGGGTGCTCTAAACGGCCTGTCACACCGAGACCCGTTGTTTAACCGCGTTAAACCTTTCCCCTTGGTCCTTTGGAGCGTTATCGTCCCTGAACTTCACCACATGTCAAAGCTTCGTCTTGCTCTTTCGAATATGATCGGCGACCGTTTATTGACGAGAAGCAGCACGCCAATGCATGGCCGTGTAGGCACTATACTAAAGCAAAGCTTATAGGCTCTTCCAGCCGGCAGCCATTGGTGCGACAGACACATGGCTACCATGCACGGCGCTACGGATTCGTCCTTGATATGTCGACATGTCTTGAGCTATCGTTGAACAAATGGGTACTCGGCCGAAAGCGTCCTGCATAGCAATGCGGTTTTGGGCAAGGTCACAACAACCATGCTGACTCTTACGAGATAGCTCCGTATCAGCGTTGAGAAATTCAGCGTGGAGCACCAGCACCGCTCCTACTGGTTGACTATTAGTCCGCTTGCCCATCTGCTTCGGGAAGAAGGATCGAACAACACCATTGAACACGAAGCACACCTTCTCTCCAAGTCAGTCTCTAATGGCGGTTGATCGATAGCAGAAATGACCCTTGTGGATCCATCACTCTGCCGGGTCTCAACATGAACGGCTGTATTGTGGCACGAAAGACACTCACGAACTTCCCCTCTATCGTGCTCAACGCGCTGCGGTCCGAAAATCGCTCACCGAAGAGTGGACCTGCTCTGTAGTGAGTTGTCAAGTATTGGTAGGTGTTCATGGTTATGATAAAGCATCGACGTTCCCAGAATACTGGCGAACTCTCCACTCATATCCCAGCTTTCTTTGTTACCCCAGCTTGACGACTTATTCTTAATCTTTTCTCGGGATTTCCATCAATCTCACTATCACAAACATGGCATCATCTGTACCTGTACCCATCGCCATTGTAGGCTACTCTTGCAAACTCCCAGGCGATGTTTCTTCTCCAGAAGAGCTATGGGAGTTGTGCTCCCGAGGCCGTACTGGTTGGGGACCTACACCCTCTACACGCTACTCTAAGGATGCATACTACCATCCTGCTCCAGGAAAACAGGGATGCATCAATACGGAGGGCGGTTACTTCCTCACAGAAGATCCCGCTCGCTTTGATGCCCCTTTCTTCAACATGACCGTCCAAGAAGCCACCGCACTCGACCCCCAACAACGTCTTCTCCTCGAATGCACTTTCGAAGCTTTCGAAAGCTCTGGTATGACCAAGGAAGGTGTCGCTGGAACAGACGTTGGTGTCTTTGTTGGCGGAAGTTTCGCCGATTACGAGGTCCACAACACTAGAGATATTGATACTGCACCCACATACCAGGCCACTGGGTGTGCACCGGCAATGCAGTCTAACCGTCTCTCATACTACTTTGATCTTAGAGGTCCTAGTATGACTGTAGACACGGCATGTTCTTCTTCTCTAGTGGCGTTGCACAGTGCCATGCAAAGTCTTCGCAATGGAGAATCTTCATCGGCAGTTGTTGCTGCAGCACATCTTAACTTATCTCCTGATTTCTTCGTCACTATGTCAAACACACAGTAAGATTCTGGACCGAAGACTTTAGTTTGACTAGTCTAATGCTTCACAGATTGCTCAATGACGCTGGTAAGACCTATGCTTTTGACCATCGAGCTATATCCGGATTTGCACGCGGTGAAGGCGCCGGCGCCCTCATCTTGAAGCCACTTGATGTCGCTGTGCGTGACGGCGATGTGGTCCGAGCTGTCATCCACAACTCCGGAGTTAACCAAGACGGCAAGACCAATGGTATCACCGTACCGAACGGCCGTGCTCAATCAGACCTCATCAAACAGGTCTATGCCAAAGCAGGACTTGACCCAGCCGAGTGTGGATTCAGCGAGTGTCATGGAACTGGTACCAAAGTCGGCGACCCCATCGAAGTTGCTGGTATCCACGAAGCGCTGGGCGCTGGTCGTGGTCCTAGAAACCCTCTCTTCATTGGCTCCGTCAAGAGCAATGTTGGTCATCTTGAAGGTGCCAGCGGCATAGTCTCGGTCATCAAAGCCGCAATGATGCTGGAGAAGGGTATGATATTGCCTAATGCAAACTTCGAAAAAGCAAACCCCAACATCCCACTCGATCAGTACAACATGAAGGTAAGTGATGCCAAGATATTCACGACCATTGGCCATCAAGGTACTAATAGCTTAGGTCCCAACCTCCACCAGACCTTGGCCACGAGGCAAAAAATATGTCTCGGTTTCCAACTATGGCTTTGGTGGTGCGAATGCCCATGTCGTCTTGGGTGCTGCTCCCAAAGGAACCAAGACTACCATGCTCACGATTGGTTCTCTCGATGAAGCCCCTAAAGACCCCGAGTGCAAGCTTTTCGTTCTATCCGCCCACGATTCCCAAGCCCTACAGAAGAAGATCAGCGATCTAGGTAACTTCCTCGAGCAACGGCCCGAAGTCTTCGAGCGTCTCTTAGCAGGCAATGTAGCTTACACTCTTGGCGAGAGACGGTCGCACTTGCCTTGCAGACTTGCGATTGCAGCAGCCTCATCTGATGAGCTGGGCCATAGTCTTGCAACTGCAAAGGTTCCCACTTTCAGAGCTCGTACTGAGCCTACTTTGGGCTTTGTGTTCACTGGACAAGGCGCACAATGGGCCGCTATGGGCGCCGAGCTTGCTCGCGACTACCCCATCTTCGCTACTGCGCTGGACGCTGCAGATGGCACACTGAGAACGCTTGGTGCCGACTTCTCTCTGAAGGAGGAACTTTTGAAGCCTGCAGACACCTCACTAATCAATGCTGCTCATATCAGTCAGCCCGCTTGTACCGCACTCCAAATCGCCCTCACTTTGCTTCTAACCTCGTGGGGCATACACCCTGCTGCAGTGGTCGGCCACTCGTCAGGCGAGATTGGTTGTGCTTTCGCCGCTGGCATTATTGGTCTGGAAGATGCGATGAAAATCGCTTACTACAGAGGCCAATGTATGCTTAGCCTCAAGAAGAAAGCTGCTGGGAAACCACAAGGTACCATGATGGCTGTCGGTGCCAGTGTTGAAAGCATTCGCCCCATTCTCGACGCTGTCACCAAAGGCTATGTGACAGTGGCCTGTATCAACAGCCCTTCTTCAGTCACTCTGTCTGGTGACGTTGAGGCGGTTGAAGAGCTCCAGCCAATCTTGACAGAGAAGAGCATCTTCAATAGACAGCTGAAGGTCGGCGTTGCATACCACTCAGCACATCTCGAGCCTGTTGCGGATGAATATCTTGACTTGATCAAGAACATTCAGCCTGCTGCGACTGCCACCGCAACATTCTACTCGTCTTTGCTTGGACGCGTTGCTGCTCCTTCTGAGCTTACTCCTGAATATTGGGTGCAGAACCTGACTTCGCCTGTCAGATTTTCCGACGCTCTGAGCTCGATGGCAAAGGAGACTGGATCCAAGACCATCGATCAGCTGGTGGAGCTTGGCCCTCACTCCGCTCTCCAAGGCCCCATCAGAGATACTCTGGCTACCATCGATGCCGCGAAGGGCAAGATGCAGTATGTCTCCGTACTTGCAAGAAACCAAAATGCCAGCGAATGCGCTCTACGCATGGCAGGTGCTCTTTACATGAAGGGACTGCCCCTGACTTTTGGCGAGATCAACTTCCCTCGTACCAAGAGTGTCCACCAAAAACTCATCACCGATCTCCCGAGATATCCATTCAACCACGAGACTAGATACTGGCACGAATCTCGTCTGGCTCAGAAACACTGTTTCAAAGAAGGTGGACGCAACGATGTCCTGGGATCGCTCGCCGATTGGTCCAACGATCTCGAGCCCACTTGGAGAAACATCGTCCGGCTGGATGACTTGCCCTTCCTTCGTGGCCACAAGATGCAGTCCATGCCTGTTTTCCCGATGGCAGGCTACATGGGTATGGCTCTCGAAGCTGCTGCCAGACGCGCTAGTTCTCGTGGCGTTCAATTTGATCGCTTTGAAATCCGAGAGTTTGTCGTCAGTAGTGCGTTAGTCCTCAACGAGGATACTGATGTGGAGATGACCATCACTCTCAAGCCGTACAGTGAAGGCCTTCGCGGTGCAGCATCTGATCTGTGGGACGACTTCAAGATCTGTTCTTGGGATGCCAAGCGTGGTTGGTTGCAGCACTGCCACGGTCTTGTTGGTGTCCGAAGCTCTGCAGCCACAAACGCTGTTGATGCACACAGGACTCAGACTGCTTCCAAGGCATTTGAGGCACGCAAGCTGAGTATCATTAACACAGCTACCGAACCCGTCGATATTCAAGCCATGTACGAGACTCTGACTGCCGTTGGTGCTGAGTATGGACCAGTTTTCACTGGTTTGCAACCTTGCCAAGCAAGTGATTCAACTGCTCATGCTGAGCTCATTGTACCCGACACCAAATCGCTGATGCCCAAGGGCTATGAGACTGATTTGATCGTGCACCCAGCTCTTCTGGATCAAATTATCCAGATCGTTTGGCCTATATTCGGTGCAGGTCGTCAAGGACTCGATACGCTGTACATGCCCACTTTTGTCAAGAACTTCAGCATCTCTAGCAAATTCTCTGCAGCACTTGGCAATCGCCTCGAGGTATTTGGCTCCGGATCTCCGAACAAAGAGGTTCCTGAGCCCACAAAGTTCGGTTTCTTCGTTGTGGACTCTTCCAACGCCAGCGAGCCTCTCGTTCAATTCGATGGCTTGACAATGACTCCGCTCCGTGAGTCTAGTGGTAGCTCCGGACCTCAAGCTCGTGAACTCTGCTACAAGATTGATTGGCAAACAGTTTCCGAAGAAGAAGAGATCGAGTCGGAGGATTCCAAGTCAGACACTAATGTCAAAGCCGATTCTCTTGTCAGTACGCCTTTCACAAGAGAAGAAGCTGTCTGCGTCGTCTACAACGGGACCGACGAGAAGGCTTCGGCAGCTGAAATAGCTGATAACATCTGGAAGACTTCAGGGACTCAAGCTGAGCTCATCACACTCTCAAAGCTTGCACCCGCTGACAAACAGATCATTTTCGTGACAACCAAGAACATCCTGAGCAGTATTGATGCGCCGACGTTCGACACTCTGCGTCAGATGCTGCTTTCAGCTCGCAAGGTTCTTTGGGTATACAAGGAAGGTCCCGATGACTTTGATGTCGAAGGTAGCATGGTCGTCGGCTTCACCCGCACTATCCGCTCGGAAACCTCTGCCAACATCATTACTCTTGGTCTGCAGGGAGCTGTTGATAAGACTGCTATGAAGAATGTCTTGAGTATCCTCTCTAAGACTAGCGCTGACTCGACGTCGCCTCTTAAGGACGATAAAGAGTTTATCCTAAAGGGCGACGAGCTCCTGATTCCCAGAGTTGTCGATGACGAGGAATTGAATGTGCGACTTCATCAAGAATCGCAAGACTCGGTTGTGTATCAGCAACCTTTCGCACAGTCTGACCGTCGCCTCAAGATGGCTATCGCCACACTTGGTTCCCTCGACTCTTTCTACTTCGTCGACGATGAGCCTAAGCCACTCGGCGATGACGAAGTCGAGATAGAAGTGAAGGCTACCGGCATGAATTTCAAGGACGTCGTAGTGACTATGGGACAACTCGCACAGCCATACATCGGAGTTGAGTGTGCCGGCGTTATTGCAGCTGTTGGCAAGAATGTGACAGACGTCAAGGTCGGACAATCTGTCATGGCCATGACAGAAGGTGCATACAGCACCTACGCTCGCTGTTTGTCGACCAGTGTCGCCCCTCTGCCCGAGAAAATGGACTTCACCGCTGCTTCGACCATTCCTGTCGTCTTCTGCACTGCATACTATGGTCTCTTTGACTTGGGTCGTCTTACCGAAGGCGAAACTGTGCTCATCCATGCCGCTGCCGGAGGTGTTGGTCAAGCTGCCATCATGCTGGCACAGACTTGTGGCGCCGAGATCTATGCTACTGTCGGAAGCATTGATAAGAAGCAGCACATCATGAAGGAATACGGCATTCCTGAAGATCACATCTTCAACAGCCGCGACACTACTTTCGGACCTGCGATCCGTCAAGTCACCGGCGGAAAAGGTGTCGATGTCGTGCTCAACTCTCTCGGAGGCGAATTCCTGCGCGAAAGTTGGGACTGCTTGGCTCCATTCGGCCGGTTCATCGAGATTGGCAAGGCAGATATCACGAAGAACAGCAGACTTGAAATGGCCCAATTCGAGTACAATGTCTCTTTTGCCTCTGTCGATTTGACCAAGGTGGCTGCCTATCGTCCCAAGCTCATGAAGAGACTCTTGAACGATGTGGAGAGACTCATGAGCAACGGCAGTATCAAACCAGTTGGTCCGATTACCAGTTATGGCATCAATGAGGTCGAAGCTGCCTTTCGTAGCCTGCAAAGCGGTAAGAGCATGGGCAAATTGGTCATCGCCCCTCAACCTGGAGATCTTGTGCAGGCTATCGCACCTAAGAAGACCACAAGTTTGTTCAAGGAGGATGCTTCGTATCTGATCGTCGGAGGTACTGGCGGCCTTGGATGCAGTATTGCCAGATGGATGGCGTCGCGTGGTGCAAAGTATATCTGCCTGTCATCCAGAAGAGCCAACATCACACCAAGATTGGAAGGACTTATCAGCGATCTTGCCAAGTTGGGAACCACAGTGTCTGTTCGCGCCTGCGATGTTGCGGATGCCAAGTCTGTTGAGATTCTGGTCAATGATCTCCAGAAGGAAGGTCCTATTCGCGGTGTCATCCAAGGTGCTATGGTACTCAAAGATGTTCTGTACGAGCAGATGACTCTAGATGACTTCAACGCAGTCGTCAATCCCAAAGTTGCTGGTACCCTGAATCTCCACAAGAGCCTCGGAACCTCCGAGCTCGATTTCTTCATCGCTCTTTCCTCCGTCGCTGGTATCGTTGGTAACCGTGGCCAAGCAGCCTACGCAGCTGCAAACGTCTTCTTGGACACTTTCATGGCTCATCGCAATGCTAAAGGACTACCTGGTACATCTCTCGACCTTACCGCTGTCTCTGATGTCGGCTACCTGGCCGACAACAGCGAGAGAGCAGCTGATGTCCTTCGCAACCTTGGCGGCGAGACAATCGAGGAATGCGAGATCATTGGTCTGCTCACCGCTGCTGTTACAGGCAAAATCACTGCAAGCAACAATCATGTCATCACTGGTCTGAAGATCAACCCTGGCTCTGAACCCTTCTGGTGCCACGATGCCAAGTTCAGCACCTTACTCGCTGCAGCTGTTTCGCAGACTTCTACAGAGGGTGGAAACGTCAACATCCCCCTACCACAAGCACTTAAAAGTGCTAGTGATGGTGAAAAGGCACTCGAAGTCTTATACGCTGCTCTAGTCACCAAGTTAGCTGCAGTCTTGATGTTGTCAGTTGAGGAGATGGAGCCTTCAGCAGCGGTTGCATCGTACTCTTTGGACTCACTGGCTGCTATTGAAGTTCGCAATTGGATTGCGCGAGAGGCGGATGCGAATGTGCAGGTTTTGGAGTTGCTGACTAGTCCCAGTTTGATGGAGCTTGCGAAGTTGATACTCAAGAAGAGTAAATTGGTTTCTTTTGAGTGAGTTCATAGATGTGGTAATAGTTATGTTCAGAGTGTGGTACTGTAGAACTAATTTCAATCATGCTATTCTAATTTTCACCCGATTCTTTTTTTCATCGATGGTCACTGCCCGCTTCCTCTCCGTTTGTAAAGATTTGTAATGCGTGTAGCTGTGGAAATGCACAATGGTTTCGAAAAACATGATAGTACCCATCGTAAAAAATTATTCGCTTGGCTCTCTGTGGATACATCTCTGATCTGGGGATTATTGTGCCTTTTTATAGTGATAACGTCGTTCTTGATATTCGTATCGACTTCACTGTGACACGACTATGTCTTGGGCACCGACTCGCCTTGCCTCAGCATTCAAGGCCTCAATCTCTGCTGCGACATATGGTATACCGGATTTCCTTCTTTCCGCTTCCGTCAGTTGTTCAATTTCTCCTGGGAAGTAGATTTTGTCTACTCCTGCCATCTTTTCGGAATTTATGACCTGTTATTGATTAGCGATGGTAATGTTCAATTTGCCATGCAGCATACTCACCCTGTTGTATAGATACTCCATCCTTTGCTTGAACTCATCTGAACTGAGAAATAGATCAGGCTTCAGAGCAATGAGGAAATGACCCACGTCTGCTGGCTTCGACGGATCGTATGGATTAGTCACATGTCCAGCAAACGCAGACCCAGACAAAACACCCGAGAACACATCCATCATGACCGACAGGGCCGACCCTTTGGGTCCACCCATAGGCAACATGACTCCTTCGAGCGCAGCAGTAGGATCATCGGTTCTGTTTCCATCCTTGTCCAATGCCCAATCCACTGGAATTTTCTCGCCTCTGCGTTTGGCTTTGTAAATCTTGCCTCTGGCCGCAACCGAAGGCGCCATATCCAAGATAAAATCATGTTCGGAGCCAGGAGCTCCACAAGCGATTGGCGACACACCCATCAGCTTTTCCTTACCACCCCAGACAGGTAGCGCCGGTGATGAGTTTGTGAAAACCAAACTCATCATGCCAGCATCGAGGGCTTGTTGGACCAGCCAAGCACTCATGCCGAAATGGTTGCTGTGCTTGACACTGACCATACCGATTCCGTAGGTTTTAGCCATGTCGATTGCTTTCTCCATGCCTAGTCTGGCAGCGACAAAGCCAAAAGCATTTTTGCCATCGACTTGAGCGACAACAGGGGTCTTCTCTGTAAGGGTGGGTTGAGCGGCGGGGTCCAGGACGCCTTGACGGATGCGGGCGAGGTAGGAGGGGATACGGTTGACGCCGTGAGTATCCACGCCGCGAAGATCGGCAGCAACGAGACAGTGGGCTATTACTGCTGCATCTGCTGCTGATACATTGTTGGCTTGGAGAACAGCCTTGACATAGGCATTGGCGTTATCGTGGGTGACCAAGATTTTGGCGGTGCTTTCTGAGTCAGCCATGATGGTGTGACGTGTTCGTAAAAGCGCCTAATCCTGGATGTCAGAAGTTGAATGAATTTCGTTGATTCTCAAGAAGGAGGTTGTAAAGATTTAGATATGGTTGAATAAATATAGGTGTTGGTTCGGGGAAGGTTTGTGCGGCTTCTCCGATATTCGAAAGCCGAACGGAAATTCCGTCTGCTGAGGGGTTCAGTATATATGCCGGGTATGCCCTTTAT
Organism: Aureobasidium sp. EXF-12298; assembly: GCA_024195555.1. NCBI lineage: Eukaryota > Fungi > Ascomycota > Dothideomycetes > Dothideales > Saccotheciaceae > Aureobasidium > Aureobasidium sp. EXF-12298. Next base: position 193,332 of record SWBJ01000011.1, on the reverse strand, counting down.
TTCGAGGGACTGTATCAACCATACTCGACGTAACGAAACAACAAACATGACTATCGTACACATCGGTGCGTATTTTGCTCTTCACAAAGGTGTTGTTCTAACTTGTGACAGTTCTCTTCAAATTCCGCGCCGAAGTTACGGACGAGCACAAACAGAAATTCGTAACGGAACTCAAGAAGCTCAAGGATCTACCATGTGTCAAAGAGCAGCGACTAGTTGTTGGAGGAGCATCGATAACCGATCCTATTGAACGAAGCAAAGGCTTTGAATTTGCTCTTCTTAGCTTCCACGAAGACAGAGCCGCGCTTGCAGAATATCAGAGATCTGACGAACATCATCGGTAAGTCACAAAATGACTGCCGAGAATACCAGCTGACAGTGATTGTACAGTGTCACAAGCACATATATGTTCCCTTACAAAGAGGATCTGATGAGGTACGACTTCGAGGTTGACGAAGCGGATGAACATCTTCTGGGATTTTTGCCTCAAATCGCGGCGGGAATGAGTTGATGACAGAGGGAGCAGTGGATATATCGACCAACTGTAAGGATTTCATGCGAGTATATACTAGCTGTCGAAAGACACAAGGTGCGGAAGTCATGGTCGTGAATTAGGTAGAGATTCGGAAAGACCGATCAGCGGCACGCTCCGACGTTTGTGGTCAATGCGTCAATATGATATAAGCGGACTTCTTCCTCGTTCGGAGTTTCCGTAGCTTCCTCTCATATGCCGACTGTAAATCACAAAAATCATGAGCCAGGAAGCTACTATCAATAGAGCTGCGAGACGGCAGTCGCGCAGGTCGCAGCGTATCCGTACAGCCTGCCTTCGCTGTCAACAGCGGAAGATACGCGTAAAGACACCACCACATGCATCTGACTGACCTTGTGCTGACCAACACAAAGTGTGACGGAATAACTCCAGCTTGCACTTCCTGTAGCAAATCAAACAAGGATTGCGAATATCAGGATGGCAGTGCTCATGAAAGTCAGACACGAACGTGGGTCAAATTTTCCGATTGTGCTCATGCAGCTGAGTGGTGATCCAGGCGATATATACAACATCTCGAGCACCGAGTGCGTTGGCTTGAGAGTATCATCAAGGAAAGATGCCCCGACGTGGATCTAACAACTGGGCCTGATGTGGAAAATACTGGAAATGTTGACGACACCTCGACCTTGGCATCCGCTCTCCAGCCTGATGATCACTTTGAGCCCACAACGGATCTTGATATCACAAGTGACATTCATGATGTACAAATGGATGCAACAGAGACGGCTCCAAGCGGTATCGAGGCACCCACGAGTAATCCACATCATGCGGATTCGAGCTTGTCTCATCAGATTGGCCTTGTATCACTTCCTAACGGAGATGATCCGCGCTACATCGGTCCATCGAGTGGTCACTTCTTCACCCAGCTTGTTTGTACAGCTAGTGCGCTGACCAAGACCAACAATTCAACCCGCCTCAATCGGGGTAATGCGGTCCTCCAGCGAGATAACAACCTTACTGAAAAATTACTCCGCAACATTCAGACCCCGCTGCCGTCCACCAAAGACTTGACAGAAGAATTAACCCAAACGTACTTCAAGACTGTTCACCAGCATTTGCCCTTCTTACACGAGCCAACGCATATACGTCTGATAGAGGAGGTGTACGCTACCAACGAACCAGATCCCATTGTCGCTTTCCAAGTCTATATGGTGCTTGCGATTTCGTCAATCATGCTATCGCGCCGAGACAGAGTCGTGTTACCTAGCGAAGGATGGGCTGCGATGGCTCTGTCATTCTTCGAGAAGAGCCCAATCGAGAGCTCGACTCGAGGGCTACAATGTCTCTTACTACTCCATGTCTGGGGCATGCACAGTCCAGCAACGAAACTCAACATTTGGTACCTGAACTACCACTGCATCGCGATGGTTGTGGATCTTGGTCTGCAGAGAGATGTTAAATCGGCGTTGTCTATCTCGCCTTTCGATCAGGAAATGCGAACGCGACTGTTCTGGGTCGTATACAGTCTGGATAGATCTCTCTGCACTATGATGGGTCGACCGATAGGCCTAAGAGATGAAGCATGTGATTTGAGGGTGAGGCTACTCCAAGACCAAAGAATAGCGTTAGACTGATCATCTCAACTTTTCCAGCTCCCTGCAGATATCGACGACGTAGGTTTGACACAAGCAAGTGTCAGATCTAGAACAGAACAAGAACCGCCTAGCCACATGAGTTATGCCATACACTTGTTCAAGCTTGCCAGACTCAACTCGGAGATGAAGTATATTCTACATAGCATCTCTCGAGAGACGCCAGCCTACGCTTATCCCGCAATTCGCTGCATGGAGACTTGGCAGAGAGATATGCTGAGTCGCCTTGACCAATGGGCCGCTGGTATACCACAAAGACCTGGTCCCAAAGACTATGTGATGAAACTCTGCGATATTCGTTACCACATTCTGAAGACACTTTTGCTCCGGCCAAGTCCTGGTATACCACAGCCAAGCCTGGAAGATCTGAAAATGTGCTACGCCAGTGCTATAACGGCTATCAGGCTTTATCATGATTTGTACGTTGAGAATGCACTTGTATTCACTTGGGCATCGTACCATTCAATCATGATGAGTTCAGTAACGGCGTTCTTCTGCATCTGGACCTGTCCGTCCGTTGCACGAGTCATCGTAGTCGATGAGCTCGTCTCAGATCTACGCGCAGCTTCGAATATCCTCAGCGCGACGGGTGAGCACTGGCCAGGAGCCAAGCGGAGTCGTGATATCCTGGATGAACTGTCACACAGAACCATCAGCTGGATAATGGATCGCAAGAACGGTAGCAATCACGGCCATCCAGCGCGACCGAGCGATGTGAATGTCGGGAATGTCGATCAGACTGGCCCTGATGGAACATACAACAACCAGTCCGACCTTGGTAATGTGGCCGGGCAATCGCAGGCTCACGAGCTTGAAGCTTTGATGCAGCAGTACTGTCGAAATTGGACACCAGGACTTGACTTCCTGCCCTCAACTTTCGACCAAATGTCCGACACCAACACAGGTTTGTGGACAGGGGACACGAACACGGACATATTCCTCCAGGATCTTTTTGACGGGATGGCTCCCATGTCATTCTAGTTCAAGAGTACTAGTTGATGAGATACGATTTGCGTAAGAGGAAGGAGCGCAACGCTGCTTGATTCAACGAGAATCTCGAGAAAATACAACACCCTAAGCGCCGCTTCCGTTCAATTTCAGAACTGTGTTAAATTCCCATCGCCTCCGCATGGACTGCCTACTGCCCAATCTCGGCTTTTTCAACATCCTTGAGCAATCCCATTTCGTTCCGATGCTTCGCCTTCTCTTCCTCTTTGTTCTGCCACCACCACCAAAAGCACAACACGGCAGTCGTCAGTGGCACTGCAATGACGAAATATATCCACAGGTCTTTCGTGGACGTCAAGTGTCCGCCTTGTGGGTCTGAGTCGACGGTGAAGAAGTTCATACCGAGGAGTGCCTGGGGACTGGACGTCAGAATTTGCCACTGGATCAACGGCGAGGCCAAAAGGGACAAGCAAACAGCCACGTACCGTGACGAATGTAGCAGGCAAAAAGGTCAAGGTGACAAGCGCGATGGTCTTCATTGCTGCACCATCGGCTCTTGTGGCAAGAGCTATCTCGGAGCTGAAGAAGGACATGTCTTTGTTGACCTTACTGTCACGTTGGGATATCATGTTAGAGAGCTTGAATCACCATTTGAATTAGCGAACGCTCGCAAACCTGCTTCCATCCAGGATATTCCGTTACTCACCAATACTTGTTCGCTGGTCAATCTTTTCTCATTCGATATCGATCTTGCAGAAAGCCCCCTAAACATGCTTTGCAAGAAGTTCAACTTCTGCGCCCTCATTGTCAAGATTGTATTCCAGTGAGCGAGGTTCAAGGATTCGCAGGCGATTTTCATGCGTTCGACAACTTCGGTGGCTATCTGTGTCGTTTCGACGCTGTGAGCAATGTGGCGCGAGATTTCGAAGAGGTATTCGAAATCTTCTGCTGTCCGCGCGAGGCCTTTGGGTTTGGCAGAGTCATTGGGGAGAGAAGGTAGTGTTGATGGGAGAGAAGATGTTGTGGAGCTCCTGCGCCTTCCTGATTCTGCGAGTCGTTGCTGGAGTTTCTTCTGTCAGCCGCGGCTAATGCCAAAATATCGTCGGGCTCGATGTTTGCGGGAGATCCGTCTCAACTCACTTTCTCAATCTCTCGGACTTTCTTTGCCATGGCCCAGACGCTACGATCGTATAATTTTACCAATTCTTCCAAGAGAGGTATATGCAACCCAAATGGGCCTCCTAGTTGCTCGGTACTTGGATACAATGTTGTTTGGAGGTCTTGAATCACCTCTGGTGGGACGTCGAAACAAAGCATTGTGCTTCGACTGTCAGAGGAGAACGACACAAACCCCATCTCATGCCACTTGTAGTCTTTTTGGCTGGGTGCATTTGATATAGGAGGTTGTCCATGAGCTTCTGGCGCTTCCAGAATCTTCACAATGAGACGAAAGTAAGTCGAGACAATTTCTTGATGGCCTGTAGCTGATCCACTGGGTGATGGGAGTTCTGTTTGTGTTATAGACGAGCTTGCAGGGCTGGGCTTGTGGCTCGGTGCAGCATTCTTGCTGGAAGTATGACAGCCAAAGAACCCATTGTGTTCGATGCAGGTTTCTGAAAAGAATGCTGTCGGCGTGTGAGGGAACCATTCTGCTAATCTTGCTTGTCGTCCGATGTCCGATTTGAAGTAGTCCATCTGGGCGAAGCTAATGATCAGATCAGTCCTGCACAAATCTGGGAGCATGGATGATTCATTATGTGAATGCAACTTACATTATACACTCTTTGTTCTCACAGTTCTGGTCTATATGTTAGTCCAACAGCTCGACACACTGGGCGGCTCTGCTACATACTTGTAACAGTTCAAAGAGCGGTTGAGTCGCTAGTTTCCATCTAACCGTCTGCCCAGCATCTAGGCTCTTGTCAGTGAACGGATATTTTAGCAAAAGCTACATTTCTCACCACATATGAGCGCTTGCACCTGAGGTCCGGCTGGAAAACTAGGTGAAGTCTGAATGGGTAAGGCCTCTGGAAGTGGTAGCTGAGATGTTGAAGCAGACATAGTTTCCTGTTCACGATATTCTCTTCAAAAAGTTCTGGTGATATTACGATAGGTGAGTATACAAAGTGTAATCAGGAAGGGAAGAAGGGTCAACTGTGCTCTTATTTGGCCTCAGCCGTGAGGCTGCATGAGTGATCTACATTGGGGCGTGTTCTAGTATATGCAAGTCAGCCACATGCGCAGGCGTGGCTGAGACCCCGGCGCGTATTACTCTTTCCCAGCGGTAAGACCACGAATACATGGCTTTATCAACGCGACATGTACCCGTGGCCTCGCCGATACTGTTATTCCCATTTAAGTCGTTGGTCGAACTAATCCTCGTCGTTGTTCGCGGCAGCTAACCGTGACAAGATTTCACTATTGTCCTGGGCGATCAAATTCGACAACTACATCATTAACGTCGTTAGCACTGCGATAGTCTGCATTATTCGTACATTCGAATTGACGTACCAAATTTTGCTCATTAGCCAACCTTTTTTCATTAGTCACAGCACGAGCAGCCAATCCTCGAACCATGCTGTGGACAAACCCAAGTCTGCGAGCTCTTTGTGCGAGCATCCTATCTGGCGTCTTCTGTGCGGCAGCAAAGCTCTCGCACTCGATCCTCATGCGATCGACTGTCTCCGCGGCCATTTGTGTTGTTTCTACCAGTTGAGTGGCCTGGCGTGATATCTCGAAGATGGCTGCGAGTTGTTCTTTTCGTCTTTTTGATGGTGGGTCGTCTAGATCCACGATTCTAGCATTCTCACTGGCAAGCTCTAAGATTGCCTGTTGAGTGTTAGGCTTGGAGGACTACGGCAGTCATTGGGGAAAATATAACGTTACCTTTTCTATGCTTGCGACTGTGCCTTGGACGTGTCCAATACTCATATCGTATAGCATGGTAAGTTGCTCCAACAAAGGTATATGCAATGCATACGGTCCTTGCAAGTCTCCAACCATCGTTGGCAAAGAATTCTGTAGTCCAGCAATGATACTATCAGGCACGTTGAAGCAGATCATGATATTCCAGCTAGTAGAGGAAGAGGACAGAAAGCCCATCTCAGACCACTCATAGGCTAGAGTGCCGTGCGGAGAATCGTAGTCGGGTAAGCCTTGATTTTTTGGTGACTTGACAGCCATGCGGAAGTAGGTCGAGTAGGGTACAGTGGCTGGTGGGATAGAGTACTCGCAGCCAAAGAAGCCATTGTGGAGTGAACATGTCCTAGACCAAAACATCTGGGGAGTACAGGGAAATCGCATCATGACGGTTTCCCGAAGCTTGTTGCGTTGATGGCTCTGGAAGTACTCAATCTCGGTGAAGCTAAGACAACCACTCATCAGCCATAGTTGATCAGAGAGAGACTTAAACCGCGTACATAATGCATGCTTTCCTACTCGTAGATCGCTGTCGAGGCTCGATTAGAACTTGAATTTCATTCCTGATTGGTGCCTTACGTCTAACAACTCTCTTATGGGTCGTGTCTCGACTGATGACCATTGACGTGTCGAACTGTCTTCAGACATTAATAGCGTGATAGAAGTACAATTTGATATTTCATCTCACCATAGAATAGAGCATGTGCGTCCGGATTAGGGTCCGCAATCTGGGTATCTGACATGCTGACCTTCTTGTGCTTGTGAAAGGGTAGGTACTACTTTGTGACTCACTGTCGTGATGGAACATGGAAAGAGAGACATGTGTCGTTCATGCGATGATTTCCAGCGCCAAGCCGAGGGGCATCTTGCGAGCAAGCCGAAGGATTACATTGCTCGAATCATGGTCAACACGATATCTATACATTGTCGCCCTTGGTGGCTGACAATGACAATTAATGTGCATCTAAATTACCTATCTCGCGCGCTGATTTTGACATGTAATAGCACATTTGATAGTCAACCCAAGAGGAGCACTGTGAGGAGCTTGGGCTCTTGATGTGGGGGAAGCTATGAACACTTCGGAGATAGGTTTATTAATTCCCCGTGGTTTATTCTACGGGGTTTCTCAACGTTGCAACCAGTTTGTCATGAAAGTTGATTATTCGTTATACATCGTAGCAATGTTTGCTATCATATGGCTTAGGTACCAGTCTGGATGAGGTATCCACCGTCTACGGGAACGTTCTGACCGTTGAGGTATTGGCACGATGCAGCGAAAAGCACAGCAGCAGCCATGTCAGACTCTTTGCCAGGTCTCTGCGAAGGCAAGTCTCCCTTGTGTTCCTTGGGGAGCTCGCTCTTCTGGTCATCCTTGCTTTCACCAGTGGTCATCTCGGAGGGGAAGACACCCGGGGCGATGGCATTGACACGGATCTTGAGGCCACTGCTCTGGATCTCCGATGAGAGCATCTTGTTGAGATGAACCATAGCACCCTTTGAGGCATTGTAGTTGAAGTGGCCTTGAGAGATGCGAACGAGACCGGAAATGGAAGAAATATTGATGATGGTACTGGACCAGCCGTGTGTACGCTCAGTAGACTTTTGAAGGAGGGGCAAGAAGGCGGTGCTAAGGAAGAAGGGTGCAATGACATTTGTGGTGTAGAGGTCACTCCAGTCCTCGAAACTATGATAGAGATTAGTCACAAGTCAGCTGAGTGGGACGATATGATCTTACGTATCCTCATCGAAGAGGTTCTTCTTCATCTCCTCGGCGTTCTTGCCGTCAGGAGTGAGCTTACCAGCGTCGATGCCGGCGTCTATGGATGATTAGTTTTGGTTCATTCAAGGGTTTACGTGCTGACATACTGTTGAATAGAATGTCAAGGAATCCCTCCTTGGTCTCAATCTCCTTGACGAGCTTCTCGATCTCACTCTTCTTTGTGACGTCGCCAACGAGAGGGATGATTTCGCCCGAGATGTCCTTGCCGTAGGTCTGCTGAACAGTCTTGAGCTTCTCCTCGGTACGGCCGACAATGTAGACCTTGGCTCCGTTGACGGCGAGTGCTTGAGTGGCCTACAGGCGTGAGTACATCGCGTTACAGATGCTGTTCAATTTGCTGTGATAATTACCATCAAGCCAATGCCGGAGCCACCACCAGTGACCAGAGCGACCTTGCCCTTAACGTCAAAGACATTGCTGAGTTGGAAGTTGCTGTTTGACATTTTGATTGAGATTGTGTTGAGTGTCGTTCCTCGTGGCAAGAAAGGTGAGAGAAGGTATTTAAGCTCGAGGTATGATGATCTGTTTATGGAAGCTGCAAGTGACGTTTTGGTGACGATCCTTCCTCAAAACTGGTGGGGCATGTTGGTGATCAGCGTCTGGCTCACTATTCATCATAAATAAATGCATGTTCAGCAGAAAATGCATATCTGATCTTGATATAGGTACGTATCACGCCTTCAGTTGCTCGAAGAATATGGACACATTCAGTATGAGATGCCCTGTACGTTCCGCTCCACTTTCTTCCTGTGACCTTGATATTTCTCCTCTGAGTAAGAAGAGCAGTACACTGCCCACCTCGTCTTCCTACTCTGCTGGTCACGGCCGTCTTGCTCCATAGGCTGAGTGTTGCCGCCAACTCTCGTTACGGCTGGTTGACGCTGGTTGCTGTGATGCACCAGCCAGCTCACTGTTCTCGGTGACTGCGGTGCTCTTCTTCTGCGCAATCAGTGGGGTATGGCTTCCGAGCATACTATGTGTCCTAATTGAAGTCCTGTGCTGTCGACTCAATGTTTTGTAGAGCTCTTCCTTGCTCCGGGTAGACCATATGGTGTAATGAAGTCTTCTTTTCCCATCGAGAATCGATTGTCTCGCGTTCAATGACATTAGACAAAATCAGAGCTCTCCCAGAGACATGCACCACGCGCTCCTGCCACTAGCAGCGTCCGATTCTTTGACTCCATCATCCAACACAGCCAACGCAGCATTGTTACCCAGCTCTTGCGCCGATTCTCTGCTTGTCACGCCTTGAACATCCTGCATTTGTGTGTCTTCAAGTCCATTGGCTTCGAGCGTGTCATCATTCGTCTTGACTTTCTTCAACGTAGGAGCGGGGTCGGCAATGGGTTCAATTTGGTCGTGTGATCGCTTTGCTGCGAGCGTAGGTGAGTGAGGCATGGCGTTTTCATGAGCGGGTTCCGAGACGGATATTTGCGTTGATTGAGCCATCGTGACTGCGTCAATGGGGGAGTGTAGGGTAATTGATGGACAAGATGAATGCGAGACAGACGCGAACGGCCATCTTGTCGCGTCGCGGACTTTACTACCATCTATGACGAGATGTTTGCTGGATGAGCAAACTGGTGTGCAGTGAAGCTGCTACCATGACCCTGGCTGTCGACAAATCACCTCGGCGACGACTATATTCACATTCATTGATCCATTTTGATGTGTGTATGTCGGGACGAGGAGAGAACTTTCGGGCCCACACACTTGGTAATGAGATCAGCCATCGATAGTCAAACAAGGTCATCTATTTCTTTTTCCTTCATCGTCGCTAAGGTTATCTTCATAGTATTCTGAAGGAGTACCGACAAGACCGAAGAACGATAAACAGTTTAATATAGAAAGAGAGACAAACAATCTAGCTATATGAAACGAGGCCTGCTTTTAGCACAGAAACGCCGAAGAACCAAACTATGGATATCTAACAACCAGAAATGACGCAAACCATGGAACGAAAGAAACCTATTAAATGTACATTGTATAAGGCATGACCAAGATGAAGGCATCTACCCTCCGTTGGTCAGATCTCATAACCACAGGAGAAAGATTGGTGCAAGGAACGACCAGATCGCCGAGTTGGTAGCAAATGTAACAGGTGCAGCCGCACCACTTTGTGCGGCAACTGCCTGAGCCACACTGGTGGCACCGTTAGCTGTGTTGGAAGCAGACGATGAATCCCTGCTTTTACTACTGCTGCTTGAAATCTTCTTGCCACTACCACTGTTCGACGGCGAAATAGCAGGAGAAACAGTGATAGCAGATGAATCAACAGCACGAGTGGGATTCCATTTTGAGGCGCTTTCTTCAGCATTAGAAGAAGAAGAAGAAGCAGATCCAGAACCAGAATCAGACTCAGATCCGGGCTCAGAGTCAGAGCCAGAGTCAGAACTTGAGCCAGAGTTAGACCCGGACCCGCCTCCAAGGCCGCTGAGAATGGCACCGGCCATGCCAGTGACCGAATCGGTGCCAACATGCTGTCCAGAAAACACAATTGCGGTTGTCACGGCATCTGCAGTCGCTGTCGCTGTCGAAGCATCCTCTGCTGATGACGAAGGCTTGGCAGATTCATAGACTGCAGTGACACCAGTAGAAATCGGTCGTGTAGTCGTGCTAGGCGCACCAGTCTCAGCGGTAGATGCTGGACTAGCATCTCCCTCTCCGTTGAAACGACCTCCCCAATTCGCAGTTGGGGTAGCAAGCTCAGTGCCTGTAAGCATTGGCGTCAGAACTCTCGGAGGATCGTATGCTCCGCTTAGGTTTGGGTCCGCTCCGCAGCTTGCGCTGATCCATGGCTGTTGCATACTGATCAACCTTGGTGGCAGTAATATAACAGGATGACAAGGATCATCACGGTACATTGCATTTGCCGCGTTGATGGGGTTATCAGGCCAGTAAACGTATCCAGAAATCGCAGAGCAGTTCTGTCCTACTTCGTCAAAATCCACAGACTTTGGTGGAGGTTGCGTTGTCACCGCTGATCCCATCATTCTGTAAGTCGAGCCGTCAGAGACGTAATCGGATTCGTATTGTGTCAAAGTGGTGATGGGTCGTGCAGTTGTGATTTCCGAAGCGTCGAAGCCTATAGTCGTACTGGTCCAGGCATCTCCTACTTGGCCGCATCTGTTGCTAGCGACCAACGAACTAAAGGCCATGTATACACTTGGGGAAGTAAAAGTAAATCCTTCCGCGTTAACGCTTGTATTAGGTTGGCCGGGAGCCGGTACAGTTGGGGTTGCTTGATCTGGCCAGAAATAGAAGTCGATTGTGCCTGCTGTCATGTAGCAGGAGCTGCAACATGGCGGGTTTGGTGTGTACGCGCGAATGGCATATTGTGTATCTGGTCAGAATCAGCATCATGCGGTACACGTCTTCGTACAAGGGTTTATGCTCGATTTACGCGAGAGGCCTTGTACTCGTCCGATGCAAGAAGTAAATGGAGCCCAATAACGTAATCTTGAAGCAAAACATGGTTGGTGGCATGAAAAGAATCGACAGAGAGACAATAAGAACGAGGTTTGCGAACAGCGATGCGAAAGATGGAAACGAAGCAATTCGTAAAGAAAAAGGGCGGGAGATTCTGGTTCTTATGACACTTACATAAAAAAGTACTGGTCCAATAGGTTTGGGAGGTGACAGATCCCGTCAGGTCCCCCAGAGAATCAGTCGGTCCAAAACCTTCATACCAAGTCCACCTGCTGGTAGCAATCTCGGTACTCTGATAAGTCGCGACGAAACCGTTCAACTGCGCTGAGCAATAACTTTCAAGAGACGCGGAATTGCTCATGGAGGCATCCACGTCTACATTGGTGCCATTGTCGTCCCTCTCCGTCCCATTAGGAAATGTCGGGCTGTTGGCGACAGTGTGTCCGATGAGAGCAGGCAACACCAGCAAGGGCGATAGCGACAGCACCCGGCGCATTGATGACTGTGAACAGAGCGGTCGCGGCGCTCGCGCGCGTTAGGTGGAGGTGAGAGCGTCCTTCCCCACTAAAATTGAGCCAGTCGTTCGGTAGACGGCTCCAGATCAGAGGAACTGTTGGTTACGAGAAAGTGCCAAGTGCTGGCGCGTTGTAGTGTCGTAAATAGAAGACTCGGCCGAATGAGTGATGGCCAAGAACGGACCAGAATGATGGGAGAACAGATCTGGCGGGGCGAAGTCGAGAGAAGCAGGATTGTTGTTGAGATGCGACGAGCTCGTGCTGTGAGTCGTGGCGGGTGTCGCAGAGAAAATGTAAGGTCGAGACTGTTTCAATTTCTAGCGATCATGGGAACGGCGTTCAGATAAGATCCCCTTTCTGGCGTTGAAGCCAGCCGTGTTCCAAAGTTAAACCGCACGTCAACACAAGTTAGAGAAAAAGATGACGAGGCCTTTCCACTCATTTGTGCTCTACCAACGCTTTAGGAGGACAGTCACGACTTCGACCTCGATACACTTGTCCAAGTGATATATCGGACCCTGTTCAATCTCGAGCGAGCTTCGTGTTCTGAACGTCGGTCCTGAGCCCAGATCAAGGCCATGCTCGAGACGCGAGGTAAACGAGGGCACTGTTATCTGTAGTATATATTTTGTCATTTCAAATTATGCTTCATCAACCAATACCAGCTCAGCTGGCTAATCTTCATTGGTCTAGTGGTCATGATTTCCGCTTGTCAAGAGTAAAACCTCGTCAAGCGCGGGAGACCAGGGTTCGATTCCCTGATGGAGAGCTCACTTTTTTGTTTTTGCCGGTCAAAGGGTAGCCATCCTTTTGTTGCTTGCTGCATCAATTCATCACTCTAGATACAATCCTCCTTCATCCGATGCTTATGACAAAGACGTCCCTGGACCGTCTTGTTTCCGAGAAGGATTTCAAAAATGCTTATATCCGCATGAGGATTCGCTGATCACAATCCACTTGCAGACCAACAAGTCAAATATAAGGTAAGGCTGTCGAATTAGAAGAACATTGCTCGTAATCTCCAAACTCACCTCTTCATACGATCATCATGAAATTGATCCCTACCTTCTTCCTCCGCACAAGCATACGCATTCTTCTACTACAATCCTTCCTCGCTTGGCTATGGCTACACCTCGACAAACTCCCTTTGTCAACTCCAATCAATCTTGCCATTGGAACTGTAATCGGCACTGTCGTCAACACTCTGAAGAACACTCTAGATGATAGCATTGGTTTCATTTTGCCATGGGACACACCATATTTCCTACCTATGCTTTTGGACGAATACATCATTACAACTATGCCTGACCTAGCTATTCTACTAGGTGAATCTCCATGTTCGACGCGTATAGCAAGAAAACATCCCAAGACTGGTATCTGCGAGCCTGTGTTGGCTTATGCTTGTTTACAGCACGCTATAGGATTCGAGACCGGAAGATTAAGTCTGGAGTTTCTGGGTGCTTGTCACGAGGATTATGGTATTTCTCCAGCCAAAGCTCGCAAGCATCATGATAGATGCCATGCAAGGAGCAAAGAATCCGACTGGTTAGGTTTACTTGCTTGCACACGGGCAAAAGAGCAGATTGAGAGAAACAAGGAGGTCTGCTTTTATATACCACCATTGATAGACTGCACAATACAGTACTCGAAATGGGAGGAATTGGGCTGGTTTAGTGGGAATGAGAATCTGACACGAGGAGCTTGTGGCAGAAGGGTGTTGGGAGATATGTATACAGATGATCGGTTTGAAGGTTTCAGACCTGTCATGACTGTGACGGAGACGGGATAGAAGGACCTAGCTTGTGCAGAAGATCAATATTTCACCCTCATGCAACTATACACTTCTCACCTGTACTATATGAATGGAGCCGTACTGATGGTTTCGATACTTGACTCATCCCCTATCTGAGCGTTGTCTTGCATGTTTGATGCACCTCCTTACTCATTCTCTCAAGGCTCTCCTCACCCTTTTAAACTCCATCCCTTCTCTTGGCTCTGCAGTTTTCCACACCACTACGCCTGCAACTAGTAACAGCAAAAAAAACTCCCAGCCGAAGCCCCTCGAATACACGAGGATTGAGCTCAAGACTGTGATGGTAAAGAAGAGGCGGATGTCTGTTGTGTAGGAGGTAGAGGTCGTGCGTGTTACGTAGGTGAAGAGTGGAATGCGATAGGGTGCGTAGGTCGCTGGCGGAGCAGAGGAAGGCGGTGATAACTCAGACTCATGATCCATCGTGGACGAGGCTCTGAGGATAGTGTGATGAAGGGGTTGAGGTGAGGTGAGGTGTTGAGTATGTTACTGTCGCGCAGCCATAGAAAACACATTGAAACGTAAACACCGACTAACGCCGTACTACCATCGGAGCACCCCTCTATCCGAAAACAACAGCAACCTATGTCAAGCATGTTAATTCTCCGAGAATGAGTTTCTAGATCAGTATATCACCGCATGTCGAACTATTCTTCTCATCACACCATCGCCGTGCATATAATTAATACCAGTGCTCAACTCAGCAAGACCATCATGGTGTTAGAAGCAGGCTACCCAAACACAACAGGCTTCCGCAAAGTCGTCAAAGCAACGATCCTAGTAAAGAAGAAGCCAGGCCTGAGCGATGCAGATTTCATATCACATTACAACACAAAGCACGCAGAGATGGCCAAAGGAGTATTGATAAAGCACGGGTGTATAACATACAGTCTCGTAAGCACATATCCCGCTATTTATACCCAGTCAAACTCAGCTAATGTAAGTCATAAAACAGACATATCATCTACAACGCGACAGAAACATAATGCAAGACATGCTCAAAGGAAAAGCGAATCTTTTGCCTTATGATGCCATCTGCACATTTGTGTTTGCTGATTACATGTCTTTTGCACGCTTCATGTATGATCCGGCTAGCAAGGCTTTGACGGGTGATCATGACAACTTCATGGTCGAAGAGGAGATGAAGATGATGGTTGGAGACGAGTACATGGTTATTGAGGATGGAAAGATGGTCTCGTGAGACGGCCCTTTTTCTGTGGAAGAGAATATGAGCGGTCGAAAGAGCATGACGTTGCGTGGCAGGGTTTCCGTTATGATCGAACGTGGATGGAGTGGAAGCAGGATAAAGCATCAAGGGGCATGACAAGCATATAAAGCGTTTCTTCTTTTTTGTGTATATGTTCGCGAACTCTGTACTTAACGGCAGGTTTTCTAGAGGTAACCTGAATCATCTGTGTCAGCTTTTCGGCAGTGTGGAGGAAGTATTGATATAGGAACCCACCCTTGCGGCCAGTCTGGAAGAACATTCTGACGATAAAGACCTGCATACCAGCCATGGCGACCATCATCAAACTCTCAATGATGGAGAAGTTGAAGATTCTCTGCTCAGTGCTTCTGACGGTAGAGAAGTTCCTGTTCTCGCGGGTTCTGAAGTATTTTTGCTGGCGGGTGATTGTGCTGAGCTGGCCACTGAGCTTGAGGACCGAGTTCTCGAGGGCTGAAGTCTGCTCAATGTTGGCGCCCTGCTTGGAGGGAATGCTGGCAGCGCGGGGCTCGTTCTCGATGGAGATCTCGAAGTCGATCATCTTGTCGGCAAAGGTGCTAATGCTGTTGTCAAAGCAGAAACGGTATTCGCCGGCCTCGTTGGCAGTGAAGACAAAGTCGCCCTGGCGTTCCTTGGTGCCGTCGAGGATGGTCTTTTCTCTGCCGGGCTCTGAGCTGGGTCCGTGGACTGCGTAATCGACTGCGAGGGCGTGTTAAACTTGGGTAATCGTGAGACGAGCGGGATTATCATGTACCATCGAACGAGCCACCTGATTGGACCTGAATGTCGCATTAGTACGAGTGTGTTTCCAGCAGACGAACAAGACGTACAGCAAAGTAGAAGGCGACCTTTGCGCCCTTCTGCTCAATGTGCGAGTAGAAGCACTCCTTTCCATTTGGTGGGAGCTTGTATGTCAAAGCTGTCGCCGACACGAACGAAGTCAGGAAGCCCAAGAGGCCGAGCAGGGCGAATAGAGGTGCCATGTCGAATCAGATTGCGACAGGTCGATGTGAGTTGCGACAGCAAAGATGTTATTGTTCAAATGTTGCTCCGTGAGCTTTACGGACACGCTTCAGGGATGCACCAAGCACAGACCCCCTGTCACCAGCCAAAGCTGGGGCACTTCTTCCTCCTTTTTTATATGCAGCCATCCAACCGTTCGAGTATCAGTATATTTAAGAATTGGTGCCGGATAGAGAGATCCATCTCATCCAATCCAGTCAGGCTAAGATGAAAGCTGTCCCAAAAGCACAGGAAGAGAGACGCGATGTCTGGAAACCCCTAGCAGCTATCGATGGACGGTGAACGGAACCACATCGACGACCATTGTTGGTGGGCAACTGTTGTCATTCCTAACATGGCTCTCTTCCTCGTGATGATGACTAGAAAATACTGCAAGAGTCTCTTCGTGAGTTGTTCGACACGATTGTAGGCCTAGAATCGTCTTTACAACCAAGCTTTGCCACGAATCCTTCGATACGTACGAGTAGTGGAGCCACATTCAGACCGTGTTTCTAACATGATCCCATAACTTGCGACAACACACATATTCATCAGTACAACACTCTCACCTGGAAAAGCTACAAGCAACTATGGCATCCCCAGCCTTGAGCAAGATCTATCCTTCTATCGACACAACCAAGTACCATCTCTGCCAGACCTACGAAGATGTAAAGCACTTCGCTCGACATCACGAAAATCCCAACACAATCCTCGGTCGTCTGGACTTTGGTTTCGGCTTCTTTGCTGGAGACACCTTGACAGGACCAAAAGACACTCTGGTTGCTATTTGCGGCCTTGCAGCCATCGACGAGATTTTGCCCAAGGTCGAGGAGGTCGAGAAACTGGATGATGAAGACGGCAGGACGCAGGAGGAAAAAGATGCAGAAGCTTGGGAGGGTGTGAGGAGACTCGAGAAATTTAACAAGGGGATCAACGAGGGGAAGAAGAAGGAAGATTGGGATAGGGACCTTGGAGAGTGGAAGGAGAAAGCTGATTCGGATGTCTGAGTAGGTCATTTTGATACACTCGCTCAGGGAGCATGTTCACCCTCACTCTGTTCTCCCGGGCCTCTGCCACCGATCTCCTCGACATGTCCCAGCTTGATCATGCCTTCGTAGAACTCCCATCGCGTGTCCATGGCCTCCTTCACCCATTCCCAAGCCGTATTACACAGCGTCACATCTTCCATTTCTGGCTGCACGATCGCCTCGACCAGTTGCTCATTCGCTCCCAGCTGCACTAATACGCTTGTCCAGTCATCTTCGATCATACCCACGTCAATTTGTCTGGCCAGTGGTGCGATGTAGTTTATCGCGTAGGTTTTGAGGCATAAAAATGGATGGGGTATTGTGTTGTAGGCTTTGTGTATGGCAGATGCTGTATCAAGCGAGAAACCGGCTTGAGTGAGCGCGAAGACCGAGTTGAGAGAGGTAGGACATGCTTTGAGGTCGGGCCATGGTACTTCTTCTTCTTCGACCACGATGGTGGCAGCTTCTTGGAAATCTGTATGGGCCGAGCCTGGGGGGATATCTTGTCGTGGTGATGTGGCTTTCTGGATCTTCATGATGAATATATGTTTGTGTGATCGATAGTTGTGTTGTGTCAGATGGAAGAAATGAAGAATCACTCAAGGACGGAAGGTGCGATGATATGGCTAACCTTGCCACGTGCCCGGCGACCGAATTCGAGCTTGCGGTGACTCAATACACTTTACTACCATAACATTTCTCTTTTCTACACATGTTCGCGATCACATCAATCAAAATACCATATTCTTTCTTTGAAGCCTTGAGATTCGATACTGCCACTTCCTTACAGCTTATCATATCTTGTCATCATGACCAAGAAACAGAAGACAACTGCAAAGACACAACCAAAGAGATCGACACAAGGCTCCACGAAAACCCAACAGCACAAGCATGAAGACTTGGCCGGGGAAGTTTCACAAGCATCAGAAAATCTAGTTCACAAGATCGATACCAGTCCACCGTCTACCATGAGCCGAGAGAAGCACAACAAGAAGAGCGTTCGTCCACCGGTGTTCTTCCATCGCGAGTATGAGGAGCCTCATGGCTATCTCAGTCAGTGGTTCATCTCACCATTCACAGATCCGTCAACAGGTCAAAGATACAACTGCGCAGAACAATACATGATGCATCAGAAAGCAGTCTCTCGCAACGATGAAACAACAGCTACGGCCGTCCTCGACACACCATATCCCAAAGAGCAAAAAGATCTTGGTCCAAGCGTCGCCAATTGGGATGACGCCGCGTGGGATGAGCTCAAGGAAAAAGTCGTCGAAGAAGGAAGTTATATGAAGTTTTCGCAGAACAAGGAGTTGAGGGAGAAACTGTTGATGACCGGAGATAGGGAGCTGGTGGAGGCGAGTGCAAGTGATCGAGTTTGGGGTGTTGGTTTCAATGCTAAATCAGCATTATCAAAGAGAGAAGAATGGGGTACGAATTTATTGGGCAAGTGTTTGATGAAGGCTAGGGAGAGGATCAGGGTGGAAAAGGAAACAGGACAGTCCGGCAAGGAGGCACTCTAGTTAGAGACCACATATTCGCTCGTGGTACCTACTGGACGTTCCACTCGACTAATCGTCCGAGAGACTCTCTTTTTGAGTCGAACCATCATTTTGCAAGAAGGTGCATCGGAAGTTGTCGAAGAAGGCGCGGTTTTGTCGGGTTTGCACAGACCAGCCAGCCGTTCATTTGATGTCCACCTTCATCTATCATCGCTTCTTCTTCTTTTACCATCATGACCTCAAATCATAACAGACAGCCAGAAGTCGGTCGAGTAGCATTGATAATGTTGTGGTTTCCTCGCGATCGGTACACTCGCCCGAAAATGTAACCCTTCTTGTCGACGACGCGCCACTGCTGATCAGGTCTTCCCACGCGACGACGACTGACAGTTTTTGTCTGAGCCACCAAGAAATATCCACAGCGAGGTTACTCCTGACAAGTCTTTCCTTGAGGAGTCGGTCGCTGAAGGATGCCTCTGGCCCACTACTTTTGCGGTGTGCATGCAGGCAACCGGGCCTGAAGCGCCATCTCAAACCCCAGCCACCACGGCTGACTTGCATATATTAATTGCGAAGCGGACCCAAGCAAGCACTTTGAAATATCTTCACTCTCTCTAGTCACCGCACAAAAACATGTCGAATGTCTCTATGCAGGTAGGAGCTGATCGGAAACCGTTTAATCCGAATGTCGAGGCACTCATCTACGGTACTGCTAAAAATGCATTATCTGGAGATCAGAGCGAGCTGACGTATCCACACGAGTAGACTCGTCAAACAGTAAATGGCGAACAGTCGGATCGCCTATACTCGATCTGTTGGAGGTATTGAAAACTCATCGTTCAGGACCGACGATATCTGACCCGAGATAGAACAATGAAGTCTCGACATGTGTAATGTGAGAGCTTTACTCTACCAAGACATATGATTGCATCAACTCCTGACCGAATCAAGATTCTCGAGTATCCAGCATTTCCTCGATGATGTACCATTACGGAAAGAGCTCTGCAAGCACTTCCCAAATATACCACGAATGTTTTGGCAAAAGACTTGTGTCCAACACAACGGTTTCTTCGGGACCAAAATATCTGCAGATCTCTCCAATGTCTCTTCCAAATCTGTTGCCTCTCGAGTGGAGGACTGGTTCCGTATGATAGTCAAGTCTATCCAAGCAACGCCGAAGAATGCCGACTTTACGCAGTATCAGTGGTATGAAATGTCTTTCATCTCTACATTTAGCAAAGAGCGAAACATTTTGTTGTGTCTGGATACACCTAGATCTCTGGCCTGGAACATGATCAGCATACTATCAGAAGAGGAGAACAAGGATATTGCTACTGGACCATATGGCTTACATCAACTGCTGCTGGAACAACTGATGGCGATTTACGACGAGAGTGTCTGGGACATCGCAAGGATCATGCGAAATAATGAAAAGAGCAAAGGGGTATGCGCCACATCTCGACATGTATTTTACAACCTCAGCTGACGAGCCTACCACGGCACAGCCCATGGGAAACACAGATTTGCACTACTTCATCAAGCTGTACGAAGATTCCAGACATACCGTCCACTCCATCGAAGCGACCCAAGAAGCAACAAAAGTCGTCGAGTGCATTGCCCAGCAATGTCAGGTGTTAGCTTTGCAATCGAGTCCTCACCAAGAACTCCTCTCATCACGAGCCGACATGTTAAGGTTCCACCACACAATGATGCAAGGCTTCTTGGCCAGAGCAATGTCCAACGACAGACGCATGGGCAATGAGCAAAACTTGGTAATCACCCTTCCTTTTCTCTCAGAGAGGTGTCAAGAAGAAAAAGCTAAACATTGACGGAACAGACATCAAACCTCATGACCCAACTCGACGCAAAAACAAATGTAGATATCGCAATGGCTACAAAAGATGACGGCGCCGCAATGAAAACCATCGCAATCGTCACCATGTTGTTCTTACCTGCAACCTTTGTCTCTGCATTGCTAGGCATGAATTTCTTCAACTTCAATCCAGACGAGCACGGAGGCCACATGACATATTCCCACGACTTGTGGATTTACTTTGTCGTCTCTGTGGTCTTGACATTGGGGCTGTTTGCGCTTTGGTGGGTTTGGCAGAGTTTGAGACACAAGAAGTTGGTGAGCTCGAGGTTGGAGCAGAGCAATGCTATGGAGAATGCTTATGCTGTATTGCAAAAGACTTGAAGGTCGCTCGAGGGTGGGGCCAAGTGAGGCTTCTGTGTGTGTCGAAGAGGTTCCAAAATACGTGGTTTACACTATAAAGTACAACAAGCCTCCGATACAAGACAATCAAGCTGCCGCAATGTTTACGGATATATACTTGGATACCCCGTCCTCGATCTCAACCATCTGGCCGAGACTGAGACTGAGACTGAGGCTGAGGCTGGAGCAGCAAGGCTGCAGATCTCATGCAGCTAGCGGTCGCGTGTTGGGCCTAGAACGAAGCCTCAAGGTTCAGTTAAGATGTGCTGCTCGCACGTTCCATAAAATATTGACAATACACCATTGCATCTTCTACGCTGTCATTGCAATCATGGTTGACTCCACGCGCTCGAAATATATCTGCTTTGGTCAGTCAGAAATTCGGCTTTCGGTTGATGCATGTCCTACTGACGCTCTTAGACGACCAAACCAAATCATGGGAATTTCAAGAAGTAGACAATGCTTCAATACTTTCAGTAAATTTGTTTCAATCGAAGTCATCTGTTTGGTATAGTAACTGTTAAGTCAGACTGCCTTGAGTGCGAAGACAAGCATAATGTGAGTGAAACTCCATACTCTAGCAGAATTTCCTCTGATCAATTACATATCAACAGTTTCACAGAATTGAGACCAATTCGCAAAGATCCCAATGCTCGAGAGCAGTGGTCGTCGAAGCTGGGTATACCTGATGCGTTTTGGACGAAGCCAGGCGTCCATCTAAATGGATACTTTGGTGCCTCGACGTCCCCGTACAATAAGAACAAGCCATTGGAACGCTCTAGTAAGTCATTGATGGCTCCTGACTACAGATATTCTGACTGACCGTGGTATTTCAAGGCACCTTCTTCCGTCTCATTATCAAGATGATCACGCAGAAAGATGGACCTAAGGACTACAAGTGGTTGATGATGAACTTTTTCACTCAATGGACCGAGAACTCTCACGTTTTCATCTGCTTCGATGCTCCAGAAGACGTATCGAAAAACTTTCTGGCTGCTCTGCGAGCCCATCATGGCAGTGAGAGTGGCGTGTTACAACCGTACGCACTTCACGCCATCATGATACAGCTCCTGGTACCTATCTACGACAAAAGTATCTGGGACATGTCAGAGCGAGTCCGTGGCATCGAGAAGGTTTGTGATACTTCCAATCAAGTCTAAATTGGGCACGGCACTAACTACTATTCTCTTCCAACGTGACAGAATCGCAAGAAGCTGTCGAATACGGACTTTCCTGGAATGCATGACATAGCTCGTCACACAGCTCACGCAACAGAAACAGTGCAAGTAGGCGGCAATGTACTAGAACGCATGATGTCTGATTGCGAGGCTCTCGCTACAAGACAAGGCAACGACGAAGATGAAGAAGCAATGTACAAATGTTTCGAAGCTCTCAAGCTTCACCACAGCATGATGCTAGGCATCGCCGCTCGCTCGACCTCGAATGAGAAGCGTCTGAGCAACGAGATCAACTTAGTAAGACCTGACTCGCCTTACTTAATTCCTTTGCTCAGTCACTAATTCGGGTACCAGGTCTTCAACATGATGGCGCAAAAAGACAACGGCGTCAACCTCGACATCTCCCAAGCCAACATGGAAATCGCCCGTGCCACCAGAGCAGACAGTGTAGCCATGAAGACCATTGCAATCGTAACCTTGACTTTCCTACCTGCAACTTACGTCTCTGCGTTGTTGGGTATGAATCTCTTCAACTTTGATCCGAATGCTCATGGTGGTCATATAACTTACTCTCCTGACCTTTGGATTTACTTTCTTAGCTCTATACTCTTGTCGGTTGTGGTATTGGCTATTTGGTGGGTATGGCAGAGACGGGAGGATATGGTTGAAGATGCGAAAGATACTGGATCCAAGACACCATCTCCGGCCCCATAGAAAGTGGCAAGACAGGCAGTCATGATGAATTCAGTTGCTGGAGAAGATGCAATATCATGGACATAACGATGCAAATCTGATATATACACAAGAAAGTATGTACCGAAAAGACCACAGAATAGAAAACGCCAAATCCATCATGCTTAAACCAAAGTCTAATTCTGTCCTTGAGGTTTATGCACCTTCTTAACAGGATGCAACAACATACCAGGCAAACACATTTTACCATCTCCACCCACCATACCAATACCTCTAATATCCTTACCTTCCTCTTCATCCTGCTTACCTCCCCAACCACCCAGACCCGCATCTTCAGCTTCCCAACCCAACCAACGCCAAAACAGCGTTCTGGGGAAGTCGGTCGAGTAGTACCAAGACCATGTCTTGAAATTGACTTCGCGGTCGTGGGCATATGCAGAGTCGAATTGTTGAGACCAGCGAGCGGGGATACCGGCGTCGGCGTTGAAGACGGCATCGGCATACCACGCAGGCCAGTGGTGGGATGACCAGATGGGGTGTGGAGCGTAGACGGCTTTGAGACCGTGGTGGAGGGCAACAGTCGCTGGCCACATTTCTGCTTGCATGGAGCGGCCCTCGAGGTTCTCAACATGCATGGCGTGTAGCATTCTCTTGCTGAAGCGAGCCAAGGTGTTGATGAATACGCGTCTGGGGATAGTTTCGAAGCTTTCGTGGTAGAAACCTTCGGCTGCTCCGTTCTCGGCTGTGAAGATGGGACGAATGCCTGGAGTGAAGTTCCAGATTTTGTGGCGGTAGGACCATTGTGTGTCGTTAGGATCCCAGATTGGTTGGAGTGTGATGAGATCGGCTTCTTCGTCAACTCCCCAGGAAAAGTCGTCGTCTTCTTGCTTGCGGGGCGGTGTTGGACCGAGAGGAATCTGAGTCGCGGCATAAGGGAGAGCGCCCCATACAGGAGTCATTTTGCCCGACTTTGTTGCATTGGCAATGGCTCCATCAGTGTCGGCAAGGTAAGATTGGTAGTCTCCATGGGCTTCAGGCAAGTAGAAACGAGCGTTTCTCTCCCAGAGATGCTTTCTCGGCATCTTCTGGGCAAAGTAGCTGACCTGCTCGAGGAAGTGGTAAGGGTTACCGGTGTATCTAGCATCCGTCTCCCAATTCCAGATATAGTCAAACTCAGGGTGAGTTTTTGAGAACCACTGCAGAGGCATGAACTGCATCCAGTAGACTTGCCAATCGCCAACTTTGGGGTACCACTCTTCGCAAACCTTCTCGGTCCAGAGAACGGAGATATCGCGCAGTTCGGCGGGAACTACTTGGTGGAGGACGCTCTTGTAGGTCTCTTCGTTGTCGTAGATGTCGGCGTCGCGTTGCTTGACGTTCACAAAGAGGTAGACTTGGTACTCCCCGCCACTGAGGAGAGAGGTCTCGGTGACCAGCGAGCGAATGGCTTGAAGGTCGTTTTCGGTGTATGCGTATCCTTCCCAGGTGCGGATCAGGATTGCAGTACGGTGGTGAGGCTTCGGACCAGCTGATGACTCGGCCTTCTTGTGGTCGTCCTCCTTAGGCATGGTCCTGCTGGGCCTGAGCTGCATGGAGCTGCGCTGGTGCTCGCCGTAGCGGTCCTTGTTCTTGCTCAAACACTCGTTTTGAAGCTGGCCCCAATTGACAGTCTCCCATTCGGGAGCATCCTTGGATATGCTGTCGTAAGGAGCGTAGCGCGACTCGCGGTCGAAGCAAGAGTGGATATCGATGCCCAAGTCAGAGCCAACACTGACATTGGGGAAGTTTTGTGGGAGTTGTGACCAAGCCTTGATCAAGTCTTCCGGGCTCTTGTCTAGTGTCTGACCGCGAGGGCCCTTGCAGGAGGCGTACTCGCCAGCCCATTGCTTCTTGTATTTGGAAGATTGGTAGTCGGGGTAGGGGTTGTATATGGAAGCGTTCAAGCCCAATTTCTGGAGCTGCTTGATGCCGTTGGCTGCGTAATAATCGACGTTCCTAGACGCACGTTAGTCAAAGCATGTGTTATGTCGAATCTGGCTGCATACATAGGAAGACCCTCCCAGCGATTCGGGTCATAGTCCTTGTCGACATAGTCGCCGTAGCCGGGCCAATGGCCACCCTTGTCTGGGCGGTCCCATTGAATGAACTCCTTGATCTTTGCTTGCAACTCCTTGTACGTCGCATGTACGAAAGGTGTGATTTTGGCCGAGGACGATGTCTTGGAGGCAGACGTGCTGGCAGACTTGGATGAGGTCGATGTAGTGGATGAGTGCGAAGCCGAGGTGGGAAGGCTTGTGATTTCAACCTTCTCCTCGTACTCTTCCTCCTTTGGCGGCGGAGGCGCTGCGTGGACCTTGTCCTGCTCAGACTTGTATTCTTGCCATGGCTCAGTCAGTGCTGAGCCCTCCTTGAAGCTGCTGCTTCCGGTCGAGATATCCTGCGGGACTTTGGCGTTGCCGAATGTCGGGAGATCGTATTTAGGGAGGTACTCGGAATATGTCGAGTTGCGCATAAGCACGACGATTGCCAGGAAGACGAGTATTGTCAAGACCGCTAGTCGCCGTGGCGATCCAAAGGGTGATAGCAACATATTGGCTGCGAAATGCGAGCAGAGGGGGCTGCTCTACCTGACTGTAGTTGGGATGTGAGATGCTCAAGTCGCTGACGAGCTGTTGATTATCAAGGTTACACGCGATGAGTGGATTTTTCGTAAATTCATGAAGGGACATGCAGCACTGCAGGAAGACCAAAAGATGCGAAACACGATGAACACATAGCCCCCTTATCACCTCTGCCGTTTGCCATTCTTTTCAACTCTTCCCCTGAGTCTATGCCGTCGCCCGTCAACGTTTTCCCAGCGCTTGCCAAGTCTCCACACATCCCTCCCCAGGCTCCCCTGATGCTTGTATACCGAAACCTAACCCACAACGCTCTTGCCGCTCATCCTGACCTTTTTCTTTTCTCTTTCAACCATCTTTAGTTCCTTCCTTACAAGCATTTTTCTTCCTCTCTCACTGCTGGGCTGTCAACACTCGTTGCGTTTTCACGTATGATAGACGACCAGGTTGCTTGACGCTGTTGTTTCAGGATATGCTCATCATGCTCATCATCTGCATCCACCCTCATTGTTCGAGGCTGTGCAACTCGCATTTTCCATTCTTGAATCGTCATATTCATCGGCCTTTCTACAGCATACTGCTCCCGATGGGATGTAGTACAGACAACTCCAACAGTTGATCGCGGACATGCCTCCATAGTTTGGGGTCATGTCACTTTTCCCCACTTCCGCGACCCCAAAACCATGTC
This sequence comes from Aureobasidium sp. EXF-12298, assembly GCA_024195555.1. Classification (NCBI taxonomy): domain Eukaryota; kingdom Fungi; phylum Ascomycota; class Dothideomycetes; order Dothideales; family Saccotheciaceae; genus Aureobasidium; species Aureobasidium sp. EXF-12298. The sequence continues at coordinate 167,640 of SWBJ01000011.1, read as the reverse complement.
GCTATCGATAAGGCCATGACATACATAACTACAGCTAAACCAAGTGACTGACATAAGTATCCGAACTCGTAGCACTCTTCAAGCCTCTTTGAACATATCATCTACTCTTTTCCTCAATCGTGAAACCATGTCTTTTCCTGGAGTGGCCCTCATCACTGGTGCATCCTCCGGTAAGACCCTCCCATCCATCCCACTAAATCCATACCAAACAACTCACAAAACCACAGGCATTGGCAAAGCAACAGCAACAGCCTTCGCCCAAGAAGGCTGCACTCGTATAGTCCTCGCCGACATATCCTCAACCTCCCTGACCGCCACCTCCTCCTTGCTCTCTCAAACCTTCCCCTCCGTCCACTTCCTCGCCATCCAAACCGACATCTCCCAACCCTCATCCGTCCGCGATCTCTTCCGCAAAACAATGGATACCTTCAACCGTCTAGACTACGCAGTAAACTGTGCAGGAGTCCTCGGCACTGCTAAAAAATCCCATGAAATGACTTTGGAGGAATTCGATAGTATCGTTAATGTAGATTATCGTGGGTCATGGCTGTGTTCGAGGGAAGAGTTGAAGATTATGGTTAATCAGGAACCGTTGTCGACAAGCAATGGGAGACAAGGAAATAGAGGTGTTATTGTTAATGTGGCGAGTCAGTTGGGTATTGTGGCTAGACCTCAAGCACGTAAGTTTTTCTTTCCTATGGTTTGACTGTATTTTAGAGGAAGAATTGCTGACGCAGATTCAAACAGCGGCATACTGTTCGGCCAAAGCAGCTATTATCGGTCTGACCAAATCGGACGCTCTGGATTACTCGGCCCATAACATCAGGGTCAACTGCGTGTGCCCCGGTGTCATCGAAACACCGCTCATCAACGACGAGGTAAGGAAAGCAATCTCCATTGCTCCCATGGACAGAGCTGGCACACCCGAAGAGATCGCCGACTGCATCCTCTTCCTCTGCTCACCCAAGTCTTCTTTCGTTCAAGGTGCTGCCTTGGTCGCTGATGGTGGTTATACTATAAACTAGAGGAACAGGTATCGATGAAAACTGAGCATGATTGTTTTTTTCATTTGACCTTCTCGAGGTTGCAAGTCTATGCTTCGCTTCTAGCTTCTCCATGATTGAGGCTTTATCTCCCAAACATCGGACGGTCCCGAATAGCCCGCATTTCTGCTGTCTGACGACCGAAGATGGTAAGCTCTTTGATGCTGCCCTGCTTTTATACCTTGATTGCCCCAGCTAAATGGTCTGCCCCACACTGAGGAGATGTCTAATTCCACTTTTGCACGACAACACCGCCGCGCTTGAGTTCGGGCAGGTCCTCCAGCTTGGCGTTCTTGTCTTCCAAATCTTTGTTGGGGAAGGTGGTCATGAGGGTAAAGGCTCTGCTCTGGCTGGCAGTACTGCTGGCCGTGACAAAGTTGTAGATGTCGCCGACTGTGTGACTTGTGTTGAAACGTGAGATCAGGCGTGTACCATCACCAAGACGGATCTGAAGCTGTACGGTAGGCTGAGCCTCATCGATATCGACCTTTGGTGCTGACGACGCGGCTGTTGACGATGCAGCTGCAGCGGCAGGTGCGGGTGTAGAGCTAGATGGGCCAGACGGACCAGGGGCAGGGGAGCCGAGACGCTGACCAGAGCCACCGAAAGGCTTGTACTGTTGCTTCGGACGCACGTAATTCTCGTCCTTGTGAGGGTCGAGCTGAAGATCAACTTCCTGGCCTGGTTGGACACCAAGCAGGTTGAGCGGAGCACGGCCCTGGTTGATGAGAGCGAGAACGGGAGCATTTCGAGGGTCGTCGAAGCGGTGCAGCTCGCCGTCATCGATACTGAAGCCATCCTGCCAGAGATGAAGTGTGCGACTCACGCGAGGTAGCGAGGGTCTGGCGTTGGTAGGTACACCAGGGATGACAGTGGGATCCTCGATCACACGCGAAGGAGCGTCGTCGCCTCCGAGAGTCTGAGCGCGACCTTGAAATGCGCTGGATTGTGCGGGTTCTTCGTGTTCGTCGTCGTCGTCAGCGGGACGGTCGCGATTCCTAGTCATGAGTTAGCTGGGTTGGCCGAGCAGATATTGGCTACAGCATACTCTCTAGCCTGCTGCAAGATGTTGCGGAAGTGATCCTGAGGGCGTCTGTTAGGGTCCTGGACAGCCAGACCAGACTTCTCGCCTCCAGCGAAAAAGTCCTGCTGAGGGTCTTGGTCGGCGTGGTCGTCATCGCCCTCGTCATTCTGGAGGTCACGGAAGGTGCGGACCATGTTGGACTGGTTGTTGGGTGGTGGACGGTTGGCTGGTGTGTTGTGGTTTGCGGCAGCGGTTGTCGAAGGCAGGGATGGAGCGGCGTCTTCGTCTGAAAGGTCGTCGCTGTCTTCGGCAGGAGCGTCTTGAGATGCAAAGTAGAGAGTGACGGCTTGTTCGAGGTTCCAGTCGGATGCAGTGAGAGCGGTTTGTGCCTAGATTGATGGCTTGTAAGAAGGTGATGATTGAAGGCGGAAAGACAGAAGGGCATCGAAGGTGAATAGAAGACTGGTGACGGATGTGGGGTAGGGTTCGTTCCAGACTTACGGTTGCAGGAGATGCTCCAGTGATGCCGCTGAACTGAGCAACAAGATCTTCGTAACCTGGGTCCATGGTGATATTTGATAGTATGGAAGAATTTCAAGTGTCTTATTTATGAATCTTGTCTCTTGACACATGCTACACAGAGACCGAGACCATCGACCAACAAACGCCTTGGCCTGCACGTCATGCTCACAACGGATCCCCTCAAGCATGTGCTTCTGGTCATAGCTTCATGAACCCGCCTTCCATTATCAGCCATCTCATAGGTATTCTCAAACAACAATCAACTTTGACTCGTGACCAGCACTAACTCGAGACAATGTCTTTCATCCGTACGAAAACTGCTGAATCAGCAGAATTGGTCAGTTGCGATGGCGCAAGAACCACCAAATGGCACACTCCTCGCCCCGGCAACAGCGTCTTGGAGATCCAGACATATCCAGATTCTTCCAAAATCACAAAGGCTCAACGCGACCAGCTTGGTATATTAACCCCGAATTCTCCTGTCATTTATGTAGCCAATATTAACTTCTGAAGTGCCTCCATACCACTATCACCACAGTCAAGAAGAGTATTTCACAGTTACTCAAGGGTTAGTTACATACCATAGACACATCGAAAGCCTCCTCCGATGCTCATGATCAGCACTGACTGCGAATAGAGCCTTCATCTTCACACTCAACGGCAAAGAGACGAGGATTGCTGCCACAGATCCCAATCCTCGTACATCCATCACTCCTGGTGCTCCTCACACCTTCGCTCCGGACCCATCATACAAAGGCCCTTGTGTGATTGAGATCTCAGCCGAGACTTCTCCTCTATCCTCAGAAACCACGGCCACTGATCTAGGTGTTAGCGAAAAGTTCTTCCGTAACCTTTACTCTTATCTCGAAGACTGCAGTCGTCAAAACACCTCTCCCAGTCTGCCGCAACTTCTGTTGTTCCTGGACTCGGCCGAGGTAAGTTTGGCTTGGGATATTGGCCCGACATGGTTGATGCACTATATGAGTTATGGATTGGGAGTTGTCGTCGGTCGTTGGATCGGTGGAGGTCTCTTGGGTTACAAGGACTCGTATCCAGAGTATTACGATCCCGAGCTTAACGAGACCAAGAAGGAAAAGTGAGGACTTTTGCTGGACGCGCTTTTGTTCAGAGAATAAATGTGCATGCTTGGGCCTCCGATGTTGCTCTGCGTGTTGCAGGCTGGAGAGATGCATGGTAAATAGCACTTAAGTAATGGCCTGGGTTCCCTTTGATCGACCAACTTCCATTTTGGCAGTGCGGGCACCGAACTGGATCTATGGCTATCGTCAGTATATCGATCATGTTACGCCAAGCTTTACTTACTGCTCGCTTCTTCTCTGCAGCAACATTTGTCATCCCAAGTTTCCAGGCAAGGCATCGCAAGACCTTCTTCGCAGGCTCTAAAGAACCAGTCTCACTATCCAAGTTTTCCTTACTCTCGCCAAAGCCGCAACGCTCCCACACAGGGGCGTTAACAGCCCACCTCACAAGATCCTCGTCCAGGAATGGAAATCTTGTCTCTCTTGCCCAGTTAGACAAGACACGATCGTCGCGACCAAGATTGCGTTTCCCTAGCCTGTCGACATCGAGGTCGAGTTCGTCCTTGAGTCCGGAGAAACCGTGACGACGGAAAGCAGTGTCATGCCGAGTGTAGCCACCAAACAACTCATCAGCGCCTAGGCCAGAGAGTAATACTCTTGCCTGGGTTGTGTACTGGACTGGCCCTCCAGATTCCGAAGATGTTAGCCCTTGACCTCGTGAAGCAAAATAGAGGGCAGAGGCGATGCTCAGATCCATCTCGGTGTTGTGGGGGTAGATCAAACTAATGACCTCTGGTTTATGAGCGAGAAACTCCTTGTATGGAATGTCAATGGCAACAAATCTCCAGCATCGACCCGGACAGATGGCTTGGATTTCAGCGAAAGAGGCACGCCCAGTGATACGATCCGGGCAAAGCTCGTAAGGTGACCAGAGTGTGTCAGGATCTGCGTCTGCAGGTCGGCGATGTACTCGAGGGTTCTCGAAGGCGACATTGAGGAGATCGATCGGTTGTGCAGGATCGAGTATGTCGTGTGAGATACGGGCCAGAAGTGTACAATCAAGACCACCAGAAAAGAGAATAGCAAGACTTGGCTCGGTATGTGTGTAGGCAGGGATGTTGGAAATGCGTAGACATAAAGACTCATGCAGCAAAGCTTCAATCTTCGCAACAGAGGGAGATGAGGTGCTCAGCGGAGAAGCAGACGGTGCAAGTGGTTGAGATCTAGATGTAATAGTGTTTGGAGATGAGACATAAGGAAGGCATGTTGGTATGCAGGGCTCGTTCTGCTGAGCAGACGCATAAAAGGACTTGAGGTCAAGCGAGTAGATACCATCGGCCTCTACTTCTTGCCACCCTTGATCTTGTTGACCAGAGATGGTGGAGAGGATGAAACTACCATTTTCATCGATGCGATACATCAAGGAGCGGCGTCCTAGAGGATCCCTACCAAAGAAGAGGGTGTCTGAGCGAGGATCGTAGCAGACAAAAGCATATGGCCCAGTGATAAGGTTCAATGCCTGCTGCATGGCTTTAGTTGAGGAAGTAGGCGCACCACCATCTGAAGCCTTCAGGAGGCTGGAGATTTTTGCAAAAACGACATTAGAGTCATTGGCTAAGATTGTCTCGTCACCATATTTCCAGGCTTCACCGTTCCAACAGAGGAAAGCATTGGTATAGTCTGGATGTCGTACAGGTTGTACGACAGTATGGTCACCTCTTAGAGCGAGAACGGTGCTGAAACAGGTCAAATAAACATTCTCTGATTTCTGCTTCAACTCTTGAGAAGAGTCAGGACCTCGCCTTTCCAGAAGCAGGCAGTGTTTTTCAGAGGGGACTACATGTCCCGTAGTACTGACAGAACAAAAGATGCCGCACATGATGTTGAGCAGATGAAGGCGAGAAAGCAAATAATAAATGGTTGGTGGAAGGTTCACAGAAGGAAGGTGCCAAGGCGAGCGTCATGCTCATGCGGCTTCATGTCTCATGGCCCCTCGCCATCGGGCTCAAACAGCTCAAGGACTCGGACTTTTTGCATCTGCAAGGAACATAGCTAATATCTAATACTCGCCTGTCTTTCTGATCGCTTACTTGCGTATACGGCCCACGCATATCGCTTCTATCCATCTAAACCCTTGGATGAATTCAGGAACTTGCTGCATTCGTAAGCTGCTGACTTGTACTCATTGGCCCGCTGTCAGCACTGGAATGCACCAAGGCAGCTAAAGAGGACACGACACTATGGCATCAGAGAAGGAGCAGAATGTCTTGATCGATCTCGGTATCCCGTCCGAATCTTCTCAACCCACTACACAGCCTATAAGCTCGTCGCCGACAACAACAACAACAAAACATGACTTGGCAGAAAAGACGCGAGACCTGGACCTGAGCGAGAAGACCCAGGGCTTGGACCTGAATGAGAAGCAACCAGAGCTGGACTCGATCGAGAAGCAAGCAGAGCCAACTCAAGGTCAGGTGAATGAGGAAGAACAAAAGGAGAGAGCGCTATCACCAACACCTCCGCCGCCGCCGCCAAAAGACGACAAGTTCCTGCACCACCAGTATGCTCAAGACGACGAACTTGCCAACATTATGGCCGAGATGGACGACGACGTCGCAGATCCCGCCTTGCAAAAGATCATGTCGCCTCGCCTTGATCTGTCACAGCTGCCCACACGCACCTCGAGTCTAGATCCCTCGCCCTCGCCAAGCACGATGACTTCGCCCAAGTTGCAGCGTATGCAATCTCGCGACAGCTACATCTTCAGTCCAGCCGCTGCCCGTCCAGGTTCTATCTCCGGTGTTAGCATTCAACAGCCCGACCGTACCGACTCTCCCCGTCCTGCATCGTCCATCTTCCAACCTCCACCGCCCTCTCCTGACCCAGAGCCCGCTCTCCCCTTCGACTTCCACCGCTTCCTCGAACAGCTTCGCCATCGCACAGCTGACCCCGTCGCTCGCTTCCTGCGATCTTTCCTCAATGAGTTTGGCAAGAAACAATGGGCTGTTCATGAGCAAGTCAAGATCATCTCCGACTTTCTCGAATTCATATCCAAGAAGATGGCACAATGCGAGGTATGGAGGACGGTCAGTGACGCCGAGTTTGACAATGCCAGGGAGGGTATGGAGAAGCTGGTCATGAACAGACTGTACTCGCAGACTTTCTCTCCTGCCATTCCGCCCATCCCAGCCCAGGAAGTCAGCTCTCCCACGAAAAAGCGCTTCCGCCACCAGACACATTCGCCCCACGGTCCGGGCAGAAGGGGCCAGCACCAAGAAGACGTAGAAAGGGATGAGGTGATTGCACAAAAGATACGAATCTACGGCTGGATCCGGGAGGAACATCTTGATATCGCCCCCATCACCGACAAAGGCCGTCGCTTCCTGGTCCTTGCACAGCAAGAGCTGCTCAAAATCGGCTCATACCGTGCTCCTCGCGACAAGGTCATCTGTATCCTCAACACTTGCAAAGTCATCTTTGGCTTCCTCAAGAACAACAAGAGCGACCAGTCCGCCGACGCATTCGTACCGCTTCTCATCTATACCATTCTCCGCGCCAACCCCGACCACCTCGTCAGTAATGTGCAATACATCTTGCGCTTCCGGAATCAGGATAAGCTGGGAGGTGAGGCTGGATACTACATTTCCTCCTTGATGGGCGTTGTCACATTCATCGAGAACCTTGACCGTACCAATCTGACCATCACTGATGAGGAGTTTGAAAAGAACGTCGAGGCCGCTGTGAGCCAAATCGCCGAAGGCCATAAAGCAGACGAATATGAATCATCAACACACGACAGGGTTGCATCAAGCTCGTCACATTCGACACATCCTCAATTCAACGAGAAGAGTAGCCTGAGCAGACCACAAATGGATACTAGAAACAGTACCGAAGGCGAGCGAACACCACTGCACAGAGGAGGCAGCACAAGGTCCAAGAACTCTGCCGGTGAATCCGAGGACGACAATGCAGCAGTGGCAGGACTCCTGCGCACAATCCAGAAGCCGCTATCCACCATTGGTCGCATGTTCAGCGACGAAGGCCAGGCTTCATCTTCGCCCTCCCGTCAACTTGCCACACCGCAACCAATATCCACACCTAGACTATCACCTGGACTGCCGCCACTACCGCAGCAACGCAACAGTACCGAAGATATTCGTAGATTACGCAGTCCCGAGCGAAGTCAGGTCGACCGAGCGAGGAGCTTCGAGTCTAGTCGTGGTCGTAGCTCTCAAGACTCGGCCGCGAGACAGGCGAGCAATGATGTGGCAGAGGCTCAGAGGATCCAAGCCCAGGAACATCAAGTCGTTGTCGAGTAAGTCTATTAATGAAAACCAAAGGAAAACATCTCACTAATACGATACCCAGGACATTACAAGGCATGTTCCCGGACCTGGACCGCGAAGTAATCAGTGATGTTGTGAGGATGAAGGAAGGGCGGGTCGGCTCTGCTGTGGACGCTTGTCTCGATTTAAATGGTTGAAGGCCCTTTTGCTGTCAATATGAATTCAATCTAGATCTTTGTCCTGCATCAAACGACTCAACCCATGGCTCCGAAGCTCAAAAAGTTTCTTCGGCCGATCGTCTTTGGATGACCATTAGCGGTATCTTGTGGTTGCTTGTATGGGAAGGGCTTAGTGATCGCGTGGTTCGGAAGAACGGGTGACTGGGTGTCATTTTCGTCGGCGTTTCCTCCAGGCTCAGGTGACATCGCGTCTTGATCGTCGGAGGGCTCTGTCTTGACAACGACCTCATCCACGTCTGTGATGGTCGGCTTAGGCTTGAACTTGAAGTTGCTTCCAGAGCCCTGCTGGACTGCCATCGCCTTTGCGCGGCCCGACAACGAAGATGCTCCTTGGTCGTCGCTTATCTTCGCTGAGGTAAAGATCTTCGATCTGGTCGAGGTTGCGGTGTCGGTCTTATCGGTTGTGTTGAGATTAATTCTGGTGTTGATAAGGAGAGGTGGAGAGTTGCTGTGTAGAGGAGAGTTGTTACGTAAGAAGAGGAGAGTTGAAGTTATGTAAGAGGAGAGAAGTAGTGTAAGAGGTAAGATGTTGTTAATGAAAGTGATTGGAGATGATCAGTTGAAGGAAAAGGCAAGGTCATGAAGTGGAAGGGTAGGAGGTCAAGTGTGCAAGTGAGCCGAGAAGCGCAAGGACTGATGCTGAATTTGTAGAACGTCTCGACGATTTCACTCACTTCAAACCCTCGACGCACTACGCAGATCCCAGCCTTCGTGACTTACTACAACTCTACTGAGTCACCGGGAGCGGCAGTCACTCTGTACGACACTTTGAACATTCACCAAGCTCTCTCGAAAACGCTCTTATATTTGTGGATCTTCCAAACATCTTCCCAACCGCTAACGATGTTGCATTTGGTGATTTTATGGCCTTTCCAGCAGTTCGCGTAGAGCTCGCAATGTTGCAGCGCTGATTCGTGAATATTTCTCACGTTTCATCAACAACGGACGACGTTGCGTTTATGGTTCTGTAGCATTCCGGAAATTCGTGAATCTTTCGTCGGTTGTCAGGAAACCGAAAATGTTGCGTTGATGATTCTGGAGCATTTCGAGAATTTGAGTGTGGCTCGTGATGTTGCGACACTGATTCGTGAGTTTTCTGTATCTCTTTCTGATAGCTAGCGAGGTTACAGTGGTGATTCTGTAGTCTTTTGGGATTGAGCGTAGAGCTCGCGATGTTGCGCCACTGATTCGTGGATTTTCTATGTCTCTTTTCGACAGCTAGCGAGGTTGTAGTGGCGATTATTTGGCGTTCCGAAAGCCTCGTTTTCCCCTAGAGATCAACACATGTCACACCAAGAGTACAACGATAACACCAGTATGAAACATAGAGCAGGGTCATCCTGTCGGAAACAACTATGACGTCAATCTCAAGATGATTCTATACCATCTTCGAGATCTCGGCATAGTGCCGTTCTAACAGGCTGCTACTACCGCTCCTTGGATATGTTCTAGTAAGCAGATACTAAAGTCCGAGATATATGAGCTATCTGATCAATCCAATCGTGAGGATGGGACGACTGAAACCAAAAAAGGAGAGTCAATACGTCATCTTATATGGAGGCGCGGATGGCATAGGTAAACATGCCTATGTTTTTCTTTCTCCCTCTCTTCCTTGCATTTCCATTCGTAAACTATAGCAAATCGCACAGCCAATATTTAGACAAACACTACCTACTCTCTGGAGATAACTACACCCATACGAATATATTTTCAACCTTTAAGCACCATAATTGAGCCACGGCAACGACAACATAGCATACCATCACAATGGAGATCTCAACACGATCCGACAAATCAACACCAATCTCTATCCTCCAAACCATTCTAAAACCCTTCCGACCACACCTCATAAAGCCAAAGAAAGAGTTCCCAGCCGGCTCACCATACCTCGACGTCCACAAGAGCGCAAAGAAACGCTGCAATGTGACCGAACGACAAGTAGAAGGAATATGGCTATACGACATGAAACCCAAGTCTGCCTCAACAACAACAAAGGAAGGAATTACAGAAAAGAGAAGGAATATAATTTACTTTGCAGGAGGAGGTTGGCAGATGCCACCGAGTCCTGAACATTGGAAACTTTGCGCTGAACTGTGTCATCGGGTTCCGAATACGGTGGTTACCATTGTGTCGTATCCGCTGGCTCCGAACTCGCCGGCTAAAGATTCAATGCTTATGTTGGAAAGACTATATCCATACCTATTTCCGGTGACTGAGGCGGAAAAGGCAACAACAGAAACCATCTTCGCCGGCGATTCTGCAGGAGGAAATGTAGCTTTGGGGTTGGTTCTTAAGGTCTTATCATCTGTACCCTCAGCACCCGCACCTCAAAAACTGGTTTTGGTTTCTCCAGCTGTGGATCTCAGAAAACAACCTGTGGCTTCGTCGCCCTTTGAGAGAGACTTGAAAGCAGCGGATAAAAGCGACCCGCTTCTTGGTATCCCCTTTACGAATGGTACGGCTGAGAATTGAAGTCGTGGTGCTGATGCTGAGATACCTTGGATCTCGCCTGTGTTGGCGGATGTAGGTGTGCTTAGGGAGAGGGGAGTGGCGGTGTTTGGTATTACGGCTGGTGCTGATGTGTTGGCTCCTCCGGCCAAACACTTCGCGGAGCTTTGCAAGGAGCAGGGTGTTAAGGGTAGATGGCTGCATTGGGAGGGGTTGATGCATTGTTTTGTGTTGGCTTGGTGCTATGGAATCAAAGAAGGTAAAGACGGGTTGGAGTGGATGGTTGGAGTGATAGAAGAGTGATTAAAAAGCGAGAGATATACAATGATAATCTTAATACATCTTAATCATTCTTGTCTCGGATGTTTAGTCACAAACGAACAACGTGGTAGGACGAATGAAGCAGAGTGTCATCAGACGCCCTTTCCTGATAGTCGACCTGATCTTCTTCTTGATCCTTCTTCAGCAGGGTTATCCTCGACCTTGGGTTTCGCTGCCTTGTTAGCGGTGGCTTGACTCTTTTTAGTCTGTCTCTTCTTGGTTGGTTTGACCTCCTCCTCTGACTTGACTGCCGCATCTGCATCCTCGTCTTCAGACTCCGCTTTTCGCTTTGTTGTTCGAGCGCGTTTGGGCTTAGAGTCTTCCTTAACAATCTCGTCTTTGACGGTGGTTTCTGGTTTCTTTGCCTTTGCTTTTGTCGCCTTTGGCTGTGCCTTTGTCGCCTTTGCCTTCTTCGGTGTTGGCTCTTCCTGCGAGTCTGCGGTATCCTCTGATACTTCATCGGCAGATTCCACATCTCCAGCCACCTTTCCAGTCTTCTTTTGTACTCTCGGCACGATCGCCGAAGTCCTGCCTCCAACCTTCAGATGCACAATCTTGTCGCCATTGGGCAGTACGTTCTTGTCCTTCTTGCCCTTGTCCCAGCGATATCTCATCAGCCAAGTCTCAGGGAATTGACTGCTGTCCGACAATACAGCAACTGCAGTACCACAGACATCCATCATCGCCTTATGCAATGCTGAAATCTGAGCAGAGGAGAAGGTATAGCTGTACTGCTCAGGGTGAATCCTTGCCTGATACAGAATCTCATCAGCAACCCAGTTGCCTATACCCGAGATATTGGCTTGATCAAGCATCAATGCCTTGACAGGCACTTTCTTGCTCTTCAGCTTCTCTTCCAGCCAAGCTTCCGTCAAGATATCCTTGTCAATGACCGGATCAGGTCCATTCTCCTTCAGCGGCGTGGTGTTTCGCAACTCCTTCGCCTCTGCCTCCACAACCCTGATACGAGCTAATCTTCTCGCATCCACAAAAGCAATCTCTTGATTACTATCATTCTCCAACTGCAAGATAAACTTCCAAAACCTCGGCGGCCACTCCTGAGGTTCATTTTTATCATTCTTGCTGCCATAATAATGTGTCGTAGTATCATTTCTGAATCTAATCCACCCAGTCATACCCAAATGCATAACTGGATGTAATTTTCCTTCCATCTCGAGCCAGAAATACTTGCCCTGCTGTTTTGCATCGAGGATTTTCTTGCCGGTGAAGGCTTTTTGGAATGCGATTGCTGAGGTGCCGACTTTGCCGTATACAATGTTGTCTTCTTGGACTTGGATGGTCGAGATTACTTTGTTGGCGCAGTGTTTGCGTAGGAAGTGCACTACGCGCGCTACTTCTCCGATCTTGTAGGACGCGTTAGTTGTTGGAAAACGTGTTTTTTGAGGTAGGGATGTTTACTTCTGGCATGATAGATGATTGGATTGGGAGTTGATGCTAGAAAATTCAACGTGAAGGAGGGGAGGTTGACTTGGAGGAATTGTGAGGATGTTTGAATTGGTGATGTTCGCGATTGGTGATGACGTCTTGATTTTGATGAAAGAAGCTGTCACCCTGCTCCTCAACCACCTATATTTTGTCTTCCAAAAAGTTTTGCAGTATTTTTACAGATCTGGTGCTGGAGTTGTAGAGTATCTATCGGAAAATAGTAGATTTTACGTAGCTTCGTTCTTCTCTCTGCTTCTTTAAGACATAGTCTTGTCTCTCAACTTGCAAACATTCGTTTTCATGGGATTGTACTCCATCTCGAGATCATTGTCCAATCCATCTAGCATGCTCCAAAACAAATCCAGAATCACAACTGTCCCAGCTGGATTGGAATGTCTCCAGTTCTCTCACAACTCATCCTTGACAACCTGTTGTTTTGTCTGTGCCAACTCCATCAAACCCCTTCTAACCATAGACGTGACAATCTCATAAACAACCTGAGCAGCCGCAAGTGCCGTAGTCTCAGCCTGAGAATCATACGCCGGAGAAACTTCCACAACATCAGCGCCCACCACATTAAGCCCCTCAATACCTCTAAGGATACGAATCAATTCTCTCGTAGTCCAACCGCCAGGCTCGGGGGTACCAGTACCAGGCGCAAGACCAGGATCAATGACATCAATATCAATAGACAGATAAACAGGATAATCTGCAGGGACGGTGGACAGAATCTTCGAAATGACTCCTTTGGTACCGATATCGTCAATGTCGTCTGCAGAGATACGGACGAAGCCTTGCTCGGAGTCGTTTGTGTAGTCATCTTCATCTGAGAGTCTGGTACGAAGACCTGCGTGGATGGAAGAGCCGTTTGCAATCAAGCCCTCTGTTGCAGCCATCCAGAACATGTTTCCGTGGGTGAAGAAGGATTGAGTGGATGGGTCATCGAGGTCGAGCCAGTAAGAAGGGTATTTAGAAGGGTGCCAGGTGTCCAAGTGAGCATCGAAATGCACTACCGCAACAGGCTTGCCGTACTTCTTATTCAAAGCTCTCAAAGCCGGAAGAGCGATACTGTGGTCACCTCCCAGAGTGACAATCTTGGCAGTCTGCAGATATGTTGCTGCCGAGTCGACGTTCTCTGAAATCGCCTGTCTGGTTGCAAGCTCATTGTATCCTTCACTCATCTGTCGCAAAGCCAGTCCATTGTCAAAAGGCGTGATGGGGATGTCTCCACAATCAACCACATTAGCCCAAGAAGTGTAGGGGTTCAGACTTGCTCGCGGATTGTATCCACGTAGAGCAGTCTGTCTCGCTGAAGCTGCACGAATGGCACGAGGGCCGAAACGAGCGCCTGGCCGATAAGAGACAGCTGTGTCGAAGGGCGCTCCAATGATACCGATATCAAACGGTGTTTGCGGATTCGTCAAGCATTTGTGATGAGGCAGATGCGCAAAGGTACTGATGCCACCAAAGCCGAAATCAGTGCCCCATTTATCCTGAAGCTCCTTCAGTTCGGCAGGAGTGAAGTCTCGCTGGGCGTGGTGATGGTGATCGCCATGGGCAGAGACCAATGGCGCTGTTACTGCGAGGAGCAGGGAGGCTGCTGCTACAGTACGCATGATGTAGCTAGTGGTAAAAGGACAAAATAGAACGGGAGAAGCATAGCAAAGGTCACCGGAGGTACTTATACTCGATATCGTCTTGGTTACAGGTTGGACTTGCTTCTTTAGGTGATCTCTTCAACTTGCCTGATTGAGAAGATGTGGAGCTAGCGGTGGATGTGCATAAATTTTATGCATTCTTGAGAATGCTGTGCACTATGCATCCTGTCTTGCTACTTCCTCTTTCTATGCTATTTCCTTCATCGATGGGCTCTTCTCAGATCATCCAACTCATAAAGATCGTCAACCATGGGTACCGAAAATCGTATCTTTGAATAAAAAAAGAACCTCGTCGTCAACTTCACAGCCCAGCAACTTTCTTGAACCACCCTTGCGTACGTTCCTTGACTCCACCTCTTGCTTCACCTCCAACAACTCTGCCATCCCATGTTTTCTGTGGCTCAAAGCCTTCGTATCCAAGACTGTTGTAGGCTTTGTTGCTTCCTCCATCCCTTCTACCACTCTCACGGTCACGGAAGGCAAGCTCTTCCTCACGTCGACGAAGTTCCTTACGCTTACGCCTCTTGCGATCTTCTTCTGTCTCAACACCACGAGATTCGCGCTCACGGCGATGGCGACGGCGAAGTTCACGAGCTGTGCTTTCATCGTCGGGTATCTCATCATTTTCGGCAGCTGGATCAGTGAGAGGAAGATCCAGTATAGTAGGTTGAAGAGGTGGAGGCGATGGAGGTGAAGATGTTACAGTGTTGACCCAAGAAGAAGTCTTATCTTTAGGCGGGCTGCGAAGATCCCGACCATTGACATCGCGATTCATTGCACGTGCGTCGAAGTAAGACTGTACAGGGGCTGTAGAAGAGCGATGGAGACGTGGCTTCCTGTCTGGGTCGATAGCGCTGGAGCGGCGTGATGAGTGACGTTCTGCTCGTCGTTGGCGTCTTAGCAGATCTTCCTCGTCTTGTCTGATGCGCTCGCTCTCCTCGCGCTCTTTGCGTTTTGAGGCCTTTTCCCGTGCACGTAGGTCTTCTTCCGCCGCTTCTAGTGCAGCACGTTTGGCCCGACGCTCTGCACGCCTGCGTTCACGGTCTTCGGATTCCGTGTTGTCCGCTGCTGGTGCTGGCGGAGCGTCATCGAGTGGAGTGGATGGAATGTCCTCGGCCCGGCGAACGCGTCTTTGTTCACGGCGAAGTTGGCGCTTAGCGTCCTCATCCTCGTCGCGGTGCGAAGAGTGAGCTTCGCGATGCTTGTGGTGACGCGCGGAACCATCTTCACTATCATACGCATGGCTGCTACGATGACGGCGTGCAAATTCTTCCACAGGTTTCGGTTTGAATGAATCAATGATGTTGCTGAAGAGGCCGCCTGCCGGCTTCCTGGCACTAGTAGTTGCTGAACGTTTGAGCATCGGCCGAGAAGGTGTCACGAAAGGAGTGTCTTCAGGTGCCGTTATTGGGACTGCTCCATCACCATCGGCGGGTCCTAGGCCGCCAGACATCATGGCCGAATCGCGTTTGTCTTGCTTGTGAGCACTTCGGCTCGATCTCTTTGTGCGATGGCTGCTAGATCTGTCTACAGAAGCCGAATGCGTGGCGTCGTCAGGTGTGTTATCGGGATCGATGGCGTAGGGATCCGGGACAGTGCGTGACTTGCGCTTCTCGCGCGTGGATTGACTGCGGCTGAGTGATGGTCGTGGTCCAAGCCCCATCAACTTTGCTGCCTTGCTCGCGATGTCGCCAGGCGGCGAAGACACGTCGAGGGAGCGACGCGATTCTCGAACCTGAGCAGGCCGCTGCGCAGAACTTGACTGTCGCATCGACCGCGATCTGGTGGGTGTAGGGCCGAAGAAATTGAGACTCATACCTTTGGCCGGAGTGGAGGGATTCCTGCTTTCTCGTTTTGACTGTTTGTCGTCACTAGAAATCTTGTCGGCTTTTTCCATAAAGTCGCGTTCGTTTGGCTTGCGTGCTGATTTTGATCGTGTGAGACCGGGGGCAGCAGATCGTTTGACGGTCGGGGTTGTCGTGTCTTTGCTGGGCCTGCGTTCCCTCTTCTCCTCTGCCTTGGGCGCTGCTCCCCACAGGCCCCAGTGTGAGCTTCCTGTCGTGTCGCGAATAACCTTCGGTCGTTCCTTCTTGACAGGCTTATCAGCAGCAGGTGTACTTGGCGCGGATAGATCAACTATCGTTGGGCGTGAAGATTTTACGGGCTTCTTGACCTCCTTCTTGACAGAAGACTTTTTGTCTTTGACGGGGTCTTTGTCGGAAGAAGACTTGGGCAGCACTTCCACAGATGGTAACACTTTGGCAGCTTTTGATGATTTGAGGCGTGCGCCGGCCGAGGCATCAGCGACGATGACTGGTGGTACAGCAGGTACATCCGCCAACACATCAATTTCGACGTCATCCTCAGGGAAGCCACCTGGGATTGGGCTTAGTGAGGGAGGAATTGCGATGGCAGTCGGTGGAGGTGATGGCTCTTTCTCCTTGCCTTTCTTCTTTTTCTTATCCTTGGACAATTTCTTGGCTGATGCTTCCTCAACCACAAGCGGTTCAGGCACGACAATTACCTCTGGCTCAGGTTCGGGTACAGGAGGGGGCGGTGGTGGTACAACAACCACTGGATCCTTGGTAGCCTCGCCTTGTAGTCGCTTAATTCTGTCCTTGACAGACTCCTTGGCTCCAGTATCGACCTTGCCTTTGGGAACAATGGGTTCCTCTACAGTCTTGCTGACGGTGGTTGGCTTCAAGAATGTACCCCAGTAACCTGTACTGACGGATTCTTCGACTATGGGTTCCGAATCGAGAAGTAAGTCAACGGGCTCGTCCGCAAGAGCTGCTGCAAATGCCGCTTCTTCATCTGCTTTGCGCTGCTCTTCTGCCCGTTCTTTCTCCTCCTTCTCTTTCTTTCCTCTCTCCTTCTCCTTCTCTTTCTCCTTGTCTTTGGATGAAGACTTGGACTTGCTTGAGCTGCCCCACAAACTGCTACCCCAACCAGAGGATGTTTTGACTTCCTTCTTCTTGACCTCTTTGACAGGCTCTTCAGCAAGTGGAGACTCGATCACGATGACAGGCTCGGGCTCGATCTCAGGCTCTTGCAAGTCGAGGAGTTGTTCGGGTTCTGGAGGCGGAGGCGGTACTTCGATGGATGGCTGTGGTTCTTCGTAGCCTGAGCTCTTCTTCTTCTTATCCTTCTTGCTCTTCTTGGTGGAGATCGAGGCCCAAGGATCATCCGCAGGTGCTTGATCCGGTGGTGGAGGGGGGATCTCGATAGATTCAACAGCTTCCACGGGTGGTGGTTCGATAGCAGGTAATGGAGGTGGAGGAATATCATCACCTTTCTTACCCTTCTTCTTTTCTTTCTTGCCCACGCTCCATCCAGCCCAGGAATCTTCCTCAGCAGGTGGGGGATCGGGCTGCTGGACAGGGACATCGTATACAGGCTCCACGATTTCGACAGGCGTGACTTTGCTTCCCTTCTTCTTAGACTTCTTGCCAGTCGCCCAACCTGCCCAGTCATCTTCTTCTACTTTTGGCTCGTCGATAGATTCAGGAATCATGATGACTGGGTCTTCTTCCAGCACAGGTTCCGGTTCCGGTTCAGGAGATTTGGTCTTCTTTTTGTCTTTTTTCGAAGACGAGCCCCAGCCGAAAGACCATGAACTACTGCTCTCTTCGACAACGGCCTTGGGAGCAGCGGGCGGAGGTGGAGGTACTTCCGGTGGAACCTCTTCGGCGTCTTTCTTACCTTTCTTCTTGCCCGCACTACCCCAGCCAAGCCAATCGTCTTGTGGAGGCTCAGTGGTCGCAAGAGCAGTGGACTTCTCAGCTTCTTCAACAGGAGGCGGGTCTGGTGCAGCAGGAGGATCAGGTTCTGACCAATCGAAGGCACTCTTCTTAGCTGCCGTCTTCTTCGCCTTCTTCTTGTCCTTTGCGCTCATTCCCCAGCCGTAGTCATCTACGGGCTCTGGCTCAGCAGCGGGTGGAGCAGGTTCCTCGATGACTGCTATGACCTCTGGCTCGGGTTCAGGCTCTGGAGCAGGAGTAGGTTCTGGTTCTGGCTCAGCAATGAATTCGAACGCATTTCCACCCTTCTTGGCAGCCTTCTCAGCAGCCTTCTTCGCCTTCTTTCTGTCCTTTGCACTCATCCAGGAGTAGTCTTCTTCTGGAGCCGGTTCAGGCTCGGCAGGAGGAGCTTCAGGCTCAGGCGGTGATTCTTCGACAACAACGACAGGTTCTGGTTCAGGTTCAGGCTCTGCTAGAGCGGCGGCTTTCGCGGCTTTCTTGGCCTTCTTCTTGTCTTTGGCACTCATACCCCATCCATAGTCATCAACAGTCTCCTCTGGGCTTTGGACATCGACGACAACTTCAGGTTCTGGTTCTGGTTCGGGCTCGGGAGGCGGCGGTGGAGGTTCTTCGATGCCTCCCTTCTTCTTCTTTTTCTTTCCCGTACCGAAGGCAGACCATGGATTGTCGTCCTCTTTTGGCTCTTCCTCAGCGGGCGGGGGTGCGGACTCTCCAGGCATGTCACCTCCGTCGGCGTCTCCGAAGCCAAAGTCAAAAGCGTTCTTCGCTTTCTTCTTGTCCTTCTTGCCAGCGCCGAAAGTAGCCCAGCCGTCGTCTTCGGCCGGTTTGGTTCCCCAAGCTCCACTAGCACCGAAACTGAAACTGTTGCTGCCGCCGAAATCCACGTCGACTTTTGGTGGTCCATCGTCGGGAGTCGGATCGTCGGGTGGGGGATCGGGTTCAGCATTTTTGCCCTTCTTTTTCTTCTTCTTGCTAGACGCGGTTGTAAACCCTCCCCAGTCGTCTTCTTCTGCGGGAGCCTCTTCTACGGGTGGTGGATCGTCTTGCTTCTCTTCCTCGTCTTTGTTTTCCTCGTCGTCTAGGGCGCCCCAGCTGAAAGCACTACTTTTCTTGTCCTTCTTACCCTTCTTCTTTCCGTCGTCCCAATCATCATCGTCATTGCCTCCTCCATCTCCACCATCTGCTCCTCCACTGCCTCCAGCATCGCCAGGTGCATCGCCGTTGCCATCACCTTCTGGCTTCTTCTCCTTCTCTTCGTTGTCGCTGTCCCAGCTGTTCTTTGCCGCAGCAGCGCCCTTTTTCTTCTTCTTGTGCTCGCGCAGGTTCTCACGGTATTCAAAGTCAACCTTCGGTCTAGATGGGCAAAGTGGCCCTTCTTCGCATTCTCGAGAGGTACGAGTAGAAGTGGCAGGTGAAGGCGCATAAGCAGGTGGCTCGAAATTCAGGGTCGCAAGGGCATCGCTTGTCGTATAATCGGGTGGGCAGTCGTTTAGATGGTCGTTATAATTCGGGGGCGCTTCTTCGATATCGAGGGACGGTAGAGTGGGTAGTTTGAGGGGAGTCGTAAACGTTTCATCGTAATGGTCGTTGTATGCAAGGCCAACGCATTTCTGCAGCAGTCGTTGGGTCGTTTCGCTGGTTGGTGGAAGCTTCAAGTCGATGAAGTGCGGAAGACGCGCCGACAACGCGGGCGCGACAGGAACCGCCATGTCGTCCCAATCTACTGCATCAACTACCTCTTTCGAGAGACCCAGAAGATGGCAAGAGAGGTTGTTGTGTTTCGATCCAGATCCGGTTTCTTGGGTATATTTCTAAAGGATGAGCGTGTTGAGTTACTCTCGCGCCAACAAGCAGGGAAATAATTGCGGCGGCTGGGAAGTGCAATCAAAAAACACCAACCAAGCAGGGAAGCTGATAGATAATTCGTCGCGCACCGAGCAGCAGTCACAAGACTATATCGAGATGTGATGCGCGTCTCTTGTATCCCCCTCTTGTATACAGTAGTACACCAATCAATGCAAAGAGGCAGCAAGGGTTCTGTTCAAATTCCCCTTGCCGTCGTGCAGTTGCTCGCGGGACCAGAGAAAAAAAGGAGAAAGACACCGACTTGCCAGAGCGTCTCGAATGCCACACTTGTACCTACTATGATCAGTCACATCTAGCCGGGAATATTCGTCCGTATGGAAAATGCGCCATAGCTGTCGCTCGCCCCGCTGCATGAAGAGGGGCAAACCGCAATCAACTTGTCGTGGATCGTAGAGCCGACTGACCGCCAATTCGGCGACGAAAGAGGGTGTGGGGCTTCTTCATTCTCGCCGGAATCACCCCCAGGCGTGTCACTCGTAGCGGCGGCTGTCTTGACAACTTGACAGCGGCGGTTTCTTGGTGTCTTCTTTGTTTAGATATCCTTGTTCTTGTAAAACAAGAGGATGCAACATCTTTCTGAGCCTCAAAAGTCAAACGGCAAGAATGGACTCACTGCAGGGTGATGCGCAAGAGTACGCGCATGAGCGTGACCCTGCATGCAGATGGATGTCGGCATTGTCTGAAGCCTAGACGGTTACACATAGCGGTGTGAAAACTTGCAGAAAGAGCAACATGTGCATTGCCGTCTCCAGAGCTATCATGCATATACCTTCGTATACCGGCTCCCAACAGCAGTAGAACTTGTCCTGGTTGGGACACTCGGCTTTCTACAGCGACACTAATGTCGAAAACACGTCAATATTGCAGGGCTTAGGGTGCATTTTTGGGAATATGTGATATGTTTCATTCATTGTTCGTCATTGTCTGTTTCCTGATTTATGTACCTCCATGTCCGTTGGTCGTATGCCGTGTTGTTGTTCTCGTGGTCTTCATGATTGGGTTCTTTGATCGTCGAGCAAGCTTAAGGATGGCTTAACCGTGGGTGACCTTGTGTACGGTACCGTCATCGCCAACGTGGATGTTGAGACTATGTCTCTGTCAGTCTTGTTCTTGTCTTCTTGCATCTTCTCTTTGTATCCTAACCGATCGGGGTTGTGGTCCATGGTCATCATCGAATCGCCCTTGACGACACGGTGCTGCTGAGGCAGATCCTTCTTTGCGAATGTCTGCACCGTCCTTGTCAGAGACAACCTCTCTATTGTCATAAGTGGAAGAGTCGACACATACCATGTTATCGCTGCTGTCGCCGAGCTTCTTGCCCATGAGCTGGTCCATCCACTTGGAGGTCTTGTCGTCGCCGCCGCTGGACTGCATTCTGGGGATTACAAGAGGCATGATTGAGTATGTGATTGTTAGGTTGTAGTTTGATGTAGGTGTCTTGTATGTTCAGGTGAGAGGAATTGTGAGAGCTTTATGAAGTTTGCGAGTGAGGAGGGGCAGGAAGCCACAAAGGTGTTGCCTTGGATTCCTGCCACCAAAACGGCCGGCCCTATGACGTCGCCTCGGTCGGGCTTGACAACACAGATAGGCCTGGACAAAGATTGATCAAATGACCTCCTTTACGTATGTGCTTGGACACTCGGTGATTGTTGTATGATCGACTCAGATGTTCTCTATTTTCAGTGTGGAAAATGAGGCAGATTGATAGTGGATTTGGCATAGAGTTGTTTTTGGTTCTTGGACCTCCTCTGCTAAAAGATATACCATCACTTCTTGAGCAAATACTCTTTACTGACTAGTGTCTGCAAGACTCCGTACACTCCGGAGATTGGCCAAACCGACCACACCTTTTGGGTGGCCCAATCTCCCCATCCTTGAGGACCTGCACCACTGCTGTTCACGCAAGCTTTATCAAAAGCACTAGGTAAATGCTCGGCTTTGTACTTGCTTCTCAAGGCCTGGTACGACTTCCTATCGTAGATATCCCAGAACTCCGTCTCGGAATAGAATGCTTGAGCATATAACCATTTCCTGCCTCCGTGGTTCCGCACAAGGCTCTCTAGCTGCCGATTTCGCTCAATGACTTCTGCCGGACTATTCGCTCCATTCGGACCCCAGACACCGACGTTGATAAGAAGATCGGTCTCGATGGCTTGCGGATGGAAAGAAGGTTGGCGTGTCCATGGCTTCATCGGGCACAACCATAGAGGATAGAATCCGAATGTCTTGTCGATTGCAACGATGAAATCTCTAACGCTCGCAGCAGGAATGGCCAGGTCTTGGATGATGTATTGCTGCATGTGTCCGCTGGCATGCAGAGCATGATACATCGTGCTTGTTTGCATGAAGTCATCCAGAGCCCATCGAGTTATACGATTGAAGGGGACCATAAAGTAATTGAAGGCGTATTTGCCCATCCAGAAAGCACCGCGATCATAGCGGAAGAGATAGTCGGCCAAAGGCACAGCCTCTGTGACAGGACCGCCAGCCTTTTGTGTCGTTTGGTCTGCATGCATGTAGAACCATGGATCTCGAGGACCTTGGAATCTCTGTATGCGTGTTTCACGAGATATAGAAGAGGTCAGACGGCCAGTGACAACTATACCTCTATGCAGAGATACCAGAAATCCGTCCACGTAGTCGTTTTCTAGATCTCCGCTAGCCGTCTTCACCTTCTCCAAGGTCTCTTCCAGCGATTGGCATGGGGTGTACGTGGTCTCAACGTATCTCGCTGCGTCGACGAGCTGTATTTCCATCAAGGTTGTTACTCCCAACGTGCCCAATGAGCTAGTTGCACCGTAGAAGAGATCCGCTCTTGATTCAGAAGAAGCTCTGACAATTTCTCCATCAGCCAGCACAATCTCGATCCAATTGACAGTACAATCGAAGGAGCCATGCTTGAAGCTTGAAGACTCTCCTCCAGTACCACTAAATCCTCCACCAGCAGTAATGCCTTTGAACTCCATCACCACGGGTGGTACCAGGTCTAGGGGGAGTGTTGCTTCAACCAATTTGTTCATGGAAACATTGGGCTCTACCAATGCTGTTCTTGTTGATTTGTCCACCGAGAGAACACGATTTAAAGGACTAGTGTCAATCATCCTGTTTTGATCGACCGAGTATTTTCTCGTCGAGTTGGTGGAGCCATGGAATATTCGAAATTGCTCTTTCCGTGAGTACAAGTCCTTCAGACGAGCCGATATATGTTTCACAGTCTCCTCGTGATTGTCCATGTCGATTGAGCGTTGCGTGGTGAAAAGGTTGCCGGTTCGATCAGTGTTGCAGAGCTGAGTTGTGATCCCTCTTTCAAAGTTTCCGAACCAAGGATAGTTTTATGGTAGTTCGCAATTAGTTTGTACAGACTCGAATGTTTTTAGAGTGCGCATGTTGAACGACATGTTGGTCGCTCCTCCCGCAGACACCCGGTGCAAGCACAGCAAAAAGCATCGGTTGACATCCCCATCAGCAACGTTCCGAACACCCACCCGCAGACTCGACCAGACTCGACCCCCCTCTGTGAAAGGATATGTTACACAGACACCTATAGAAATGCACAGTTCCTTCAACAGATAGGAAGTGTCCATTGAGAGACGCGATATTATCGGCTCTCTATGGACCTTACTACCGTTTAGAAAGGACTGTGCATTTTGATAGCTCCAGCGCCGCCTGATCGTGAGAGTGGGGAGGGAGTGACAGAATTCAGCACACCATTTTTTCTCCATCTTCAAACGTTCCTACGAAGCAGTGTATACTCGAGTGGCTGCTTCCAAAAACAACCGCACCGAAATGGACGGCGGTGAACAGCCTCGCCCGGCCAAGCGTCAACGTATCGGCAAAGCGTGCACATCGTGTCGCACATCAAAAGCACGCTGCGAAATTCAACAGGACGCTGACGCGTGCCATCGCTGTCAAGTGCTCGAGTTCGTTCCCGCTAAACTGCCATGGCATATCACCTAACTTCAAGTCAAGCCTCGAGTGTGAGCTGCCAAAGCGCTCGGCTCGTGCTACGGCGCCGACTCCCTTGATCGATGGGAACAGCAATGTCGAGACTCGACTCGCACGAGTTGAGCAGATGATTGCCAAACTGTCCGAAGCGGTCTTTCCTCACGCCGAGTCTACCCTGGATGGAGCTGTCGATGCGACTCTTGATGTTCCCCCAGGAGGCGACTCTACGGATGCAGTCATTGCCAACAACTACCCAAAACCTGTCGAGATTCTACAAGACCTGCAATCTGAACTTTACGCTCAACCCGGCAGGCCTTCATCAGAACAAATCGACTTGGTCTCTGTTGGACTGCTGTCTCTCGATACCGCAGTCAAGCTCCTCCGAACGTGAGTATTATAATTCGACGCCATGACCATACACAGTATTACCATGTGTGTGCTAAACTCCTGACAGGTCCATCAACAGGTACAGCAAGTGGATTCCTCTAGCAGAGGTTGTCAAGTTTGTCAGCAATGTGTCCCAAGGTTTCTCTCGGAGCTCACCTCTCTTGATGAACGTGCTTTGCTTGCTGGCAACTCGATACCACCCTGAAGTTCCATCACAGACAGTTCAAGATGTGTACAAGCACGTGAAACGTCTCGTTGCGGATGCAATCATCGACACACCTCCGGTTGCAAGTAGTGTCATTCAGGCGCTGACTTTGCTCTGTCTCTTCAGTCCTACAGTCCAGACCGACAAACCTTTGGATAGTTGGCACCTGAGCGCCAGCACTGCCAATCATGCAGTCGTCTCTTTCGGACCAAGCAACGCCAGACAACCAAGTGCAGCTGAGGAACGTACTACTGAGCAATTGCGCGTTTGGAGTGGGCTCTGCCTTACTCACCTGCAACACTCGATCGGCAGTGGCCGACCGCTCAGTATCTCGATCCGCCTCATGGATGGTTGTCGTCGTCTGCTGGACCAGCCTACAATCATGCCATTTGATACACCACTGATAGCCGAGCTACAGTTCTACATCTGTCTCCACACAGCTCTACAAAACCCTACGGCGACTCCAGAATCTGCCTTTACGCCTTGGGACCTTGCGTGGAGTCGTTTCCTTGCCAACTCCGGTCCGCCTAGAACCCTCGAACTATCTCATTGGTTTGGGCATCTGTTACTCCATCGCCGCAACGCTTCTTCTCAGCAGGGCTTATCACCACAAGCCATGCATGAAAAAAACATACCAGCCTGGCGGGAAAGTGCGAATATCGTTTCACAGTTTGTGCGTCACTCTTCCGACCAAGCACCTGATCTACCCGACTTCGCTTTTTTCATCGCATCCTACGCTGCACTGGTACTGTGTGAAAGCGCGATCGATCATCATCTGGTCGAAAACTTGCGAGCATACCTCTTCAAGGTCGCATGCGGCGAATCACACATTGCATTCAAGCATGGACAAATCTTACAACGCGCACTGGAGAGATCAAGACATGCAGATCCAAACGTTGAAGATGGTACGATTGACGATGTCGAGATGCTGCCTCATACTACTGGGACGCCTATGCTTCCTCAACTTATGGGCATGAGTGATCTTGATGCCTTGACTGGATTTGAAGTTTTCGGCGAATACTTCACTGTCGAGAGTCTGTTGTAGTGGCTGGCCATCGGCAATTGGGTCTCACGTTGAACAACTCTGATCATCTCAATTCGGACCATTTATGCATTGCAAACACCGATCTGTGAGTCGTTTTGTTCATTGTTAAATCCTACACACATGGCGATGAAGACACTACAGACAATAACAGATACTTATGATTCCTAACTACACCCTCCTATTCTAACCCTTTACTCATCTAGAGTCTATGGGTCAGGTGGGAGAACGGATATGATTGCAACAAAAGGCAAATCTGAGCCACAAAACACAACTTTCTTTCATGCAGGGACTTTTCGTTGAGACTGATGCTAACTGATAGTCGTAGGATGTTCGAATGCGGAGGGTCAAATGATTGATCCTCCTCGTGTGCTAAAGTCTGTAACTTCTGCGCTTCTTCCACGCAGGTCCCGAGCGACAACCTTACTATCAAAAGGCACAATACTGTCTAGACTAAGAATACATACAAAGAGAGTCTTTCGTTCATAATGTCTCGATCGATATCGCCCTGTTTTTCGAAGATATCGTGCATTTCAATAGCTACACGCGTTGCATGCTCTTGCACACGGGGAAGACCAACCGACAAGTTTTCCGACAGGTTTCCCGACGCTCTTTGCGGAACTCCGCGGTTCTCCGCAGGACTTAACAATCCACCACCAAACTTCACACCTGACCGATCACTTTGTCCGACGGTGTCCGACGGCAGTGGACCATTATAAAATAGTTATCTAGAACTGTCCACCTATCTCGATGACAACGCTTTCGTCTCCCAGTCTAATAAACTAGCTTCCCCTCGCATATTATTGCCCGTTACGATGCCTCTGAGATTCGAGTCACCAGAGAGATCTCTACCTCGAAGACCCACATGGGTCCGCCAAACACCACCAAGTTCTTTAATTCCATCTGCCGACTACACTTCCCAACACAGCTATCACAGAGCACTTGACGGATATGAATCCACAGCTCTGATCTCCTTGAATGCCCTCGCTGCCGAGCTAGGTCTCGATGGAATCTATATCAAAGACGAATCATCGCGTTTCGGCCTGCCCTCATTTAAAGCCTCAGGAGCGTCATGGGGTTGCTTCCGCGCTCTCATCTCACACTTATCCCTGGACCTTGCCACTGCCACCCTAGAGCAAGTGGCTTCTGCCGCCCAAGATCGAGGATGCAGATTGCTAGCTGCTACAGATGGCAACCATGGCAGGGCGATCGCTTGGATGGCTCGTTCTTTTGGCATCGAATCTTCCATCTATGTACCTCACGATTTGCACCCAAACTTCTTGCGTCTGATTGCTGCGGAAGGCGCAGAAGTGGTTGTGGTTCAAGGAGACTACGACTTTGCTGTTTCTACAGCTACCTCTGCCGCCGCTTCATCGAAGAACAATATGTTGGTTCAAGATACAGCCTTCGAAGGTTACGAGGATATCCCAACCTGGATTATCGATGGATACGCGACCGTTTTCACCGAAATGGAGGAACAGTTGCTTGAGCTGAAAGTACAACCAGACACCATCATTACACCTGTTGGTGTAGGCTCTCTGGCCCAGGCTGTTATTACATACGCCAAAGGACAAAGAGACCTCAAGACTGTGGCCGTGGAGCCAGAGACGGCGGCATGTCTCCACGCTTCACTTGTTGCTGGGAAGGCCACGTCCATTGTAACGTCCAACACGATCAATGCCGGCTGTAACTGCGGAACATTAAGTTCCATCTCTTGGCCATACCTTCGAGACTACGTCGATTTGAGCACTACAGTGTCTGATTTCGAAACTCACATCGCAGTGCAAGAACTACATCGTCAAAATGTCAATTCCGGCCCTTGCGGTGCCTCTGGACTGGCAGCGTTGAAAAGACTCATCGCCGAGGGACATGTCGCGAAAGGATCACCAGTGATCTTGATCAACACCGAAGCCAAAAGACCTTACGACATACCTCTCGATGTCAGTACCAACGATGTTGTTGCCTTGACCCAACAGCTCGTGCAAATCGATAGCTCAAATCCTTCACTGGACACGACAAACACTGCACCAGGAGAAGCGAAAATTGCAGCATTCATCACGCAATGGTTGCACTATCGTGGCATTGAGACACATGTTGTCGAATCG
Organism: Aureobasidium sp. EXF-12298; assembly: GCA_024195555.1. Taxonomy (NCBI): domain Eukaryota; kingdom Fungi; phylum Ascomycota; class Dothideomycetes; order Dothideales; family Saccotheciaceae; genus Aureobasidium; species Aureobasidium sp. EXF-12298. The sequence goes on along the minus strand of SWBJ01000011.1, from coordinate 140,302 downwards.
ATACCAGGTCGCCCTTCTGTGGTAGGAGTCGTTCGTGGTAGCGATCCCAATGCCAAATCGCTCATGTTGAACGGACACATCGACACAGTATCCCTATCCACATACGGCGCCGATCCCCTCGGCGGTAGTCTAGTAGATGGCAAGATTTATGGCAGAGGTGTTTTGGACATGAAAGCCGGAGTTGCAGCCGCCATGACTACACTTCTACATTTTTCCGTGCATGGCAGCAAAGGTGATGTCATCTTTACCGCTGTAGCAGATGAAGAAGACAAAAGCATCGGTACTGCTGCAGTCCTCGCAGCAGGTTGGAAAGCAGACGCCGCACTGATTCCGGAACCTACTTCTCTGCAACTGTTCCATGCACACAAAGGTTTCGTGTGGATCGAAGTGACTGTACTTGGAAATGCCGCGCATGGCTCCGATGCCACGACAGGTGTAGACGCCATCATGTCCACTGCCACCTTCTTGAAAGCAATGGAGAAGTATGCCGAAACGCTGGACTCGGACGATGTTCTAGGACAAGCGACGATGCACTGCGGAACCATCAGAGGCGGAGAGGAAAATAGCAGTTATGCCGCTTCCTGTACGTTGTCCTTTGAAGTCCGTACAGTGAACGACGACAGTACTTCTCAATCATCTGCTGCTATTGTCAAGGACATTACAAACATCCTCGAGAAGATTGCAGTCGTGGACAAGAAGTTCAGGTTCGAAGTGCCGAAGGTGCTTTTCGAGCGTAAGCCTTTGCTGCCCATGGCGTTGACGCACCCTTTGCTCGTTGCAACAAGTAAGGCAATTGCCGATGTGCAAGGAGGGAGAGAAGTGCAGCCTACAGCGGCCAAATTCTGGACTGATGCTGCGTTGCTGAGTGAAGCTGGAATTCCCTCTTTGGTGTTTGGACCTGATGGCGAGGGATTGCATGGAAAGGATGAATGGGTGGATGTGCAGAGTATCAAGATCGTGGAGCGGGTGATGAGAGGAACCATTGAGAGGTTCCAGGAAGGTTAATTGTCACCTTTGTGAATTATGTAGTAATGAGGAAAAGACTTTGCTTTCTTACGGCTCTCGGTTTCAGACATGGTAGGCGCGGGGATGATCAACTTTTGTGTCAAGCACGGGGCTGCATTTCACCTTGCTCTTGCCTCCTAGTCTCGCACATCAATGAACCCGTTGGATGTTGTCACAACAACCTTCTGTCTTGATTGCTACAGCTTCAGAGATACCACAAAGATACCCCTGAACGTACACCAAGTCCACCTCGTCCGTTCTCATTCTTCATACCACCCCTCGTGTAGAACATCAAGAACCAAAACGCTGCTTGAAAGCGAAGCCTTGCATCTTGATGAACCCGGTTCGCCTCGTTTGGTCGTATACATTTATCGAAAGGTCGACGAGACGGAGACCTATGGCGGCGTCCTCGTTGTTGGACGAGTGTTCGTTTGCTGTACTCTTATCCAAGCTTGGATAGTTCTCAAGTGTCCTTGATGTAAGCGTTGAGATGCAGTGATGGGGTTTCTGTATGAAGCTACTGGTGTCAGGGAAGATTTCTTTTGCCAGACAAGACAACAAGTCTGTAGTGACTACCCCTTAGCGTGACCTCCCGTGTGCTTTGATCGTGTGGCGCGTCGCTGTGATGATGCACAATGCTTTTGAGAGACGTGGTAGCTTTCACTGGGAGACTCACAGCCATCCCATGGATGAATGACCTCCTTCAGCACGTATGGAGGTGGGCTCCTTCTTGATGCCATCCGGTTGCTGGTCGGTTTCTGTGTCATCCCATCGACATGCGACCCCTTTGAGCATGCATGGAGGTGTCTTGCTGTTACGCCTTCCATGTCATGTATACGGCTCTCATAGGGCACGAAGTCGGTTTCGGCATCTATCGAGCACACACAATTGATGTCTTTGAGGAGTCCGAGAGTCGGATCCTCGGCAATATTGGGCTTCATGCTATCTTTCGTGTCCTTGCGGAGATTCTTTCAGCGATAAATGAATGCCTCAGGGATCTCGTTCGTAAGGCTTGCTTATCCCGAGAATACCAACAGCTAGGACTTGCTTCAGTAAGCATTCCTTCTCCCAACAATGAAGTATCAAGTGTTATCCTTTGGATCTACTTTCCATGTGATCGTGTATCGTACAACTGTAAATATGCACAAAGGTCTCTGAGATGGAGTAGCCTTCACTGGGAGACTCACACCTATCACATCGATAACTGACCCCGTTCAGTACGTATGGGACGACCTCGTGCTCGATGAACTGCTCGAGAGTCTTGCTTTTCGTCTGTGGGAGGTGGACTCTGATGCTATGCCAGTTGTTCCAGGAGTGGCAGTAGCGACGGCAGAGCCGGACGATGTCGTCCTTTTAGGTAAAAACCTCATCGCCGCTATCTGCATCATCGGAGAAGATGGCAGTAGACCTGATAGCTTGCCCATGCTCGTGAGTATCCCATCAACACAGAATCAGACTGAAACACGTAATACGCTGAAGATGTGACCTACGCCTTCGAATACAAGAATCTATATCGTAAAAGACGCATTGCCCGCTGATCCGCCTGCCGAGATCAGTGTGGATGTAGAAGAGATTGTGGAGCATGAATCTCCAATGGTCTAGAAGGAAGTCTCAGACAGCTCAGGACCCTTCCAGAACAAGGTCAAGTCGAAGTTCAAGCCTGGGTCCAGCCCCAAGTCGAAAGCTCTCCAATTCAACATCAACTGTGAACTTTCATGACTTACAGCACGGCTTCATACCGACGTGGGAAAGTGGAAATAGGCTTGAGTGAACGGCAACCCGGAATGCCGAATGGATGCCAGGATAGGTTCGAGACAAAGGGGTATCATATAAAGATCATCGAACTTTTGAGGTATCATGCACAGCCATGCTCTTTGCCCCACTTCCATACCTTTGATTCCATATCAGGTGCGATGAACAACCAAGCGATCGCAGTCACCCAGCCAAAAAGGACGTCCACAATACCCCAACCATTTCTAGGAGAGCCACCCAGAGCAGAGACTCTCATAGCATGACCTAACCACTGTGTCGTAATAACATAATCACCTCTTTGTAGTCCCTTCAGAGAAGCATCTGCCACTTCATCCTCTGTCTGTTTCGGGTCTCCAGACTCCAGAATCTTGGTCACAGGATGCTTTGTGAGATTTTCTGCTTCGTAACCAGGAGATAGAATGGTACCAGGGCATACCAGATGGATATTGGTAGCAGCAGCAGGAGAAGGCAGGGAAGATTTCATACTGCCATTGTAGAGATTCAACTCCATACGCAATGAGTCGGCCAGAGACTTCAGAGCAGCTTTGGCAGGAGCGTAGGGAGTATATCCTGCGACGCCTACGAAAGCGACACTGCTGGATGTGATGATGAAATGTCTCGGTTTGATTTCCTGCTTTTTCTGTTGTGGTGCGAGCCAGAGTTTGAGTGTTGCGTGGGCGAGGTAGAAGGAAGCCCAGTAGTTTGTGTCCATCTGCGAGCGGTGTGTCTCAAGGGGAGTATCAAGGAAGAGACCGGGAGATGATGAGCCGGCGTTTGCCCAGACAATGTCGGGTGCTCGAGAGTTGTTCCATGAAGTCGTCTCAGCGAGAATACGGGTGTTGTCTTCGGGAGAGGTGCAGTCGGCGCTGATGGCTAGGAATCGTTGGGTAGGAAGTTTGGCGTGTGACTGTGTGGGGAAGACGGTCAGTATGGATTGAGACATGCAGAGGGAATGTTCAGGGAAAGTACCTTGATGTGTTTGAGAGCTTGATCGAGTTTGGTCTGGGTTCTTGCGACAATGCAGACATTGGCACCTTGTTGTGCCAACTTCGTCGCGAGAGCTTTGCCCATACCACTCGAGCCTCCTGTGATCAAAACCGTCTGTGTATTGTCATGTCAGCATATGTGCACCAACCCGAGTGGTTGCGACAAACTCACCCTTCCCTCGACGGGAAAATGCTTGTTGGACGAGAACAATCCCATTGCGGCACTTGCGATGAGAATGGCAACAAGACCGATCACTACAGGATGACTCAACAGTTCTTTCAGAGTCATTATCAGAAAGCAACAGGACTACGAACACTTTCCCAATATGCAAGATGCCATCAATCGCGTCCTTGAATCCTCCCAGACAAACAAACCAAACACGACACTTTCAATTGACCGGTTACCAGCGTCATTCTCCTCTTCCGCCAGCGACACATTCATCACATCGCGACACAATATAGACCGACATCAATGTCGCAAGATATCGTCCACGCATACCGTCATCTCCTCCGAACATCACTCCAAGCAATCCGCTACGCGAAACCCGCCCGCTTCACCCTGCAATCCCACCTCCGCTCCTCGTTCCGCAACCCCACATCTGCCTTCAACTCGCAAGAAATATCACAGACGCTAGAGTTTTTGGACAATGCTGCGAAGTACAAAGGCCTCGAGGACAAGATTGTGAGAAATCTGCTGCACGTGTGGGGATGTAAGCATAGAGATGTACCGGTTTCGTTGTAAGTGACAAGATGCAAAGGTAAGAGGTAAGGACTGTGAGATTGATGGACGAGCCTAGGCGACGTGAGAAGAGAGATATGAGGATGAGGGATGCTGCCTATGAGAGGTTCGATGAACATGTAAAGATGCTGGAACGCTCCTTGGGCATACGACTTGGATAAGACAGGCACAACACAAGCAACGACAACTTTTATAATGACATGTACATTTTATATACGGAATCGGGTTGAACCATATTTTATGTCCGGCTTCTTTTCTTCCCTTTTACATCCTCCGTTCATTCGTCCCATCAACCCACTCTATGTTGAATCTCCTTCCACCAGCTTTGACTCGGTGAGTGTCCGGTCTATTCTCTACTCGCCACTCTTCTCCCCTCATCATGCTCCTGCTCAACGCCCCTCGCCCGCCGCATCTTGACCGCAAGGCGATCAACGCACCTTCTTACCCTCAGCCTTCTGCTTTCTCTCCCTCTCGGCATAGATTCCACCAGTGAATGGATCTTCATATGTCAACGCGACCTTGTACACCAAGAACACCAGTCCCGTCAAGACCACTCCGGCAGGCTTTCCGAACCACAGTGCCGATCCCAGGAAGCTGAGTGTAGAGCCATAGTACATCGGTGCCGAGCAGATGTTGAAAGGGAAACCGGTGACCATGTCGTCCATGAGGATACCGAAGTAGTCGCCGAGGTAGGTACCAGTGATACCGAGAGCGTACATGGAGGTCAGAACGAGGACGTTGCCCGAGACGAACAGAGCAACGGCCAGAGCTTCAGACACAGGGCCGAGGAGGAGCGGGTGCGTAGGTTGGGTTCGGAGAGCGCGCTCATAGCTTTATTCATGTCAGCAGGCTATCATTGTCTGACCTCCTCTTGAGTTTTTGTGTCGCTTTAGGAAGTTTGGTGCTTTGTGGGATGAGGATCAACAGGTTTGGCGCGTATTAGGTGGTTGCTTCTTGATCAAAATGGTAGAAAAAGAGATGCGTACATGCTGTCTCGAACGATTCCAATGGTGAAGATTGTCACGGCGAGGGCATAGCAGCCATAGAGCGAGTTGCCGCCAAACAGCTTGGTGATGGTCTTGTTGTGGTACTCTGGACAATTTGCAGAAACGTGTCAATTTCATGTTCTTTTCTCTCTTCTTCTTTTGTATCATAGCGTCTTCTGCGTCTTCCGTCGAGCTGGTAGACTCGTGGATGAGAAACCTTACCTGATCTTGCGGCCGAGCTAAAAACCGTCAGTATCACTGTTATGACGAACTTCTCAGGTGTGATCTGCTTACTTCCAGAAAGTAGGATTGAAACAGATGCTAGCTGCAGACACTGTATCGTCTCTCAATCAGCTTGTCTCCTCCCTGCCAGGTTGTCAAATGCTGTTTCAACTCACACCAGAACAGAGGCTGTCCGAGGTCCACGTAGTCGGAGATTGAAGACATGATGCTTTGGCAATAGTAACGCTACGATCTCGAACGATTTGCTGCAGAACAACAGGAAGTGTTTTGTTGTCACGAAATAACACAAGTTGGAGGGGCTGCGGAAGAACACATGGCAGAAGCTCGCGCGGCTCGTCATCGCTCTTGGCATTATCACATGGAATACTATATAGAGCAAACAGCCTGATTTGTAGTCAACTGGCTCTGAGCATGATCATTGTGATCGTATGGTGTTCTTCGGTGGAGGAGAAAATGTATGTAAAAAAGATCAATTAAAAGTAGCTATCAATTTAGTATAACAAAAACCATAATTTGCACCCGATTCTCGTGTACATCGAGGCCGTCGTGCTGACCATTCTAGTCTGAGATATTCAGATATTCGAACTGTCAAAGTCTTCTAATTCTTCTACAGGCCGTTGTCAGCGCAAGAGAAGGCTGTGCCATATTGCGCAGAGTTGTATCCGTCGACGATACTCTGGACTGAGGCATATGTACCACCACTGAGGAACAGCAAGCCAATGCCAATAAGGATCCAGTTGAAGATGTACCCGAAAGTTCCTCTGAGTCCTCTGTTCTTCCAGTAGTCGGGTCCATAATCTGCTCGGCGCATGCGAAGATAAGCCATACCCCAGAAAATGAAACCGAAGAAGCTGTCAAAGAGCGAACTCATTAGTGACAGCAAATCACTGAAGAAAGGAATGACTTCAGCAATGATGAAGGCAAGGATCCAAGTGCAGAGCAGAATGGCGGCCCAACTCGCCCAACCAACAACAGTGTGGCTGCCCATGTGTCTAGTTCCCGCAAAGATTCTGAAGAAGACGAAACGAGCAGATACTGAGGCGTAAAGCACTCCCAAGAAGATGATCGTGGGAATCATGAACGAGAAGCTGACCTTCTTGTACACTTCATTGCTCAAGGATCCGAACGCAGGTGCGGTGTAGTATTGAGTACCAGTGTAGGCGTAGATGACGGAACCCACAAGCGAGAACAGGATGACCTCGGCGATGGTGACAGCCCAAAGAGCTTTGGGGAAATCGCGAGGGTTCTTCATCTCGGCGATGAAAGAGGGCAGCGTGATCTGTCCAATGAAAGTGTAACTGATGTTCATGAAAGCAGACATTCCAGCGACGAAAGTGGTGCCTGCCTCGGGAATCGCAAGCACACGGGGCTCTCCAAACTTGGGATACTTAGCGGGGTGATCCTCAATTCCAGAGAAGATGGTTGCCAGGATGACCGAGATGAACGTGAAGAATGCCGATGCGGTACCCAACAGAGCAAGAGTGTTGAAAGTACGAGGAAGCGATGCAAAGAAGGAGATGGTAGCAACAATAGCGCTGAAGCCGATTGTGCAGAGACCGTGACCAGTCATGGTGTTGAGGTATTTGGCACCAGTCAAGCAATGCAGTCCCTGGATGAAGGTGTTGTTCAAGATAAACATGAAGGCAGTAGCCCACCATGCCCATCTTTGACCCCAGAAGAGCATTTGACCAATATCGCAAACATCCTTGACCTCAGGGTGGCGCAGGCAGAATTCCCTAATAAATCATCAGATCAGGTTTTCGATATGACTTTCATGTCCAACATACCAGAGAACCAGAGAGGTGTACAAGACCAGACCGGCAATGACGACGGTCAAAATCAGACCAGGGACTAGACCCAAAGTGGCGTAAGAGTATGGGAATGACATGATAGCCAAGCAGATGTATTCAGAGAACAACAACGCTGCAGTCTAAAAGATGGATTAGGTCGGTTCTTATACGCTCAACGTAAGAGCTGTTTCTTCGGGAGTTCAAAGATCGAACGGCAGGGGAAGGAGAGGAAAGCGGTGCTGAGGGCTTGCTGCTTGAGGAAAATTGACAAAAGAAAAGACTTGTCGCTTTGGGCAGAGAGTCGGCTCGCTCCATGTCGCAAGTGGGAGTGTGGTGAGGGAACAAAACACGCGCGATAGGGTCACACCTTTGGCCAACTGCAAGTTCTGTACTTGATGGCATTTCCAGCCTCCATCTCCATCTGCTTTCCAACCGACAAGCCGGAGCTATCATCGCTGAGGTCGCCTGGCTGGCCGATGGATTTGGTTATAGGCCCATCGATTCTGTTCATCTTCATGCCTCTGGGACCAGTCTGTTCCGGATCGTATCCTGGAGATTGGTCGCCGTATCCCTCGTTGCCATGCATTGGCTTCTCGAGTTCGGGCGCATTCGGGAGAGGAGGTGCATCAGCAACAATGGTAGGCTTCTGCTTGAAATGTTTTCCTAACGCCATTTTATCGAACGAATGCTCCGGACGAGCGTGAAGTAGGTGAAAAGGTCGCGTCGGTTGAATTCAGGTAGCATTAACCACCAGAATTGATCAAGTTGGTAGACAGTCGAGTCGATTTGGTGTACTGAGACTGAGCAGAAGGGAAAGAGTCGCGTTGCGGCAGACAACAGGTTTATAAATGACGAGCCTTGCCCAGAAGGATCGGAGCTTAACCGCAAAGACAAATCAAGCAAGCAACTGTGGCGGACGCGGCTAAGACGATGAGTGTGGTCAGAGCCTCAGAGGGTAGGGTTGGAGCATTTTACACATGTCGTACGCCGAGATGTGGCGTTCACATCTCTAAGCTTGTTCGCACGGGAGCGCTCTCCACACGGTCATCTTCAACGCTTTCAAAACTATGAACTCCATTGACCGGGAATGAGTTAGTTTATTGCGGGAACGGGTATATCACCAGGTAGTGTGAGAGGATCTTCAAGTGAGATCAGTCCATATCAATTCAAGCTTCTCACTGTGAAAGCATTGGAGCAGTTGTTCAAATCCTGGTCGAGTGACTCGAGTCGGTGGAGTTGTCGAATCCTTGCGCGGCCGCAAAAACAAAAAGTGGAACTTCAGCAAGCACGTAATCTCCAGATTGTCGGGCAATTGCCTGGAGACAAACAGATCCCGCCCTTCTTTTGCCCTGCAGCTCAATCCTGCCGTGAAAACGCCTGGAACGTCAGAACGCCTGGCACAATCATTATCGAATAATAGTTCCTCGATGGGCTGACTACTTTGCTGTGGATGCAGTTTGATGTCATTTTCAAGACTCTAATCAGCCGTGTCAGATTCGTGAAGTACTTCCATACCAAGCCCGCAAAGTACAAAGCTATCGAGATGCAGAAACTCCGTTCACCTCGCTACCGCCGTGTGTACAACCCAAGCCGTCTTGCGCCGCGTGTCCATGTCCATGTCAGGCCCGTTATCCACGACCCCCACCCTTGTTGTCAATGGTCGGCCTTTCTGTGTCCCCCGGCCTTCCTGAATACAGGTTCATCCTCTTTCGCCGAACAACTCCTTCAACATGCGATGCCCTCTTCCTGGCCACTGTCTCTACGCTTGTCGTGCTCGCTCTTGATCTCTTCACCTCCGACATACCATGCTGCAGCACGCACGATTTCCAACACCACGTCGAGCTCCTCATCGTTACGAGGAGCATAGATCATAACGAACCCTCCAGGAACGAATCTTTCCAGCCATCCGCCTCTGGCCAGTGGATGTCTTTCACCCCAACCGCCCTCGAGCATGATCTTTGCGTCGGCAGGGTGTAGCGTCAGATGCAACGATCCATCTGAAGGATGCGCGTGACATATTTCTCCTCCACATGTCCGTCGCTGAGGGTTGTCGCTGAATAGACCAGTGCCGTGCTTCTCAAAACACGATGTTCCTTCCAGAAGGTGTAGGTTCTCCTCGGCAATGGTGTGCAGGGCATTGGCCAGTTTCTCATACATCTCTTGCGATGGCTTTTGGTCGGTTTGACGGTGAGGCGCGATTCCAAGAGTCGATGGACGAGGACCTTCTCGTTGTGGAAGACTGCACAAAGCACCCTTCTTTTGTACCATGGACCACGGAATCTTCGGTGGTGCATATGGGTCACGAAGAGCGAGCATGCTCAGTGCCTTGACTTTGCAGTAGCCCATGATTGTCTTTGGCGTTCCTCCCGGGCCCAATGCGATGAAATTCCTGTAATCGATGTAAAGGTGTCGTATCGTTGGCATAAGGATGGTTATCGCAGCGAGGTGAGTGAACGAGAAGGTCAAGTTTCCCGTCGTTGACTTCGGACCGTGGTTGAGGGTTTTGAGTACATCCATCTTGTCTGGAGATAAGCGTTCATCCAGGTAAAGAGGTTGTGGAATGCAAATGTTTTGCACTGAAGATCACTCAAGGGCTTGAAAAGGAAGTATTCGATAATTGGTAGGTATAGGAAAATGAGGCTCTGGGGATCGACCCTATATGGGATAGCATGTTTGCGACCCCTCAAAGCATTCTTCATTCTGAGCAAACAAGTGGAGTTACCATCGTCAGAAACACCGCATCGTGACTCCTGATGCCTATCTTTTTTGCGACCAAATTCGGTCTTGGAGAGCACACGTGCAGTTATACGTAGGTATGATCTCACATTTTTCGCGGCTGGCTTGCATTTGTGTGGGAAGTGCTAGACAAACAACGGACATGACACCTGAATATCACTTGGGGAAAAGGAACCCCGACAGGACAAGCTTTTGTTTTGTTCGCGAGTTCGGCGATGAGTCGTGACACGGATGGACGCAAGGCTTTTTCTGTGACAGCTGTTGACGTGGACGTTGATCCGGAGGTGCTGTGCGGGGGGAGTTGAAATGTTTGACCATGTGTCTTTGCTCTTTTCCTTGACAGGCTTCTTGTCTTGCTTCCCTCGTTCTCGTCTTACTTGTCACCATTTACCCTTTGGCCTCTGAGTTAGGTCCACCGTGTCAGTAGTGCACGCAGATGACCGACCCTATCCGTTGCTGGTCGCACAAGCTCGATATCGTGACCGACCATGCTCTTGACCCCTGCCATCCTACTAGATCACATACACAGCCTTCGATCCTCTCCATTGAATAGCGCTTCTGACATCCTCACTGTCGTTACCTGACGAGTAGAGCCGACTTATTGTTGGCTCCTGGCTTGGAACGACGCGTTTGTGCGACATGCTGCCTGGGACCGAACCGCAGGGATGAGGCTAAGGCAGCAGTGGTTGCAGAACTCAGAGCTTTGCAGGCTGTGTAGACTAGTATAAGTATCGTGCTGAGATATCGATAGTAAGCAACATAACACGATCCTCACAATGTCTGAACAACAACTTCTCACGGCGTTCTCTTCTGCTCTGGGAGAAGCTGATAGCAAAAGTACCTTTGCTTGTGGTGGGCATATCCCATTTGTCCTTGATCCGACAACTCCTTCTCGGAACGATGAAAGCGAAATCGCATCTCGGGTTTTCGATCAAGTTATCATGACCAAACCCGTCACAATACGTTATGGGGCACCCGGTCAAGGTCAGACTTTGAGACTTCCAACCGACACAGCTAAGGATCCAACATTTCTCAACCTGGTCAGCACATGTGAGCCTGCTACCTTCGGTCGTGAAGGCAGAGACGTGTACGACGAACAGTACCGTAAGGCGACGAAGTTGGATACTTCGGACTTCTGTACAGATTTCTGTCCTTACGAGACTGGAATCATCGACATTGTTTCTCAACTTCTCATGCCTTCCATCGAGCGACAGGTGGCAGAACCCAGCCCGGCGAAGTTGCCGGAGAATCTACTCGCAATCAAGGCTGATGTCGAACTACTTCATGCTGCGATCGAGGCCTCCCAGGAATTTGATTCGATGACCGTCATGGAGATCCTAACTTCACGCTCGCCTGTTGATCTTGCTATGATTGTGAAGATATACCAGACAAGGTACAAGCAGGCGCTTGACCAAGTCTTGGAACAGAAACTTGAGAGTGCCGATCTAGTCCTTTTGGACATACTCGCAGAGGCCGTTGAACAAGACGATGTACGCAAGCCGACTCTGAGCCAAGATAACGCCAGCAACAAGATGAGCATGGGTATCAGAGCTGAACTATACAAGCTCAATATCTACAGCGGACCATCTGGAAAGTTCAAGGCGCACGTAGATACTCCTAGGAGTGAGACACAGATTGGCAGCCTTGTCGTGTGTCTGCCTTCTGGATTTGAGGGTGGGACTCTGTCTGTATCTCATCAGGAGAATTCTGTCGGTTTTGACTGGTCAGCTTCTTCTCCGACTGGCCAAACACCTTGCATCCAATGGGCAGCATTCTATTCCGATTGCTGTCACGAGGTGCAAGAGGTCACCGCCGGTCACCGTGTCACATTGACATACAATCTTTATGCGTCACGCGGTAGTGGCTTGCTCGCTGGCAAAAAGCACAGTATGGATGCTACCCGCCTTCCGGTGTACCGACCTCTTGTCAACCTGCTCAAATCTCACACTTTCATGGACGAGGGCGGGCCCATGGCAATCGGTCTTGCACACGCATACCCTTACACACGCGCTCTGCTGCACAAAAATATGCCTGCGACACTCAAAGGAGCAGATATGATGCTGTATGAGGCTTTACTGGCATTGGATCTCAGGGCTGAGTTTATCCGTGTGATGGACTTGTCCGCAGAGTGCGCTGAATTCCGTGTCATGCAAGACAATGATCCTGACGATAGTGATAATGAGATGGCATCCCTGGCTAGCGACAGAGATATCTTCTATCGATTTGGATTCGAGCCAATGGAAATTTCCGACGAGATGATAGAGAAGCATGACTTGATGAGGGGCATGCCCGGATGGGGTCGTCTCGGACCAGTGAAATGGATCAGACATCCCCAAGATTCTCAACTGGAAATCGCACACCTGGCAGTAAGTTCTGAGTCGGTGATTGATATGCATTGACTAACGATTAGACAGTATGGAAACGAGGCATCTATGGCAACCAAATACAGCCAAGCTGCCATCGTTGTCAGCGTTCCATCCCTACAACTAAGGTTGCAGATGCTTGGAAACTGATCGTCGACTTTACTGTGGAACGATGGACCATGAGGAGAGAAAATAATGCCAGGGTGATCAGGTCGGTTGAAGCGACTTCGAGGTTACAGGTGAGAGTGAGGAGGCAGACTTGTGATAGAAGGGGGAGATAATAACGAGCCAATACAAGTTGCATGTTGTTCAAGCTCTTGGCGTTCACTCAGAAAATCGGATGTGTTGTCACTCAGAGGATGTTTCGAGGTGGTTGCTCGTTTCGCTTCGGATTCGCAAGAAATTACTGCATCGGGAAGGGTCGGGACATCGGGGTCTCCAACTTACGACAGCGGAACGGTGCTGGACCTCGGACTTGGCCTTGAACAATTTCAAAGCAATAGGCGATTTGGCAGAAGGATATCTCGACTCGGCACTAGTTATCAAAAGGAGTGAGCCCTTTCGCAGTGACAATGATGACGGTTTCAGGACCGGCTCTAGTTCGGGGGGCTCTCTGTGGTGCCGGCAACCGCTGTATATATAGAGCCCGTCAGCCCGCAATCCAGAAGCGTTACCAGACCATCCAATCTGGTGAGTGCCGTCTGGACTTTTCTTCTTGCTATCTTCTCTTTTACTGATACTGTTCTTGAAGCACCTTCAACTACACCTTCTCTCGACAAGGCCTCCGATCCGACACCTCCCCATCCCCCTCCTCGCTCTCGTACCTCGCGTGTCCTTGGCGCAACCGCTCTCTTTATAGTCGCAACAGCCGCCGGTCTAGCAATGTCTGTCGCTCCCGCCATCGAGATGGCCAATGGCTTCATCTCACCTCCCACCAATGCCGAGACCCTCTCGCTATTCGTACCTGCCGGCTCCGAAGCCGAAGAAATCAACAAACGCATCGTCTCCAACCCTCTCTCCGAGTCTCTGCGCGCAAACCCACAATGGACTGAGTCTAGACCGCACATGAAGATTCCCGAAAACATGAGATCGCACAATCTGACGGCTGGTACCCTACAAGGAGACGACAAGATTGCTTCTCCTCCTCTTACTTTTGCAAACACAAAAGCTGAACTGCCGTCGATTGTGCAGATTGCCCATCTTGGTGAAAAGTTGTGTGGTCACCCTACAATCATTCACGGAGGTCTGCTTGCAACTCTTTTGGATGAGGGTCTTGCTCGCGCCTGTTTCCCTGCTTTGCCCAACAAGGTCGGCGTTACCGCGAGCTTGAATATCACATACAAGAAGCCCTGCCCTGCAAACAGCTTTGTTGTGCTCAGAGCAGAGACTACAAAGGTCGATGGTAGAAAGGCGTGGGTCAAGGGTTGGATCGAGCTCTTGGGCGACGGCGTTGAGGAGGGCGAGCATCTGGTTGAAGCCGAAGCCTTGTTCATCGAGCCCAGAGGTGCAAAGAACATGGCCAGACTCTACTCCAACGACGACTAATTCATGCCATCTACGACTACATAATACAAGATTCGGAGTTCTGGGATGCTTTGCAAAATATTGGGAGGCCTTTTGATCACGGCGGTCGTCTGGAGGTCGATCGTCTTAGATGTCTAAACATGTACCTTTCACATGCCATAGAGCAAAATATAGATGCTGGGTTGAATATGTATATTGATTTCTTTCTTCAGATGCGCCAAGCGCCAATGCGATGCCAGTGAAACTTGAGAGTATGGAGAGGAAGAGCGGATCATGTTGAGAGCGTCATGTCGTTTGCTGGGTACATGTGTGCCCGATAGATATGTTCATTTTCGTCAGGAGCTGTGTAAGAGGAAGGGTGATGGCCATCTAGAAGTTGGTTCCCTCCGGAGGCTGAGGGAGCTTCTTATGTGCGGGTGCGGCCATGAATCTAAAGGCTTGTCAGAGAATGGAAGACGTGGGATCTGGCATGGCGGGCTTGCCTTCTAATCTCGATCAAGATGGTCTCCATAGTGAAGTCACGCTTCCACTGGCTCAGGCTGGGGAGCTTGTAAAGTTCGACCTAGATTGTTCTGTCTCAGCAATCACGTCGTATATGTGGGCTTCCTGGCAAGTCATACCTTGCCGTTTCTCTGGTCTACACAGGGCAGGTTGACCTTTGAGATGAAGGTGACCTCAGGAGGAACGTCGGGATAGTTTTCGCCGCAGCGGATCTTCAGACTGTAGATACGGTTCTCGTGTACGCTCTGTCGAATTATATGTCAGTCCCTGTTTCGTTGTTCCAAGTGGACTGGGAGGGGTAATTTACGTGAGGAGGTCCGAGAATGGTGCCGTTCCAGTTGGTCATGAGAAGATCATCGCCGTCGTCGAGACCGTACGAGCAAGCCTCTGTGACTTTATCAGTCACTTTACTCGCGAGACAATCATAAGATCTCGTCCGTACCAGCACCGAGGCCCTTCTCGCCCTTCTCGAGCTCCTCCAACAGACGGAAGTTACGGGGAACCTTGGCCATGTTGTTTTGAGATCAGTCGGTGTGAACAGTGGGCTGGCAGACGTGGGAGCGACAGAATCGAGTGAGCCAAAGAGTTGAAGCAAAAGTGCAAAGACGCGGTTCTATTTAGTAGATGGACATAAACACGGCAATCATCAGCGTCACAGCATGAGCTCGGCTGGAACGTCGCATGCCCACATGTTTGTTGTCTTGACAAACACCAAGGCCACCCGTCCTCCGTCCCTCGGTACCTACCCCTTTGGATGGTCTTAGTTTATCAATTCTATCAGACTTTCATTTTGCAACAATTGCTTGACACTCTTTGTCATCGTCCTGATCTGCCAAATTGTGTACAACTAGAATGCTCGTTCTTGTCAATCAACTTAGAGAGTTATGAGCGGACAGGCTCTCCAGGCCGAGTTGACGAGCCTCGCCCAAGAGGCTAAACGAAAGAATCCTGAGATTCGTACTGTATGTTGAAACCGATTGTGTATCAAGAAAACATCTGTTCTGATGCGGTATAGGCTGCAGAGAAGTCACTGCAAGATATCAAATCAATAAATGTCACTTCAGAGCAGCAACTGGCCGCTGGTGAGATGCACCCGCCTCGATACCATCACCTTCGCTAACCGAGAAGAGATCTGAGTAGACGACCAACCTTCATCGATCCATTTATCCTTGCTTGTAATACTCAGAATCCCAAGTATGCTGCCAGTGCCACGGTGTGTCTTCAACGCCTTGTCATCATTCGAGGTCTACCAAAGTCCCGACTAAAAGATGTCCTGAATGCTTTCAATGCATGTACCTCGCTCAGTCTCGACATCCAACTCAAAGTCCTGCAGGCTCTTCCAGCTCTTGCCCAAAATTACGCCGATGATCTGAAAGGTGATCATCTTGCTGCTGCACTGCAAGTATGTGCTGCTCTTCAGAACGTCAAGGCTGCTACCGTCAGTGGTGTAGCTGCTGCTACTCTGCAGCAACTCGTCGTCTCAGTCTTCGATAGGGTAGCCGTTGAGGATGAAGCTGGTGACCGAATTCCAATTGTCACCCGGATACCTGGTGGAGACGGCCCCATCCCATTGAAAGAAGCTGCTTATGATGCCTATCGCGTTTTTCTGGACATCTGTCTTGCCACAGAAGGACAGAACACAAGATTTGTGCGCTTCTCTGGACTTTCAGCCGCTTCTGGACTGGAACTCATGGGTGCCTGCCTCGGTAGTCACTCCAACATATTCGCATCGCATCTTGAGCAGACAAACATCCTTCGAACAGTGGTCATGCCACACATAATCCGCGTTATCTCAGAGCGTCAAAGCTTTAGTGTTACTCTACGTGCACTTCGAGTCGCATCCTTCATCATACGTCGTCACCTTCAGGCCATGCCCGATGAATGTGAAGTTGTCCTGGGCTTTTTGACACACATGGTAGATGCAGAAGCAACACCCTGGAAACGCGCAATGTGCATGGAAGTCTTTCGTCTTGTTTACACCGAGCCTGGTTTGGCTGTGCAGATCTATCTGCAGTATGATGCTAAAGACGGCAAGAAGTCCATTGTCCGAGACAACATTGGTTCCTTCGTCAGAATCTCCACCGAGAAGCCCTCTATTATCGGCTTGGGCCAACACTCAAGTGTCCCTGCGGATCAAGCAAGAGATAATATTGCTGATCAGGTTGCAATGGAAGCTGCTAGTGACATTGCTAGTGTGATCGCTCCGGCTTCGAATGTAGGAGATGTCAACATCTCTGGTATCAGTACGCGGTGGAGTGTGCCAAAGACTCAATGCATGGATCAGCTTGACAAAACAGATCCTCCCACCCTGCCAGAAACCTATATCTACAGTCTTGTACTCGAATGTCTCAATGGCTTATCTGAGAACTTGGCTAAGGTCGTACTTCCCTTGACCGTTCAGCAGCACTCGAAGGATCAGGAGCAAGATTCTGATGGGGAAGGTGAAGGTGAAGAACACCCTGCGAGTCCACAAAGGACCAGAAACAGGAAAAAGAGGTCACAATCATATCGGTCTCGCACTGTGCCACTCAATCCCCTCTCGACAGATGATAGTACCCAGGCTGTTCGTATAAGAGCTATTGCAAAGCTCGTGGAAGAGTGTTGGCCTGCATTACTTGCAACATATTCAACTTTCCTCAACGCATCTCTAGACAACGAGTACTACCGAGCACTGATCAGGTCGTACCAGAGATTTGTACAAGTCTCGGGCCTTTTGAGACTGTCAACCTCACGAGATGCATTCTTGACCACACTGGGTAAAGCTGCTGTTCCCCCGAGTATCGTAACTTCCAGCATATCAACCGTATCATCACCAACGGCTGAAACTCCCGGGATCTATTCCAACGGCAAAGGTTTACTAAGTGTGGAGAGCTTCTCAACGCAGACAGCGTCACACGACAGATCGAGACGAACATCGTATGATCCAGCATCGAGGCCCACATTGTCTACACGTAATCTTCTCTGCTTGAGAGCGCTGCTCAACGTCGCTATTGCGATTGGCCCGACCCTCGAGTCATCCTTCAACATTGTCTTCGAGACACTTCTCCAAGCTGGTGTAGTTCTCAACGCTTCTCAAGCAAGGTCCACTGGGATTGGTCCTGAAATTGCAGCTGTCGAGGGTGCAGTATCACGACTCTTGGAAAGCACGGCCGACTATCCGAACGACGCTTTCCTTCATGTCCTCACAACTCTGTGCAGGCTACTCAATGGAAGAACGGAAGGCATGCCTTCGTCTCCTACTCAAACAAAGCCCTCAAGTGCCGCACGCAGGATATCAAGCCTGCCTGGAATCAGCACAGATATCGCGCTCTCTACTCAAGACTATGTGTTCGTGTTAACGAGAATTAATGATCTTGCAGAACACAACACTTCAAGATTTGCAAATTACACATCTTCGGAAAGTGGATGGTCGATCTTGGTCGATCGCGTTGTGGATCTGAGCATTGCTACTGGCATACCAGATGATGCCCGCCGTCTTGCTGCTGACATACTGACTCGATGCTCCATTGCAGTCGCTGAGGCAAGCACGTCTGAGGAACCGGATGATGCAGCAATAGCCCAGAAAATGGTATTATCCTCTCTTCATCTGCTTGTTCGTCGAATCTACGAACAAGATGGTGATCTCACCAACGTTGACATTGATATCCACAACAAAGTCCTCGATTCCGTCAGAGCTGTGCTTGAGAAGTCTGGAGAGGCACTTACTGCTGGCTGGGACACCATGATTGCCATAATAGGTAGTGTCTTCGATACCGATGACACCGAGGAACAACAACCCGACAATGACGCGAACAAAGAAGGCTGGTTGAAGCTTTCGAGTCAATTCGTCGCTCCCTATCTTGGACGATCAGCTTTCGGTGTGATGCAATTACTATGCTCCGACTTTCTCGCACCGCTTCCACAAACGTGTCTTAGTCCACTGGTGGAAATTCTCTTCCGTTTCGCTTCTCAGAACTCTGACCTTAATATCTCACTTACCGTAAGTCGTCGATACCAGGTTGGATCTTTTCGTACTGACAGCGTGCCTGCAGGCTATCACGTTATTCTGGGACGTGTCAGACTTCCTGGTCAAGCAGGAAGTGGTCTCTGGACTCAACGAGCTTACCAGTGGCATCTCTGAAGAGCGTTTGGTTCTGGGACATGAACGTATCGTGACTAGAAGCAAGGAATCTCGGCCTGCTCAATGGGTTCTACTCATGTATCGACTCACAGACGTTATTGCCGATGAACGATCAGAAGTCAGGAATAGCGCTTTTCAGACGCTCTTGAGGATTTTCAAAAACCACAGTGTTGACTTTGCTAACCCAGCCTGGCAACTAGCGATTGAAACGCTTCTGTTCAAAATTCTTCGGGAGAACGGCGACAAGCAGAGATCCCTACGATCAGGCAAAGCATCTCCAGATGTCATCGTCGGCTTGGACTCCACTTCGAGCGAAATTATTGGCGACATTACCAGCCTCCTTTTTGCACAGTTTGATCAGATGACTTCATTTGGTTCTTTCGACCGACTGTGGTCAGAGCTGATGGATATATTCGAAACCCTTCTGTCCTTCCACTCTTCGGTCATCAACGCAGCTGTGTACAACGGTGTGAGCACCTTGCTCGGTGCGTTTGCATCTACCAACCAGGAACTGAGTCACGCAATCTCGCGCACAGAACTTTTGTGGTCGTCCGCTGTACCCGACTGTTCCGCAGACGTCAAAGGTCAGAATGCTGAACAAGAGCAGTATATCGCATACGTCAATTGTGGTAGGAACATCTACAGTCTGGTCGAGAAGAACACGACCACAGAGCACCTCGACAAATTGGTTCAGAATATGATCCACTGTATCGAATCTTCAACTGGCGCAGCTTACAGCTCTGACGTTAACAATCTCACCTCACTTCAACAAAGAGTCCTTGAACACCTGAAAGCGCTACATGGCAATATCGAGCTCGTCTCATCTACATTGGTCAACGCCGCTTCGCAGTTGGTGGCATTGCCACTCGCATCGCATGGGAAGCCCAAATCAAATCTTACGTTTGTTGCCTTGTCGAAAGCAAGCATGGATTGGATGGTCGATCTGGTTGCTACAGACCTGTCGAAACCTGAGATGTTCCAATCAGGCGCAGTAGCGAAAGCTTTAGAGGACCTGGCAATCCCAATGGGACTCAAATATCGATTGGCACAATCTGGAAAAGCACCGGTATTGTGGCAAAAAGCAACATCCGCATCGCTAGCTATCATCGAGAAAACACTGGCTCAGATGGGAGATCTCAAGATCGAGACCAAGATGAAAACTCGTATCTGGACAGCTATAGTCAGCATTGCACATGCTGTTATGCATGCTGATATCGATGAAGCATCGCCGCAGCCTACATCCGAGACCGTCGAAAAAGATGAGGTCTTCGACTGTGAGAGCATGCGACGACTCAAAACTATGATCACACCACTCTTGGGCTCTTCGGATATTCCAGATGCAATCCGGCAAAAATACATGTCCTCACTGTTCGAAGCATCGCTCATTCATGCGGTAGAGCGTGGAGACATTCCTCAAGATAGCAGCCCAATCGGCAATCTCAACACATTGCGAATCGGCCGAGTCCGAGATCCAGAGCCAAGCTCGAGGGAAGACATGGCATACTTTTGCTTTAGAGAGCTGGTCTTTTTGGTCGGTGGATTTGCCCAACGTCAAGTCAGACTTTCGCAGACCGCAGCTTCCCATCTGGTACTGCGATTTGCACTTCCTCTCAAGGCGTACATCGTCGATCAGCCCCTTCGCGGTTCGCTGCCGCAACCACTGTCGCAGGTCGAAGAACTGCTTTTTTGCTTGACCGAAGTCGAAAAGTTATGCGGCCTGTCGGATGCCTTTGCTCAAGCGGATAGTTTCAGTGGCAGAGATCACAAAGCACACTTGGGTTTGCTTTTCCCGTTGGTGGTCAAGGCAGTCGGTGTGGCCGGAAACAAACGATATGGCAACAAAAAGGTATTGACCATGCTGGAACGAGTTTTGGTGGCCATCAGATAGTTTTAGGGTAGATCACTAGCCATGTAAAGAACCAGGTTATCAACGATTGATACATCACTTCATGAACAGAAAAATGGTCAGAAAGTGGTGATACATTAGATAGAGTTGTATGTAGAGCCCCCTAGTTGATGACGTTCGCAGCCGATATTGACCATTAGACCACCCGTCACTTCATAACGCATTCAAAGTCGTTTAAGCACCTCCCTCGCGCTTGGCGTACTCCTCCTTTGGAACATGTTAGCATCATTCCCAGTCAAATCTACATCACCATGATTTGCTTACCTCCATTCTCTCCTCGTAAAGCTTCTCAGCTGCTCTCTCGGCATCTCCTGAAGTACCGCCAATGGCACCTCCAGCCAATTCTGAGCTATTCGTGGCGCCGAGCGAGCTGTTATGTGTGCTGACGTTGGCGGCGGGGATGGAGTCCATGTTGTTTTCTGCCGTCTCGGAGGTCGAGGGCTTCTCGATGGGAGTGTTTGTTTGTTGAGGAAGACCCATGGTTGAGTTTTGCTTGTGATGATAAGTTGGAAGTTGGAAGTGTTTGAATGGTTGTAGTAAGGAGTAGTTCGTGGTAAGGACGACGGCTGCCTTGGTGGTTTTATCGGGTGTTTGACGCCACTGCATGACGATTCGTGGAGGCGCTGTGGCGGTGCATAGATTTTGGCGTCGTCACGTGCGTTGGTTTCTCCTTCCATCGTCTTCTTTTCGGGTTCTTTCGATGTCTGTTGGTGACTGCGAGGGTCGATCGCGAGTGAACATGTCTGCCTACTCCAGTCTGCTAGCTAATCAATTCAGTCGACATACTGACTGTCTGCCTGGTTGTTCGTTCCTCCGTCTAATCCGGTTCCCATACCATCCCCTGAGCAGTCATTGTGGCTGCCTCAATCGGGGAGGAGTAGCATCAAGGTGTTCCCTTCCACCGCTTACTAGCTGACTCTGCGAAGAACATCTTTGAGCTCTAATAGATACTGCTAGAAGACTTCTTCTAGGATATACCCTGAGTCAGACCGGATGCTAACCCCAGGTTTGACTGAAAAGAGAGAAAAGCTTGTCGATCGCGGCGGCCACGCATCCGCGATGCTTCTGTCATGGTGTGTTTCAGGATGTGATTACTTTTCCAACACCGAGTGATGCCTTGGTAACTGAGATGATAGCCTCGGCCATCAAACCCAGTTCAGGCGAGGTTAACAACTGCCGACGATCAGAGGAACACCAACTGGAAGAGGCGCCGAAATTCGAGCCTTTAGCTCCCGATGGCTCGCGAGTCGCAGCCTCGCAGGGCGTCAGGGTCCAGGAAAGGGAGCTCTTGCCTGAGCGAAATTTGACGTAGGTGGTTGCTTATCTAGACAAACACAGCAATGAGCTGTTGTGCTGTCACCCCTCGTCTGACACCTTGAGGAGAGCTTCGCCGGAAGTGATAAGCAGAGTCACGCCAGTCAGTAGAGAAGCAGAGTGTTCCATGTCTTTCTATCTTCCAAAGGAGCAGCAAATTTCAACGAGCTCTTCGTAATCCCGAATTCTGGGAGACCAGGCAGTCAACAATTGCCGTGACAGCCGCTACTTGGGACCGTTTTTAGTTCCACTTTTGTTGTTCTTCTGCCCCGTGCTCGAGTATTTGTTCTCATTTATCGATCTGACGCCGCTGTCTGTTGTTGCCCTTGATTCTTTCCTATTCCTCCTATACAACTAGAGCACGAGATTGGTCTTCCCGCCACCATGAATGCGCAAGACAGGGTGATGGCCAACAATGAGCGCGATGCTTCACCCGAGAGATTTGGTCCTATCGAACGCCATGAATCTCACGAAACGCCCATGGCTACGAGACGTTATTCTGCATCATCACACTCTGGAAGCTCGGTCAGATTTCAAGAGATGGGCAGAAGCATTTCGAGGATCGAAACACAACACGAGAACGAGGCCGATCTTGAAAGACATCCTACCGCATTGAGCAGAATCCAGACTGGCAGAAGTCAACACAGTGCCACAGTAGGTGGTGGAGAGGGCACAGGATTTGGTGTCTTCCGCACAAGATCCTCAAAGGCTAGCAAACCTCTGCCCAACTTTGGTGGTGGCAAGTCTTACCCTCCACCATTGCCGGATAGAGAGGAATATGTAGTAGAATTCGATGGTCCGAACGATCCAATGCACGCTCAGAACTGGCCTTTCAAGAAGAAGTGAGTACGACTTGAACCATATGTGATATCAGTGTATTGATCTGTCTTCCAGGCTTCCCGTCGCTGCTTCGCTAGGCTTCGTTACATTGACCGCTGCTTTCGGCTCTTCTATCTTCTCCTCCGCCACTGGTGCTGTTGCCAGTGAATACGATGTCTCGAGAGAGGTTGGTATTCTTGGTATCTCGCTTTACGTGCTTGGTTTCGCTACAGGTCCCATGTAAGTGTTTGTCTGTCCACAACTCAATCACATGTTACTAACATACTTTAGTCTTTGGGCGCCTATGTCAGAGCTTTACGGACGTCGTCTTCCTCTTCTTATCGCCTCGTTTGGTTTCTCTATCTTCTCTATCGCCGTGGCCGTCGGCAAGGATCTCCAGACTATCCTGATTTGCAGATTCTTCGGTGGTTTCATGGGTGCCTGTCCTCTGACCGTCGTAGGAGCCGTATTCGCCGACATGTTTAACAATGCACAAAGAGGTGTGGCTGTTACTGTGTTCAGTATCGCTGTCTTCTCTGGTCCTCTTCTCGCGCCATTCATCGGAGGCTTCATCACGACTTCATACCTTGGATGGCGCTGGTGTGAATACATCACCGCGATCATGGGATTCTTTGGTTTCGGTCTTCTGATCTTCCTCCTCGAAGAGACATATCCGCCCGTCATTCTCGTCAACAAGGCTGCCGAACTCAGACGCAGAACCAAGAACTGGGGTATCCACGCAAAGCAAGAGGAAATCGAAATCAACCTTCGCGAGCTGGTCGAGAAGAACTTGGGTCGTCCCATGCGTATGCTTTTCACTGAGCCTATCGTATTGCTCTTGTCGATCTACATGGCATTCGTCTATGGCTTGCTATATCTCTTCCTGACTTTCTACCCGATCGTTTTCCAAGGCGTACACGGAATGTCACCTGGTGTCGGTGGACTGCCATACTTCGGTATGATCATGGGCGAAGTCTTCGCTGGTCTCTACATCGTAATCGACGTTCCTTCGTACAACCGTAAGCTCAAGGCGAACAACAACATCCCCATCCCGGAGTGGCGTCTTCCCCCGGTCATCATTGGTGGTGTACTTTTCGGTGTTGGACTTCTTTGGTTCGGCTGGACTGGATACCGCGCGGATATTCACTGGATTGCCCCGACCTTGAGTGGACTGTTCACCGGATTCGGCATCATGTCCATTTTCCTCCAGTGCCTCAACTACCTCATTGACAGTTACCTGATGTTTGCTGCTTCCGCCATCGCTGCGAACACCTTCTTGCGTTCTCTTTGTGGTGCTGGATTCCCTCTTTTCGCAACCTACATGATCGAAGGAATGGGCATTCAGTGGGCCGGCACTCTGCTTGGCTGCTTCGCCTTCTTGCTTGTCCCTCTACCTATTCTTTTCTACATGAAGGGAGCTCAAATCAGAAGCAAGAGTCAGTTCGCACCCACTTTCCCGATCGCCAACAAGGCCAGCGCCAACCCAGACGATGAACCTGTCTCTCATGGTAGCGGCTCTGATGCCTCAAAGGACATCGAGAAGCAGGCATAAGAGTCTTGTTTTGCTGCCAGTATTTTTTGTCTTCTTTATTTTCTCAGAGCTGAAATCCAAAGCATAGCGTCAGGAGCAGGTGTTCGATATTATGCGTTATACCTACAGTCTTATCTTTTAATTGACTTTCAATCACATCTCATCATTTAGACTTTAGCTCCTTCTCCTTGATGCATTCATCTGTGAACGACCAATCACAATCCTTGGCGACAGCTGTCAGATGCACATGCACTCGGCTTGGCGCATGAATGCAGCGTGCAACATGCAGCATGCAGCATCGCAACCGGTGACAACGAGTATCTACAGCATATCGTACTGTCTATCAGATGATCACACGAAGTGCAGAAGCTCAGCTTGCAATTAAGATAAGATCAGCTCGCTTGTAGGAAGAACTTGGATATACTTCCGTATATCGTATAGTACCGTTGCGAGAATATCGATTGGCTGGGGATCCAGATCTTTCCACGAACAGGCGTTGATCGGCTCCTACACAACGAAATTTGAGGAGCCGGACACATACATAATGGAAGCGAGGAGGCAACCGTCGCGCAGTCTTCACCGTCTCACTTGCGTGTCGTTGCGACAAAGGCCTCAAATAACATAATGGGTCTCTTCAAGAACAAGACTTCGGGTGGCTCTCGCACGGTACCACTTGAGGAACATGAACGCGGGGACGACTCCATGAGCAAGGCCGAGGCTGTGACTGCTGTTAGGGAAGATTCGGTCGACAAGGACGCAGTTTCCAAAGCAGAAGGTGATGCCGACGCTGATTCTCGACAAGCTGAAGATGAATCAAAGTATCCTACTGGTCCGAAGCTTTGGTTGCTTGTACTGGGTCTCTGTCTTGCAATCTGGGTAGTCGCTTTGGACAACTCGAGTACGTTTGTTCCTTCCCTGGTTGTACCATGAGTAGTTATTGATAGGAGTTGTACTGACTATTGTTTCCTCCTCTAGTCATTGCAACAGCAAGTAAGTTCTCCAGTATTGACACAAGATCCACGAACTTATTCAAGCAGTCCCCAAGATCACGACTGAATGGCCTGATGCACTCAGTGATGTAGGGTGGATTGGATCTTCCTACTTGCTTACAACAACATCGCTTCAACCCTCCTTCGGCAAGGTCTACACCTATTTTGACGTCAAATGGACCTACCTGTCAGCTCTGGTCATCTTTGAAGTCGGCTCAGTCATCTGTGCCGCAGCCACGAGCTCGACGATGCTCATTGTAGGCAGAGCTGTTGCAGGCGTTGGTGCCGCTGCTCTCTTCTCCGGAGGCATGACTATTATCGGGTTTATTGCTCCTTTGCGGAAGCGCGCTATATACATCGCAGCGTTGTCCAGTATGTTTGGTATTGCCAGCGTAGTTGGACCTCTGCTGGGCGGTGTCTTCACAGATCATGGTATGTAAAGTTCATGATTCATCTTTGGTATTGACGTATGCTAACGATATCTCAGCTACATGGAGATGGGTACGAATTCTGGACGAACTCTCCTGTGACCCTGCTAACTTCTCTTCAGTGCTTCTGGATCAATCTCCCCTTCGGTGGCATAGGTCTGGTAGCCGTCTTTTTCTTCTTCGAGAACCCTGAGAGAAGACACACCAACATGACTACCAAGGAAAAGATCAAGCAGATCGATCTTTTGGGTGCTTTCCTCTTGATCTGCGCCATCGTCTGTCTTCTGCTTGCTCTGCAGTGGGGAGGTACCACATATCCCTGGAGCAACAGCAAGGTTTGGGGATGTCTTCTTGGTTTCGGACTTTTAATCAGTGTCTTTATTGCCCTCCAGATCAAGCTGGGAGACCGAGCCACTCTGCCACCACGTATCCTGATCAAGAATCGTACGGTGTTGGTTTCTGCACTTTACTCGACTTTCTTTGCCATGGGAATGTACACGTAAGTTGCCATCGAGTCTTAGCTGAGATGAACTATCCTAATCTTTGCAGCCACATCTTCTATCTGCCCTTCTACTTCCAAGCGGTGAAGAACACCTCTGCAGAAGGTTCCGGCATCAGATGTATCGCTTACCTCGTTTCTAACACGATTGCCTCTATCGTCGTCGGAGGCACCATCACTGTCATTGGATTTTATGCACCTTTCATGTGGTTCGGAGCCGCCATCTTCACCGTGGGATGTGGTATGCTCTATACCCTCCAAGTCACCTCTCCTGCCGCCAAATGGATCGGATATCAACTACTCGCGGGTATTGGTAGTGGTTCTGCTATCCAGATCCCATTCATTGCTGTACAGGTTGTCTTGGAAGAAAAGGACATGCCTTCAGGAAACGCCATTGCAATTTTCTTCAACAGCTTGGGAGGCGCTATTTCCATCTCGATTGCACAGAATATTTTTGCCAATACGCTGGTTAAGGATATTATCAAGAATGCACCTGGAGTCAACCCGGCTGTTGTCATATCCGCTGGTGCCACACACGTCAGAGAAGTGGTATCGGCAGCGAATCTGCCGGGAGTATTGGCGGCATACAGTAATGCTGTGACGTCTGCGTTCATCGTGCCTATCGCGACCAGCGGTCTGGCCTTTATCGTCAGTTTGTTCATCGAGTGGAAGAGTATCAAGGGAAAGAATATTATGGGAGGTGGAGCTGCTTAGAGA
Source organism: Aureobasidium sp. EXF-12298 (assembly GCA_024195555.1). Lineage (NCBI taxonomy): Eukaryota > Fungi > Ascomycota > Dothideomycetes > Dothideales > Saccotheciaceae > Aureobasidium > Aureobasidium sp. EXF-12298. The sequence continues at coordinate 113,354 of SWBJ01000011.1, read as the reverse complement.
TGCGCTCTGCAGCATAATTTGTACTGCGAGCGATCGCTCGACTCGAACATAGTTTTGTATATATTGTATAAATTCCAAGAAAAGTTGATCTCAGCTTAACCAAGTGATTCTGGCGACGGCGGCACAGAGCTATCTTGCCCTCGTCCACTTCTGCTTTCGCTTTGCCGCTCATGGCCTAGAATAGCTGTGTCAATGTCGGTGCTATGATCCCTCACAACACCCTCTTCTTCATCTTGCTGCGATCTAGTCCTCTCTTCAAGTTCAGCCGCCTCTTCCGGTCCCTCTCCCAAATCCGCGACGTATTTTGGCAGATGCGTTCGTGTCGAAGCATGATATCCGTATTTCTCCCTTGCCCAAGCATGATACTGAACCAAACTCAAATTATGGGCTACCCTTTCAGCATCCATCATTTTCAACACCTTTTTGGTGGTTTCGGTCTTGTCACCGCCTACCTCTACAATGCGACGTAGCGCAATGTCTATAATACAACGACGTTTGAGGTAGATGTTATACTCTGGCGAGGTGAATTGCCGCCATGTGCTCCCGAATCTGCGGTTGATCTCTACGATGGAAGGGAAAGTGGTATAACCATTATAATTCAACTTTCCGGAGAACCATTCGGTCCAGAGTTTTTGCACTGAAGGTGTTGTTCGAGATAGTACTGGAGGAGGCGGTGGTTGAGGATCTTCCGGGTTCCATCTATTTGTTCCAGGGGCTAGCACTGGTTTGTCTCGCCGCTTCAATTCGAAAATGTATTGATTGAGGGTGAATTGCATGCTTGATCTTTCGGCATCCATTTCTTCGCAGACGGCGAGCCAGATGTCGCCAGTGGCGCCTGTGGAGTTGGGACAGCGTGCTTCGACGCGAGCTTGTATTTCGTCGATTACGGTGCGGCGCATGCTGTAGTAGACGCCTTCTTTGTTGTCTTTCCAGCGCCAGGCACTGCCATATCTGTGGTCCAATTCATTTATGGCGGGCTTTTCGGCTGAGCCGACGAAGAATTCGCGCCAGAGTTGTAATACGCTTTCGGAACCTCGTTGTAGGCGGTATTGTGGAGCATCTGCTGGATTCATGTCGGCGGTACCGTTCTGTGGTGGTTGCACGATTGGTGTGAATCCAGGGGTTTCTGTTCGAGGGCGACGGGTCATGAAGGGACCGCGACGGTTGCCGGTGGGAATTATGATCGCGGGATTGTCTGCTGCTTGTGCGGCTTCTTGGAAGAAGGTCTGCAATGGATCTTCAGGACGAGCTGAGCCATTCGTGTCTTGCTTGGGAGTGGTAGTCGGTGGAGCTTGTGTGCGTCCATAGTACTGCTGGACTGCAGATTGATGGCGATTTCCAAATGGGTACTGCTGTGCAACTAATTGCTGATTCCTGGCTTCTTGTTGCTTCAAACTGGTGATGGCGGTGCCTTTCTTCCACTCATTGTGCATTTCATCCATTCGAGATTCCAATCTGGCAAGCTTTTGGCCCAGGACATCCAGCATACGCATAGCTGTGCTGTTCATCAGCTGTTGCATCTGAGCTTCCATCCGAGGCGCCAAAAGCTCGATGACCTTGTCCGCTATGTCTTTTTGCTCCGTCTGGCCATTATTTTCGGTCGGGTCCTCCTCTTTTGCAATTGGACTCTCGTTTCGTAGGCGCTTTGGTTGGGGTTCTATTATCTCCTCTTCGTCGTCGGTCTCGTCGAAGTCGTCAAAGTCGTCCAGGTTATCCAAGTCGTCCAGCGTTCGTTTCATGAGCAGTATTGGCGGCATTGTAGCGGCTGAGCCTCAGAGGGCCGGTCTAGTCGTCACGCAGTGAGTTGTATATCTTCAGACAGCTTGCGCATTGCAGAGGACATGGAAGCTCCGAGTCCGGATCGTGCCTTGCCGATGCGCTGGTCTATCCCAAGCGGAGTGACTTCGAAGCACCAACGAATCACAACCGACTTTCATTCTGTCACTTCCGAGACCCCTACTTTCATCATCGTCACTTCCTTACAAAGGAGTAATCAACTTCATTATACTTATTTGAACAACTCTCTCTCTCTTGATTTAAGTGTGACCATACAACTGTCTCTCTCTTACAACCCACCTTCAACATGGCTGAACAAGCAAAGTACTATGAGATGTATCGCAATGCGAGGTGAGCCCACTAACCAACCACATACCACCACCCAACAATGCTAAACAAGATCCCATCTCCAGCATCGGCGGAACCCTCGCAGACACCCTCGACGATCTAATCAGCAGTCGCCGCATCGAGCCCCAACTCGCCATCAAAATCATGACAAACTTCGATCAGGTCATTGCACAAGTGCTCGGTGAAAAGGTCAAGGCCAGAATGAGTTTCAAAGGCCATCTCGACACTTACCGCTTCTGCGACGATGTCTGGACTTTTATCCTCAAGGACATCAAGTTCAAACTCGACAACTCGCAGACTATTGAAGTCGATAAAGTCAGAATCGTCAGCTGTATGTTTGAGATACATTGTATACGTCCTCTTTTCCCATCACATCGCTGACACTTTCGTAACATAGTGCTGAACGCCAACTCACCGCACAACAACGGAAAGAAGTAAAATCTTCTGGGTCTGGTTCAGGTTGCAACCGTCACTGAAAGACCTCTGGCTACGAAGGCATGATGAGCATTATTTGGGGCACGGTTTCACGGCGCATGAAGGCAGGGAAAGCATGGTAGTAATTTCAAGTCAATATATCTTTTTTGCCATAACCCATCTCGCGGTTCCAGCGCTAAATGGCTTTGTTCATAAAAAGGCAAGACACGCCTGAACGCCCCATCTGCCTGCCTGCATGTGATGATCGAATGTACCGGGACAAAGACGAGAAACGGGTACGAAATTCTGATCACCGTCCTCATGATGGCTTTGATGCGCTATGCTGTGTTGCTCCTCCCACCACACTACCAACAACCAAGACAAATATAATAACAAATGAGCAGAAAGCAGAATACTACTCGGCTCCCGCATGGCTTGGAATGCTCAGGTTCCACGGAAAGCATCGAAACGCTTGTAGGTGTAGCCGATGAAGGGTAAGCTCATGCTGGCTTCCTCTCCACCCATGGCCTCGTTTTGAGCGCGCAGAGCAGCACTGTTGTCCGTCTGTGGAATCTCGTCGATGGGGAAATTCTGTGTGTCGATTGCCGACGAGAGTTTAGGCTCGAAGGGAGCGCGGATACGACGAAGTTGGTCCCAGACAACACCGCGGAAGAAGGGATGCTGCTTGATCTCGGTGCCACCTCCAAGGCGACCAAGACGGTTGTCGGCATCACAAATCAAGCTACTAAAGTCAGCAAAAATGTAGGGACATATCAGCGGTAGGCAAACTTACCTGCGAATGAAGTGCTCTGCCTCGGGGCCAATCTGTTGATCGGGAGGGAAGTGCAAGTTTCTTGGCCAGTCGACAATCTTGCGGTAAGTGTCATGAGGTTCCTCCGCACAGAACGGAGGCCATCCGATCAGACATTCGAACATGATTGTACCAACACTCCACCAATCGCAGCGGTAGTCGTAACCCTTGCCACTGAAGATTTCGGGGGCAATGTAATCGGGAGTACCAACAGTCGAGTATGCGAGCTGGCGACGGGACTTGCGCCAGGTGTTGACTTGATGGCGATTGCTGACGGTCAACTGAATCTGGTCGAGTGAGACTGACTGGCGGTTGGCGGCGGTTGCACGTGAGCGAGCATTGGACATGAGTTGCTGGTAGTATGAAGCGTTGTGTTCCTTGTGGAAGCCTGTCGAGAGACCGAAATCGGTAAGCTTGATGTGACCACCTCTATCGAGCAGGATGTTGTCGGGCTTGATATCACTAGAACATTGTCAGTTGGGAAGATTCATTGAAGCCGGGCAGCGACACATACCGATGGATGAAGCCCAGCTTGTGCACGGCTTCCAGAGCCAGTGTGATCTCGGCCATGTAGAAACGAGTAATGTCTTCAGAAAAGATTTCGTACTTGATCAGCATGGTCATGAGATCACCACCTGGCAAGAACTCCATGAGCATGTAGAGGAAGGTCGAATCCTGGAACGAGGTATGCAGCTTTACGAGCCAAGGACTGTCGGCGTTTGCAAGAATGTCACGTTCGGCACGCACGTGAGCCAGTTGGTCTTTCTTGAACTGTGGTGATAGTGTCAGTTGTTGCCATCTGGTTGAATTTGCTTCAACATACCATTTCAGCCTTGACAAGCGACTTGAGGGCATAGATCTTGCCATCATGCTTGCGCTGCACGAGCTTGACCTCACCAAAGGCACCCTTGCCGATAATCTTGATGGTTGTGTAGTTCTGAGGTCTCTCGCTGGTACGAAGGAAACGGAGGAAGTTTGCTTCGGAGCGACGCATGCTAGTCGTCTTCTGCTGTTTGCGGGAGTCTGATACTGTGGCATCCTTCATGATCGTCTCGAGCTCTTGGGCACTAGAAGGCGGGTCAGCTTTGGTAACCACACAGAGTGGTTGGGGGCTAGTCGCCTACCGTGCGTTTCGATCGCGAGCTCGCTCCACGCTGTCGCGGAAGAAGGTGCTGACCAGCTCCGTCTGTAGCTTCGCACGGTTGCCAATGGTCGTCGAGAAGCGCTCGGGGTTCTTTGGTGGCGGCTCATCGTCCGTCAAGGACGGGCCGGAATAGTGTTGTTGCTGCTGGTGGGTCGAATTGGCGGTACGAGGACGGTTTGGGTTGGGGTTGGGTGAAACTTGACGACCGTAGGGGCTCTGAGCGCGAGGTGTACCACCAAGATTCTGGTTGGAGAACTGGTGCACCAGACCGTTGGTAGCGGCATCGTGGTACTGTTGCTGCGGCTGTTGTTGTTGTTGTGGTGGTGGTAGTTGTTGGTGCTGTTGCTGTTGCGGTTGCTGCTGTGCTTGCTGAGGCTGAGGTCTGTAGCCTTGCTGTGCGTGCAGATTGGCCTGTTGTTGCTGGACGGCGGAGGTATAGGGGTTGTTCGCGAAATAGCCTTGGTTGGTGAAGCCGCTGTTCATGCCAGGTTGGGCGGTGCCCCAGACTTCTTGCTGTCCCTGGGTATTGGGGAAGGGTTGCGGGAAGGTCGAGGGGGTGGTGGGATAGGCACGGCCCTGCTCAGCGCCGCCGAAGTTCTGAGCCCCTTGGAATCCGAAGTTGAGTTGCAGTCGGTTGGACTGCTGCTGGTTGTTGGGGTTCATACTTGCTGCTATTTACACGGGTGTGTTAGTCTTGACTGAATAGCTGAAGGGGGTACATGGAGTGGGGAGAGACGCACTGTCGACTGCGCAACGGCAGATGGCCCTCGGATATGTGCAGCGAGTAGCAGAGGGTCCGGTCCGCACTCAAATGCCGTAGAGAGAGGGTGGCTTGCAAAGACGACGTCGAAAGGTGCTGGGAGGATGGTAGAGGATGGAGGGGAAGCTGCGAAAGAAAGTCCGAGTCGGTGTGTTATCTAGATGAAAGCACGCACGCAAAAAGTGCCGAGAGCGGTCGATCGACTCAGTTGCAAACACTGCCTCGTAACTGCTCACTGCCTGAACTCGAATGCCAGTCGATTGAGGTTGGGAAAAGCTGGCCGCTTCCTAGACAGCAAGAGACCACCGCCGCCCCCTTGCTGCCACGCTAGAGAGTCTGGGGATGCCACCTGAAACACCAAAGCCTATCCTCCCCTATCAACACCACCACCACGTTGCACCCACGCACGATACACAGCATTCCATTCCACGCGCTTGTACCACGCTGTCATTGCTTCTAGTCTCGCTGTCTAAACGCTTCGCTATGCATACACGCATCCAGTCTTCCTCCGCTCTGCTCCTCGCCAAAAGGGTATATAATATCCAAAAATAAACCAATAAAAAAACTATGCCAAAAACCTGGGTTCGTTCGAAGAATGTAAACAAGAAACTTTGGTGTCAAAACACCTATCCAAATGCATCATCATCCTTGTGGCTTTCTATGCCATCAGCAGTGCCTGTGTCTTCTGCTTTTCAGCTGAGATCGATGTTTGCAGACGACGCATACGTCGGTTTGCTTCATCCCTATTTACAGAGTTAGCTTGTCATATATACATGTCGCTTCGCGGGTACGTACCTTTCGCCTTGGAGTTCGGCGATCTCGAACTGGGAACTGTTGATTCTCTGTACCACCGACTGCATCTCCGAGTCTGCATCGACCAGTGCCGCTTCAAGTTCCTTGACCCTGCGTTCGAGCGTGGCGGTTTTACTGGCTTCGAAGAGATTCTCAGCCATGCTTCCGCTGGTCGTACCGATTCTGGGACTCTTTGCTCCGAAAAGAGGCGATGCCTGCAGAGAAGATGCTGTTGTCTTCCCTGTCACGTTGAGACGATGTAGCTTTGGGCTGTTGGCATCGTCGATCTGCTTTGCTTCCTCTTCGTGGTTGACCATAGCCATTTCTGACAATTGCTGTGCGGCAACCACGTTGTCCTCCATCAACTTGAGCCGAGACTGCATGCCCACAATAAGAGCAGTCGACTCGCTTTGTGATTGTTCTCCTTTTCCAACCGCATGACTGAGACGTTCACGCAATTGCATGTTAGCTTGCAGATGTTCCTGAACCTGGGACGCTAATTGTTCCATGCGTGTTGCGGCTTCTAGCAATTGGTCTGCGAGGTCGTTCTGTGTGTCGATGTGCTCGTCCTCGGATTGTTGAAGCAGGTACGCCTTCTGGCGATACTCTTCTGCCTCACGAAGAGCAGCGTCGCGTTCAGTCTCGGCCAATGCGATGCTCTGTCTGAGGACCTTGATCATGGTCTTGCGGTCTTCTTCTCCAAGTTCAACATTCTCGTCGGCAATCTCGATGCCGAGTCCCTCAAACGTAGACTTGCGAGATGATCCGCTCACAGTTCGGCCATTGAGATATTCACGCATGGACTGTGTCTCTTGCTGGGCTCTGTCGAGGGCCATCTTGACACCGCCAATGTTGCTTTCACACTGCCACTTTTGCTCGAGAGCATCGTCGGCACGCTTTCTAAGCTCGCCGATCTCGTAACGAACAAGGTTCACCTCACGTGTGAAGGGAGTCCTGCCAGTGGTTTCTTGCCTAGCACGATCGCGATCGGTCGTGAGCTTGCGCATTGTCTTTGCATGCTCACGCTTCTCGCTTTCATATCTGCACAGGAGATTCTTGAGAGCCTGGTGTAGCGCATCACGTTGGTCCTCGATATCCTTGTGGCGGTCGCCAGAACTCGAGTCGGATCGTTGGCGAGTCTCACTGCGCTCTCTGACCGATCCGGATCTTGCCAATGAGTTGCTTCGACGAAGGTTGCCATTTGAAGCGGGTCTAGCCAGGGAATTTGATCGTGACAAGCCTGCTTTGGGGAATCGCGGCGGTGCGAAAACATCGTCATTGAATCCAGAATCTCTATCTTGTGCTTCTTGTAGCATTTGCACTTCGGCACGAAGGACCTGAAGCTGCTGTTGCATACCAGCATTCTCGTAACGAAGTGATTGCATCTCGGCGGCTTCGGCTTCGAGACCGTCGACTCTGGCCTTGAGCTCTGGGACGACTTCATCACGAAGGTTATCGCGCTCGTTGCGGTGTTTCAAGCTTTCGTCTTTCAAGGCTGCAAAGAGGTCCTCGAAGTTGTCTTTCGATTGGCGCTCTTGGCTCAAGCGACGGCGGGTTTCGTCAAGGAAGACCTCGAGTTCGCGTACGCGTTCGTCTTTGGGACCTGCTTCGACAGGTGCACCGTCCCTGCTGTGGTGCAATTGCTCTTCGAGCTGTTGCACTTGTGTCTCCAAGCTCTTTCTCAACTTCAGCTCTTCGGAAAGCTTCTGAGCATAGTCGACCTGCATCTGTGCCTTCTCTTGCTCTGCTTTCCTCTTGAGACGTTCCAGCTCGTCAATCTTGGCTTCGCTGTCGCCAACGGGGTATCTCAAAGAGCTGGTACCAGAATCCGAGAAGTAGTCGCTTGTTCTTCGGCCAATCTCGCTTGAGCCGGCAGGCATCTCGCTGCGGAAACGATCGATCTCATCCTCAAGCTCCATCTCACGGCGAATGGAACCAGCAAGTTCGGAACTCACTTGCTGAAGCTCGCGTTCCAACTCCTGTACATGGGCGTGGATGGTCGACGAGCTAGACATGGGATGAGCATTGGAAAGGTCGAAGTATTGTGATTGAGAGCCATCACGGTGATGGCTGTGGAAATCGAGAGCGGGTGGTGTGAGGCCCATGTTTGTGGGTGTAGCATCGATATGACTGGTGTTGCGAGAGTGGGCTGGTGAGGCGGACACGTCTGAAAAGGACGTCGCCGGTGAGTGTGGATCGAGATTGGGAGACGATGACTTCCAGCCGAAGAAGGAGCCGAGTTTGCGGCCAGGAGACTTGGATCTCCTATGTGGTGACGACGAGGCAAAGGACTCGTTGGACTCGTCTGTGAATGACCTGGGGATGCCGTCGAGCTGCACGGTCATGGCAGGGGCGTGGATGGGGACACTCATGGTAGAAGAGCGGCCTCTTCGAGGAGGAGAGGCTGGGACTGACGTCTGACTAGACAGGCTGGAATTCTGGTGGTGGCCGGGAGCGGTTGTCTTATCATATCTCAACGGTACCGGCAAACGACTGTCGATTATGCTACGACGTTGTGCACCAGAGGGAGAGAGGACGAGAGACGAAACGGGTGGGAGATGTTCAGGACTGGTGGTATCCCTTTAACACAGAGTCAGCCATGCACGCGACATTAAGGTAGATGCTATCCCCTATCCAACGGTGCGGAACATACTTTGACGGGATCGAAGATGGGCCTTGGTGGCTCTGTTGTTCTGCTGACGCGCGAGGGGGCACGTTAACGTCCGTTAAAGCCGTTTCCTGCAGGTACGAGTGGTCTATAGAGGAAGGCCTTGTCGGCAGAGCAGCATCGTGGGGCTGGGAAAGAGAGGGTGCGTAGGAGAAGGAAACGGCTCTAGGTGAAGGTTTATCTTGCACGGGCTTCCTCCTTACAGGCGACGAGGCTATCGCCAGTGGGATCTGCGAGGTCCGCTTCTTGAATGATGAAAAGGAGGGAACGCTGACAGCTTCAATCAAAGCCAACTGCTCCCGCAGCTTTGACCGACCGTGAGATTGCGAGGTCTCACTTGCGCCGTCTGGGGAATGCCAACTATCATCTGCCATTGTGTGCTCAGTTCAGCCCTCGCCGAATTGCATCGCAAGGGAGCCGACAAATTGAGATAATACGAGACTTCTGGTCGTCGAACGTGTCGCAACGGTTCCAGGGGTAAAAGAGTTATTAGGTTTCGGCAAGGGCGTGGGGAGGTTGGAAAGAAGGATTGAACGAAATTCGAACAACTGCCTCTATTGTCGCTTCTCTATTGCAAGCAGAAGACGATTGTTTGCACTATCTACCCATCATCTATCCAGCGCCAAATGGCACAAGCAATTTCGACACGAAAAGTACATACAGTGCAGTGATCATCATGAGCGCGTCCACTTGCACGATCACCAACGGAGCCGCCATGAATTTCCGGGCCGCGCCAGGGACGCCCCTCATCATTGGTCGACCATGAAACAAACCCCTGAGCCAGCATTCGAGACCAAATTCCCCCACTGGGACCTTGAGCCATCGCATCGGAACACCTTGGGAAGAACATGCAGCCATTCTGATCCAATGTAAGTGAATAGTGAGCGTCTTGACTGTTTCTCACGATAGCTGCTGCCGCAAGACGTTTGGGTTACCTGCCCTTGCAGCAAGCTCTGCAAGGCTTCATGCGGCACAGCCATACATTCTTGCTTCAAATTTGAGAATCAACAGCCATATGCGGTCCATTACTCGCTATGAGCGGTTCGCAGCAGCCACGTTGTACTGTTTATATGAACTTCATTCCATGCTAGAACGATCACTTAAACGCGATAAGCCAGCGCGAGTCGAGACTCGAAGGATTTGTACATCGCAATATACTGCCTGGCCCGTCCACACAAACAGTGTATTCGAGCTCGCCCATCCTGGATCCATATCACCAACTCAACCTTCCTTTCCCTCCAGATCCTGGTAGAAGTTCCATCCAAAATTTGCACTCGGGTCGTTGAATCGCAGCTTTCTATCGATTGCGTCCACCTTCTTGACATCTTCCGCAGACAATTCAAAGTCTCCCTCGACATTCTGTTGGATTCTCGAAGGAGTCTTGCTCTTGGGAATGACACTGCGGCCATGAGCCATTCCCCAAGCCAACGCTACTTGCGCGCCAGACTTGCCATATTTCTTTCCAACCTCAACTAGAGTCGGGTCCTCGATCAGCTTGCTTAGGCTCTGACCCTTGGAGTACTAATAACGAGATCTGATCAGCTCAATTCTTTTTCAACAGATACCGTACGGGAGACCCAGGAAAACAGTTTAAGAGAACCAAATCATGGCACAAAACACTGGTGTACTTACAACTTCATTGCTGTTTCCGAAAGGCGAGTATTGGGTGACGTGGATGCCCTGAGACTTGTGCCACTCTGCAAAATCGGATTGTTGGAGGTACGGGTGAAGTTCGAGCTGGTGAACAGCTGGAACAACATTGGTCTCTTTGATTAGTCTTTCCATCTCAGCCTTGCTGAAGTTCGAGACACCAATAGCCTTGGCTTTTCCAGACTTGTAGAGCTTCTCCATGGCCTTGTAGGTCTCGACATAATCCGAGGTTCCAGGCTTGACTTTTCCGTTGGAGTCCTTGGGGAAAAGCGAAGAGCCACTGGCAAAAGACGACGGCCAATGCATCAGCCAGAGGTCAACGTAATCAGTTCCAAGGTTTGAAAGGGATGTATCGAGAGCGGCCTCTACATCTTCAGGAGCGTGCGAGTTATTCCAGAGCTTGGTGACTAGATAGATTTCTGCGCGTGGAACACCAGACTTCTTGATTGCAGAGCCAACAGCAGGCTCAGTGCCGTATACAGCTGCGGTGTCGATGTGTCTCACGCCAGCCTGGAGAGCAGCAACTACTGCTGGTTCTTGCGCTTCTTTGTCTTGCCAAGTTCCGAATCCGAGAGCTGGAATGCTTGCTCCTGTGTTAAGCTTGTGCATAGTACCTTGATGGACCATTCTTGCTTGCTGTTGTCTGAGCGGGGCTTGGGAAGAGAATTGTTGCGATACTTGCGCTAAGCGCGATGTAGCACTAGAAACGCTCTTTGGGAGTTTCGAAATCATCTTGGTTTGTGTTACAATTGTGTAGGTATGGTGTCGAGAGTGGAGGTGCTAGCTATCTCATCAAGGTCGTCGACCTCCTCGAGGAAGTTGGTGACGTCAAGAGTACCTCGGTTATGAACGCGGTTCAACTTCATCCACGATCCGCGTTTCTCGAGTCGATGACATGCACCCCTGTAGGACAATCAAGATGCGGTGACTACTCTGGATATCTCCGAAACTTATCAAACAAATGCCACGGATGATGTAAGTCGTATCACAGGCTTCAATCAAGCTGGAAGGTGATTGCGCATCTTAAGACGAATAGGTATGATAACGTGTGTTATGTGACATTACAAGAGGTTTAGTCTAAACTTTTGATACAATCTCCCGTGCGAAGGTCCTGATATACTCCTTGCGCCATTAACGGGGACCATTCGAATCAGATGCTCAGATACGAGAAGCCGGGATCGACTTAGAGAACGAAAACACCGACGAGGCCGACGGCAGCAGTAAGACCCATACCGATAGCGGTAGGGAGGGATGCACCACCAGTGGAAGTAGAAGAAGAGCCCGAGGCACCAGCAGTGGAGCTAGAGCCGCGCGAGCTTGAACCAGAAGCACCCGCGCTGGAGCGCGAACCACCGGTGGACGAAGACGAACCAGCAGAGCCAGTGCGAGATGAAGTGACGATGACGCTTCCGTTTCCGCCTAGGGTAGTACCGTTTCCGCCCAGGGTAGTACCATTCTGGATTATAGCGGTTCCGTTTTGTGCGATAGTTGCAGGGACCGTACCATTAACCAAGGCAGTGCCATTCTGAGATATGACAACAGCAGGAGCAGTCTGGTTAGCGACAGTCGAGCCATTGTTTGCGATGATAACAGGGGCAGAGGTGACGACGGCAGCAGCAGAGGCAGCAGAGGTAGCATTTGCGACAGCGGAGCTGGCAGCCGAAGGGTTCTGAGCAACACTAGCAAGGTATGACTGAACGTCGGAAGGAAGAGCAGCGATCCAGGAGGGGGTCGAGCTGGCGGCCAGTTCGGCTCCGACAGAAGAGTAGACACCAGCAGAGTTGGTGAGGAACTCAAGGGCAATAGACTGAGGCACGCCGGTCTGGAGGACCTGGTAGATGGAGGCACTGCGCATATCAGCATGTGGAAGAGCAGCAGCCTGGATTCATGGGTCTTACAGGTTGGCATCGGTGGCCTGTCTCTTCTCGGGAGCAGCAAGGGCTCCAGCGGAGAGGGCGAGGACGGCGAGGGACTTGTACTGCATCTTGACTGTGATTGCGGTTTGATGGAAGATGGTTCTTTGTTTGTGTTGTAGGAAATATGTACAGGTAGGATGGATGAAACGAGAGTGATGGGATGGAAATGCACGAGAGTTGATTATTAAATGCTGCCACGACGAGAAGGCACGATCTTCAAGTACTTTCCCACCGATCTAAACATGCATGCACACAACGAAAAAATGATTCCGCCGCTTCGTGTTTTGATCAGCATAGCCATCGGTGGCTTTACCTGTTTTGGAAGCACAAAAGGCACCACCTTTCTTACCGATGCGACAGGATCACGCTAACGATAACATGAGCCAGGAACAAACGACGCTGCTATTGAGACCGGTCTGGGCATGCGCGACAGGGGACGCGCGTTTGGCGGGTGGGATTGTGGAAATGCTTTGAGTTTGACGTCTATGGCGGCGTGGTAGTGGTGCACTGTTCGTTGAGATCCACGACTCGGGTCAACAAGGTGCAGGTACTGTACTGGACCTGCTTTTGCCACTCTATGCGCCTTGGCCCACCATGCTGGAGAGTGTTGAGAGTCAGCGAACGGAGCGGAGCTGCTCTTCCAAACATGGAGACTCCGCGTCACACCCACACACCCACGCACGCATCCACTTACGAATGCCAGTGCGTAAATATGAAAGTTCATCGGTATTACGAAGGTACATGGGCGCAGCACTACGGACTCGAGCTGTGTGAAGACTGAATTGTTGACATTAAGCTTGCATGTGTACGATCTGTGTCGGAGCCGATCGTAAGGATGATCTATCCGTGTCTTGCCAAGACTTTTATGCCCCTGGTACGACCCTGTTCCGCAGTTGACAGCGATCTAGTGGAGTCAAGGAGCGGCAGTATAGGTCTCAAGAGGTATTTAGATATGCTTGACATTGCTTATAACCAGCACTACCTCTTCGTTGGTTTACAACTCTCCGATGTGAGTTCGTTGTCTGTTCTATCTCGACAGGAGATAAATGCCGTTGCACCACTTGCAAAAGTCATAGACCCTCCAGCATGAAGCCACCAACATGACAGCCAATACTATTATCTGTGCTCGTATCTGTATGATTACGAGCACTTAGCTGAGCGATTCGTGCAGTAGACTAGGATCACAATATGTTTCGAAAAACAATAGTCGTCTTCGACTGAGAATTGTATGCGAGTCTCTCGAGGCCGAACTACCCCACGCCAAGCGATACGGTGGATGACGGTGTGTTTCGGCGAGTCGAGACGCGAGCATGAGTAGCAATAAGCTCTGGAGTAAACAGAAGCTCCCGACACCATCTTTCTTCACATAGACACCATGTCGATTAAAGCAGGTGAGTGCCATTTCGCAAGCGCTTCTCCAAGGTCTAAAGACTAACAAAGAAGCCAACAGACGGCATCTGGGCCGCTTCACCATCCACAACTCGAGGCCAGTCGACTCCCCTTAGTTCTAGCTCCGATGGCCAGTCAATAGCCTACGCCGCCAACAAGTCCATTTTCGTCCGCAATATCGACGACCCGAGTATTGCAAGACAATACACGGACCATGTCACCCAGACCACCGTCGCTCGTTTCTCCCCCAGCGGCTTCTATGTAGCCAGTGGTGATGTCTCGGGTACCGTACGTGTGTGGGACTGCAAGGGCGAGGGTGCCACAAAGGGAGAATACCACATCATTGCTGGCCGTATCAACGACATTGCTTGGGACGGCGATTCGCAGCGAATCATTGCTGTGGGTGATGGTAAAGAGCGTTTCGGCCACTGTATCACTGCAGACAGCGGAAACAGCGTGGGAGAGATCTCAGGACACAGCTCTCAGATCAACTCCGTATCTATCCGCCAACAGCGTCCTCTGCGTGCTGCCACTGGCTCTGACGACACCAGCCTGGTCTTCTACCATGGCGCTCCATTCAAATTCAACACCAGTCTTCGCGGAAAGCACGACAAGTTCATCTATGGCACCGCATTCAGCCCGGATGGCGCCTCGTTGGTCAGTGTCGGTAGTGACAGACGTATCTGGTTGTACGACGGTAAGACCGGAGAGGCCAAGAACCAGATTGGCGAGGGCGAGCACAAGGGCAGCATCTTTGGTGTCTCGTGGGCCAAGGACTCGAAGAAGCTCGTCACTGCCAGTGCGGATCAGACTGTCAAGATCTGGGACGTCGAGGCTGCTAAGTGTGTTCAGACCTGGCGCATGGGTGAGGAGGGCTCAGTGAGCATTGCCAACCAACAAGTCGGTGTCACCTGGCCTAGTGGACGTAGTGATGGGCTTGTTATCAGTGTTGATCTGGATGGCAACCTCAACTACCTGCAAGAAGGCAACGACAAGCCTGTCCGTGTCGTCCATGGTCATCAAAAGGCGATCACTGCCGCTGGGTACACTCCTGGAGAGAAGACCCTGTGGACTGGAAGTTACGATGGTCGCGTACGTGCTTGGGACCTGTCCACCGCAGAGGCCAAGAATGTCGATGGCGAGTCTCCCAAGAACTATGTCAGCGCTTTTGCACCATCAGAAAGCGATGGCCGTATCTACTCTGTTTCGTGGGATGACACCCTGAGAACCATTGATGCCTCTACACATTCCTTCACCGGCTCTTCCAGCAAGACGGACGGTCAACCCAAGAGCGTTGCTGTCGCTACTTCGGGTTCGAAGGCTATGACCTTGGTGGCCACCAACTCCGCCATTACTCTTTACAGTGACGGTGAACAGATTGGATCTCTGCCCGTCTCATTCACACCTACCAGTATCGCTGCCAAGGGCGATATCGTTGCGGTAGGCGCAGAGGACAAGATTGTCCGCATCTACACCCTCTCAGGCACATCCCTCTCCGCTGCTGCTGAGATCCGTGATGCCACAGCTGCCATCTCAACTCTTGCCTTCTCTTCTGCATCAACATGTCGCCTCGCTGTTGGTCTTAGCAACGGCAAGATCTACGCTTACACCTCATCCTCGCCATCAGAATGGACGCTGACCACCAACCGCTGGTCTGCTCATACGGCTCGTGTTACTTGTATCACCTGGTCTCCCGACGGTGAGAAGGCAGCCAGCGGTGGTCTTGATACAAACATCTTCGTCTGGAGTCTGGCAGACCCTGGCAAGCGTGTGAAGGCCATGAATGCTCACAAGGATGGAGTGGGCGGTATCGCCTGGACTGAGCCTTCGAAGGTTATCAGCTCCGGAGCTGACGCTGCAGTCAAGGTCTGGAAGGTCGAGAACGTGCAATAGAGCTCATGTTTGATATACAGTGAATAAACTACAAAGATCTTGCATAAAAATCGAGTCACGTGCTATAGTCCCATATATTGCCTTCGTAATCACGTGCATCAATGTGCGCTAGCCATATCGAGGGCGAAGCATGCACGAGAGGACAATGCAACTCAACAACAGCACGAGAAGTACTCATGCTTCTAAAAAGTCTTTTTGTCAAACAGGGTAGAGTGTCGAATTTAGGTCCTGCTAGTGCATTGGTTACGCGAGGACAACTAGCGTATCTGAATATCGTATATGCTCTGTAAATCATTGATGAATTAAGTCACTACCTTTAATCAATACCTTTACTAAAGAGGTCCAGTAAGTTGCCTAGATATAGCGCAAAAGCTATACCTTTATCATAAGGGGTAGTTAAAAAAATCGCCTTACTTAGGCTTGTATCAATACTATAAAGAAAAGTAGAAGCTTATACTAAAGAAGATACTTAAGTACTTTAAGACTTGCTCTTAGGTCCTCTTAATGCTTCTCTAGCATCTACTTGTTAGCCAGAGCTACTGCTTAAACTACATTAGAATGGAGGAGTAAAATGCAAGAGGGTTCTAGTCTTATAGATGGCTCTAAGGAGGCCTTCTTATGTTAGCTTCTTACCTTATAAGTTTCTTACTAAATTGCTTATTTATTAGGCTAAGTTCTCTTTACAAAGGCTATAGAAGGCCTTAAAGTTGATAGAAAACTTTAATAAGTAGCTAAGACTTATAAGGTAAGCTATATTTAGTATAATGTGTCCTACTATATTATGCCTTTAGAGCATTTATAGACTACCCATCTTATAGACTAACTATGCTTATAAGGCTCTCTTAGTGTCTTATCTAGTAGTTTAGTCTATTTTAGAAGGTTTACAAGCTAAGGATGTACTTTTCCCCCTTTATTCTTTCTAGCTATTTTCTACTTATAATTTCAGATAAACGGTCTAGAAAGGGTCGTCTAGCTATGTTACCTCGGGATGAATATCAGCAGTTAATTCCTTACTTTATAGCTGAATTCTTAGCTAGTATCTTTTGTTGATGAAGGGACTACGATCTATGCCGGGTTTTAACTAGCAACGTGGCACAACACGATGATTGCGCATTAGTTGTCGAAGGGGACTGCTTCTTACAAGTCGTTTGACATAGAAATTGTCTTGACATAGAAATTGTCGGGGTTGAGGGTAGTTGGCCAAGCGACGCGACGCGTCAAAATACTTGATGTAGTTTTGAGAAGAAGCGAATTTCATTTTTCGGTCATCCGGAACGCCGTACCATATCAAAGTAGCTAAAGGAGCCTGTTCGCTCGGGGGAATTATAGAAGTACAGAAAAGACATAGAGCCGCTCAAAGTGAGAACCTCTTCTTTGAGAAAAGTGCTTCACTTGCTTAAAGGGCAAAGAGAGCAATACCACCAACGAGACCGACAAGAGCACTGTTGGCAAAGACCTGCGTAGCGGCACCGGTGCTAACGGCGGCGCTGGAAGATGAGCTGGCCGAACCGCTGGTCTTGGAGCCGCTGCTGCCAGTGGCAGAGCCGGTCTGAGAAGAGCCGGAGCGAGTGGCCGAGCCAGAGGCAGATGAAGATCCGTTGGTCGAGGTCGAAGCATTGGCGCCAGCAGTACCGTTTGTATAATCCTGGAAGTTGGCACATGCAATGCGGGTCTTGTTGGCAAAGTGGATCACGATGCTGCGGTTGCCCATGAATGAGCCATCGCCGGCGACAGTCGAGACGTACTTGTCGACGTAGCTATTGATTGTGTCAGTGGTGCTTCAATTGTCCATGTTGATCTGGTTGACTTACGTGGCGGAGAAGGTCTCGTTGGTGGGCTTACCGTGCTTGCCGGAAAGGTCACCGACCTGGCAGGTAGCAGGGAGAGTAGGGTCACAAGGAGGAGCCTCGCCACGGACGAAGGGGTCGACGTGGGCACCGGTAGCAGTGCAGTTGCCATCGGCGGGGACGGGGTAGTCATGGATGTGGTAAACTGAGATGTTCAATCAGCGATGCGCAAGATCCCGAGGCGCGGAGTGTGCAACATACGGAAAGGACCTCCCTCCGAAGGCAGACCGGTCAAGGCGATTTGAAAGTTCACACCGACCATGTCGGAGCTAGTCAAGGCGAGAACATTGCCCGAGATGTTGCTCTTGCTGGTAGCGCTAAGAGTAGCAATGTAAGCAACACCAGCGGGGTTGCTGCTCTGGACGGTAGCGTTGCCCAGCTTGCCGGTGACAGGCGTGGTGTCAGACTGAGCGGTCACGGCAGTGGCCAGCACAGCAATGGCGGCAACAGTCTTGAGGATGGAAGGCATTATGAAACTGGTAGGAGAAGAATTGGGTGTAGGGAGTGTGAGTGGCGGATGCGCGTGTGAGAGTTTGAGCAGATTTGAGAGAATTCAAGAAACGGTGGATGCAAGGGATGCTGACAGTAAAGAAGGTACCGGAAGGAACGCAAACGCAGCAGTCCGGGGTATTTGGACGAGAGTGATTGTATGAAACGAACCAAGAGATGAAAATAGACTGATACCTGCAAAATTGGCACGCAGTGTGACTTGGCCTTTATGAGTACGGCGACCATGGTTTGGCAACATGTAGTTGGCCGTTCCTGGTGCCGTTGAACACGACCGTAGGTGAGGTATGTTAAATTGCACCAACAACTAATTTCCCCCTACAGCGCTGGCGGCTTGAAACCACAGCGCCAACTGCCTAACCTCATAGGCCAGTCTCACCTTGACGCAGCACTGTCCTGCCAGTCACAGGGGCGCCGCGGTTCCCGGACGATGAAGCACTCGAGACGTGGCGGCACCGTTCAGCTTGCCTCTGGCTCTCAGGGCCTTCCTGGACTATCAACGTCGACGCACCACGACAACATATACGGTATAAATTTGCCTTCCAGGATACTGATGATGCGAGAGGAAAAACAAGAGAACAGAAAGCAAACGCAAAGCAACAAGCAAAGGTCGCACTGATCTTGCCTTGAAGCCAGCTAGCTCCGGAATACTCGGAAATACAGCCAATCAGACGCTGACATCGTGTTTCCCTGGATGCATCTCCAAATGTCATTTTCAGGGGAGTCCCCATGGGGACAATCACATCATGGACATATCCTCCTTGAGATCAGCGCTTCCCTGTTGGAGTGACTGGTTCACACGTTGTCTGGATACCTACTGCCTGAATATGCAAGTACCTGTGTCTCGTCACGAGACCGTATACCTCCCAGTACTTTCTGAAGAGAGACACACCAGTTACCATCAGCACCAAACCGGATTAATATGAGCCTCGACCTCAATCAAGTTCTGGATTTGTCAAAGGAATCAAGCATCATGTGTGCGATTGACAGCTTCCTTGGCTTTGTGGTGGCATATCACTGATCCAAGCAGCCGCTCAAGCGATGTGTTGTTTGCCTTTTCTTTCCTTGTCGTACCAATGGTCTGGTTCGTTCCTGACTCAATAACTGTACTTATCTGGCTGTATCTGGGAGCTGTTCGATATGAAGATCTAGGCAGAGAGAATCCTGTCCTCATGGCTTCGAAGTCCTCTCGAGTCATTGGGGTTTTCATCGACAATCGGCCAGCCATTGAGACCGCGGCTTCAGAGTTTTATACTGTCTTGCACCAGGTCAGTCGTAGCCATGTGTGGAAAAGCATCTGGACTGTATGCAAGTTGGTCAACATACTCAAACTCGCTTTGTGCGACCTTGACATAATTCGCAATACTCGGTAAATTTCTCCGATAGCATGGCGCCGCTCTTGAAGTCGCGCCTCTTGGGTATTGGCGTGTCTCTTATACCAGCTTCAGCTGAAACCACTCAGTTCAGAGTTGTAGACTGAAGGACTCAGTCTGATCGACTCAACTGGTACGTTGTGTCTTACTCTGAGGGCTTCGACCAGGTGTGAAAACACAGAGTCAACGACAGTGGTAAAACATCTTCGGGGCGACGAAAGGTCCGAACGACACTCTGCGTCTGATCTTCGCTAGGGATGCGTTTGTACGCAGACGTGGTTCCAGCTCGAGAGACTGACCTGTCCACGTGTGAAGCAGCCTAGACTGTACCCGTGCAGGAAGAATACGCCCTGAGAGCCAGAAAGAGTAAGTAAAATAAAGACAGCACTGATCCGGCAGCGAGAGTCAAACCTACTGAAGGCTTGAAAACTTTGGTTCACTGTTCGCTTGATCTCAAATTGAGTGGTCGTTATTCGTCGCTCGGTCTCCGGGGTGAGGTACCGCTGGGCTGATCGCGACCTGCAGCCAGCGCCTCTTTGCATACACAAGGCTGCGACCACTGATCACCAACCCAACCAAAGCGCGCGCTTCAGTCCTCGAGACACAAAGTCTTTCCACATCTTGACCTAATCCTCGGAACAGTTCAGCTACCAACAATACTCTCGTTGCCTTCACAGCCTATACTGGACTTTACATTACCACACACGAACATGACTGGTCAGGATGCGCCAAAGGCGGAAGTCACCACTAAGCCGGTCCAGAATGGTCACTCTAACCACGAACACGACGTCCGTCCTCGCAGCCTAAATCTCAACGAGCTGGTTCCTGAATTACAAACCAACATCCTCAAGCATGTAAGTTCACTAATCACATATCACGGTTGTTATCATGAAGGTTTTAATGAACTTCAGATATCTCGACCATCGGATCTCAAATCGCTCTGTCGTACGTCGAAGCGACTCTATGATGTCGCTATCAAAGAACTTTACCATACAGTCGCCGTCGAGATTGGAAGAAAAACCGACCTGAGACTGAGCACTATGCTGCACAGGTCTAATGCTGGATTAAAGCATGTCAGGATCCTCCGCATCCAATTCAACCCCCACCAAAATGATGTTTCTGAGGCTGAAACCATACGGGTCCAAACTGTCGTTCGAATGCTCATCGAATTCTTGCCTGAGAATGTTCTCGAGGACTTTGAGTGGTCCCCTTGGCTTGCCTTTGATCAAGAGACTTTCATAATCCTCCTCAATCGCCAGAAGCGACTTCAGTGGCTTACTGCCTTCAGACTGGACGGAGCAAATGCTATCGAGAAGCTGGAAGCCAAGGCAAGTGAGCATGCGGAAATCTACAAGAACTGTCAAAAGCTTGCCATCTACCCTGACTCCCAGCCCACCCTGGAACTCGGCCAATTCTTCCTCTCCAAGATGTCGAATCTGACCGAACTAATCGTACATACCAACTTCGGCCATGGTCCCATTCATTATACCACAAGGGAACTCCACGGTACCCCGACTACCCCAGGACTGGTGAACAGGACTATGTTCAGTCACCTCCTTCCATTCAACAACATCACCAACCCGCCTTTTGCCCATCTCCGCTCTCTCCGTCTGGTCGATGTGGGTCTCCGACACTGCGCAGACACGTATGGTCGCTTCATCGACTTCACACAACTCGACGCATTGCGGGTTGTCAAATGTGCAGGCGCAGATGCATTGTTGTCCTTGCTATGCAAGAGTACCCACCTCCCTCGTAAGCTACGCTGCTTAGAATTCCAGCACAACGACAACTCGGACAACGATGCATTGACCGCCTTGGACGACTTTCTGTGTCTTGTCGAGGGAGTTGAAGATCTCTACCTCGATCTAACAAACGTCAAGTCCATGCCAAATGTTGACGGTATCATCAAGCATGGCAAAACATTGGATGTACTTCTCGTCCACGCTTCAGAGAACCTGGTCGACGAGCACGTCTGGGCCAGTGACGACTTCCAACGTCTGTGCTCGAGCATAACCAAATTGCGTCAAATCAGCTGCGCATGGCCCAGTTCCAGCATACTGAGGACTAACAGTCCTTCCTGGGAAAGTTTCCAGTACAGCATTCGCTCACTACCTCGTCTCGTAACTCTGCACATCAGCACCTTCCCCACTTGCTCGCCCAAAGTCAACCTCGAGAGATCCATGTACATCGAGATGCTCCGTTGGCAATCAAGCCAATTGTTCACATGGACGCCCTTTGCGACTTCGTGTCTCAAACTCATCGCTTTCGGTGTCTCTGACAGAATCCCTAGCCGTGAGGATAGCAACAACCAACTCATCTTCCTCCGCTCCACTCTCATCAATGCCAATGGCAAGGAAGAGCCAACCGCAGTGCCGGTGGGCTGGGCATCTAGACAGTACATTGAGCCCAGAAGTGATGTTTTGGACTTTGAGCTCACCAGACGACCAAAGATGCCGATCAGAGATTACGCAAGCTACATGGACGAGGATGAGGATGATGACATGGTATGAGATCCATGGGAGAGGGATTCACGATTCTGCTGATACTACTTGCTGGAAGACGATATGAACGTCACGAGATTGATGAAATTTGCCGATGGCTGAATCTGACACTGGGGAGGAACGGAATCTGGCAGCCAAAGTGAGGACTTGCTACCAAAAGAGATCAAGAGCTCATACAAGATACTTTACGATAGCTATCACTATATCTTATACCCCAATGCTATCACCAACGAGTTAGCTTGAACCATCTACACCTCTAACACTGACCAATGCCATGCCAAAGCAAGCCAGCGTCTTCATTTCGGAGGGTCCCATTGTGAAACCTCTGAACCTCGCTCACATCACAGGAAATTTGACGGGTGTAATTGATGAGAACTTGTTCTTTTATGTCGTAATTGTAGACCTATAACAGATGTGTGTGTGAACTGGTATTCTGTTGAGAAGACAGTTTTACATGCGCCAAGCTCCTTTCCTTCCTATGCATTTCCAGGATATTCGCCCAAGAACGCCTTGCTATGCCTATAGTGTTTCAAGCAAACCCAAAAGAAGAAGATTTTCCTCAATCATCCGTATCCTTCCTCTTCGGCTTGTCTTAGCATCTCTGCCTCCATTTGAGCCTCAAGGTCCAAGTCGTCTTCATCGTCAACGATGTCGTCTTTGGTGCCAGCAGGAGTGTCTTGCTGAGGAGCGCTGGTTTGGGCCTCAGCTCTGGACTTCTGGGCATCATCAACTGCGGAGACGCTAGCAAGACTTGTCGTTCTGGCAAGCGCCTTCCGCTTTCTTCGTTCGAGTCTGCTAGTGCCCATCTGGCTCGAGTCGCTTTCATCATCTGTAGACTGGCCCTCCTCGCCTCGCTTTCTCTTCTTTTCGCCGGAGGGCAGAGAATCGGTGTCGTCTGTGTCTGAGTGATTGGTGCCTGCATCGCTCTCACTGTCGTCCTCATCGCCCAAGAAATCTTTGAGCTCAGCATCCCAGTCGGCGATGTCGGCAGAGGTTTCCATGGAGCTTGCTTCACGTGGCAGACTGGGCATGTAACGTTCGAGTTCGGCCTGCTCCTGAGCATCGGTATCGTTACCAGTACCATCGGTCTCGGCAGCATCCTCATCTTCGGTAACAGCGGCTTCCTCATCGGATGAAGACAACGGAGTGTTCTGATCCGGGCCGTCAAAAGGTGACCCTTGGCCATTCACGGCTGGCTCACTCGGCTCGTTCTCTAGGTCAGCGTGTAGGCGGAAAGGAGCTTCATCCACCTTCCGCCATTGTGTCAAGCAGGCGAATAGCCAATCTTGCGACACGATCTTGATTTTGTCGGCCTTCTTGGCGGCTTGTCGTACTTTGGCTGTCTTCCTCAATGGCGAAGACACAACATGCGTGGTACGTTTAGTGATATTCTCAGACACTGTCGCTCCGAAGCTCTTGGCCCAGATGGCGAAATCATGACTGTGACATTCGTTAGTTCAGCATGCCAGATGATCGCTCATCACACTCACCTTTGAACCTGAACTCCTAACGGCATCACTCCGGAGAAGACTACATGTACACCTTTGAGAACCTTCAGTTTCATGGCCGCCATTATGCTTGTTACGTCCGGAAGACTGTCGAGTTTGTCTGATGTGATATTGACATCGCGGCCGGTGCGCAATTCGGCCACGCGGCCATCCTTAGGGCCAGAAGTCCTTCGATCATACTCCTCGAAGAAGGCTGAATGGACTGATTGAAGACTGCGCTGAAGGTAGCGGAGCTCAGTGTCGTTGTCTTGTAGAAGGTTATGACGGTACTTGTTGTGAGTATCTATGGTCGCCTCGGGTACAGAAGCTGAGTCATTGTCAGATGTTGCTTCCATCATACCATTGCTGTCTTCGTCTGCAGCATCTAAGATTTTCTGTTTCTGCAGCAAAGGGCGGTCAGTGAGTTGAGCTGTTATAGCCTCTCCCTGCTCAGATGTCTGCTCCTTGAGCTTGGTCGGGTCGTTGCCGCCACCCATCGACACTAGTTGATCAATGGCAGAGACCTTATTTCCTGTCGTCTCGGCGGGCGGGCTTGATTGCGCATCGGGCGCTGAGGTGGGTGCGCTAGGAGTGATAGATTTTGAAGGTGTCGGATCCAAGCCGGGTCGTTTGGGAAGGAAACTGGAGTTGATATCGCCAATACCGACAAAGAAATCATAAGGGGTGACCTTTACGAGGTTGTGGCACCAGTGCCAGACATCACCTCTGTCATCGATGATGACAACCATCTTGGTGTCGACGGGGAAAAGGCGCTTGAGGTTCTTGACAGTCAGACTTCCGCTTTCGTCTCTGCTGAGAATGCGATCGGCGAAGATCTTGCGGTCAGGATCGACGATTTTGGCAATGTTCTGAGCATAGGTACGAGTACCCATGGTGTAGATGTGCAATTCGTAGTACTTTGAGATTGTGGACAGAAACTGTTCAAGGCCGGGGCGCAATTTAATATAGTACCAGCAAGCTCTTGCACCGGGACCATCGTCTACGAGCTGGAAAGCACGAACGTCCTTGACGGCGGGGTAGTTCGGATTCTGGGGGTCTCTCTGCCATTCGGCGACGGTGGGATCGACGGTAGCCTGGATGATGGTTTGGTCGAGATCGACGACAAGGGAGAGCTTGCGCGATGACAGGAGGCGGCGCTTTGCTTCTTCGTCTGATTTGGATGCTTCTGCGCGCGAGACGAGTAGCGACGTGTGGCCGTGGACAGCATTGACGGTAGCTCGGGCCGTGTCGCGTGTGGCAGTGTTGTAAGTGACGGTTGTCATGTCCTTGCCGCAGTCGGCGCATAGGTTTCCGAACTGCACCTCGTGTTTGCAGGCTTCTTCGACGTCGGCGATGGGTACACTACATGGCGAGTTAGATGGTGTTGGGGACGGTATCGAGATGGGCAAGCTCACCCAGGCCTGCTGATAACGCGTCCTTGGGAAATGTGCCATTCGGTCAAGGTGCCTTCTGCAGAGCTCTCGAAGGTCGAGGGCATGATGCGGTCGACCAGCTTGTTCTCGCGCGTCTCTTCATCACCCTCGAGGACTTTGGTCTTGTACTGGTAGGTGAACAGAGGAGCATTGTAGTCGATTTGGTCTTGAGGGTTCCGAAGAAGCCTCGTGACGGTGATGGGATAGTGTAGGTTCTCGGGAGTGATGATGCGCATTGGTGTAGGAGCGGTTTAGGCCACGGGCATGGCGCGTCGTCTCGGGTGTTTCTCGTTTGGTCGGCTGGGGCCTCTGCTGTTGTCGTCGAGTGATACGAGACGATTGGTGTTGAGTGGGTTCTGCAGTGATGGCGAGGATGAATGGAATTTGTCCAGGAAGCTGTCGAGTGGTGAGACGCGGTGGTGACGTGACGGTGCGCGAGGGACAAGTGCTTTCTTTTATCATTCAAATGTTGGAGAAGCATGAGTCGCATCCTCTTGCGGAGCCTCAAAGCTTGGGCCCATGTTTCGCTGGGCGCCGTCACTGCTCCTTCCTCGCGTGCCAGCTGTCGAACATCGAGCATTCCTCAGCACCTTCCGAAAACATTTCACTCGACTGTGCATGCTTGCGACTTTTGCATTACAACACGCTATCTGAGTCTCTCTCGCTCCATCACGTCCAGTGAGGCACCTGCTTCGTACTTCCAATAGGCCCATCGCTACTTTCACCTCCGTTCTTGATCTCCCCCACCTGCTTCTGTGGTCGCTTGAAATGTGGTTTGAGCGGTGTCCAGCTCTCCTCGTTGTAGTCTTCCTGCACCTTGGCGCACTTCTTGAGTCCCCATTCCGTTACCCCCACCATGTAGCAACTCTCGAACATGAACGCCATTGACCCCTCTCCTACCTTCATAGGCTTCAACTCCGCGTTTGATGCCTTCTCGTGAGTGCTGGCGTCTGGTCCATGAGCCGCCATGACATTGTGGAGCGATGCCCCTGCTGGCTGGAATCCACCTCCTGTCTTTGCATCATACTGTCCGTGGATCAATCCCATAAACTCACTCATCGTGTTGCGGTGGTACCAAGGCGGTCTGAAAGTATCCTGCAAAATGTCAGCTTGTGCAATCCAGATCAGTTCTTCAGGTGCTTCGTACCTCTTGTACCAACCATCTAGGAGGGAATATGACAAAATCCGCCGCTGCAGTACCAGGATGGTCGCTGGGTGCCGTGAGCACTGTGAAGATGGACGGATCTGGATGGTCAAAGCTGATTGACCCAATGGTGGAGAAGCGACCCAAGTCATACTTGTAGGGATAATACAAGCCATGCCACGCCACCACGTCAAAAGGTGTGTGATTCTGCTTAGCGGCGAACAGGTGGCCAGCAAACTTGGTCGTCAATGTCCATTGCGAATCCGTATCCTCATCAAAGTCGGCCACAGGTGCTTGGAAGTCTCGCGCATTAGCCAAGCAGTTGGATCCGATCGGCCCGAGTTCTGGGAGTGTAAAGTGTCCTTGATACAGTTCAAGGATATAACCTCGTACTGGACCCTCTGGGAGATCGACACGGTATCTGATTCCTCTTGGGATGACGCAGATCTCATTTGGCCGCACGAGGATTCTTCCAAGCTCGGTTCTGATTTCTAGCGCTCCATGCTGAGGGACAATCAAGAAGTCACCGTCTGCACTGTAGAAGGCTTCATGTGCGTCCATGTTCTTTCCAGCTGCGTATATGTAGATGCCGACACCCGTTTTCATGCTTGGATCTCCAGCTCCAGCGACTAGATGAAGGCCATGGATCCAATCTACCGTCTCGTCCAAATCGAAGGGATCCCATCTGAGCTGGTTGGGAATCTGATGGATCTTCTGTCCTGGCTGGTTCTCAGGATTTGTATTGAACGTAGCATGTTCTCGTGGTTCGAAGTTCGAATGAGCTGACGCTGGCAGGATTCGGTACAACCAAGTCTGTTGATTCTCGTGTCTCGGCGCTGTGAACGAAGTTCCGCTGAGCTTTTCTGCATAGAGTCCGAAAGGCGGCTTTTGAGGAGAGTTTGTGCCTATAGGCAAAGCACCTTCGACAGCTTCGGTTCTGGAGAATGTCAGTACTTCATTTCATACATGTCAGCATGAAGTCTTACTCGTGATAGCTACCAAAGCCATTTTGATATTTATACTTTTCCTGGACGTTGAATTGCGTGGTTGGCATTTTGAGAATTGGTACACAGGTTTAATCCAAGTGCTATGCGACGAGAAGTCAAGTCAAATACTGTTCAGCACAAAAGACGGACACTGTTCGGTGATGATGTATTGTAATCCGCGGCGCATCGACAGCTAGAGCACGATCCCGCAGTCCCACACGGAACCGGCGCGCTGTTGAGGGGTAGCTCTTTTGAGGAGGTGGGTCGAGCTACCGCGGAATCCGTCCGCACTATCCGCCATCACCAGCATCACACGTCTGTGTCATCCAAACCACACATAATTACGAACTAACGCGTTTTCCCGCAACAGTCACTGAGGGTTTACGTTAGTCAAGACTGAACTGGTGTCCTTCAAGCTATCACTCTAGCACTTCACATCGCCGGCTTGATACTTCTATTATCATGTCTCTCAAAAGCTGGATCTCCATTGCTGCCGACTGCCATTTCTCACTGGCGAATATTCCATTTGGCATCATCAGCACCCAGACAAGACCTACACCAAGACCTGCGGTTGCTATCGGTGAATATGCTCTTGACTTGGACCTCTTCACAAGCCACAATGGCTTCTCGGCTCTGTCTTTGATTCAGCCTCATCAGCATGTCTTCTCCAGCACCACTTTGAATGCATTCGCCGAACTCGGGAGACCGATGCACTCAGCTGTCAGAAAGTATCTCCAATCTATCTTTTTGGAATCAACCCCCTTTCCGGACGTCTTGAAGAACAACACCTCGGTTCAAGAAGCTTGTCTCATCCCGCTGAAGGATATCAAGAACCATGTGCCTATGCAGATAGGAGATTACACGGACTTCTACGCAGGCTTAAATCATGCCTTTACTGTAGGCGAGCTCTTCCGGGGAGCAGTAAATGCCCTGCAGCCCAACTACAAGCACTTACCAGTAGGATATCATGGGAGAGCCTCGAGTATCGTCGTGTCTGGAACTCCTGTCCGTCGACCTCTTGGACAGATACTGGAGGATCCTACAGCCGAGGTCAAGAAACCCATTCTATCTGCTTGCAGAAGGCTTGACATGGAACTCGAACTCGGCGCCTTCATCTGCAAGAACAACGCTATGGGTGAGCCAATCCCCATAGACGAAGCTGAAGATTACATCTTTGGTGTCGTTCTGCTCAATGATTGGTCCGCTCGTGATATCCAAGCCTGGGAGTATGTACCTTTGGGACCGTTTACCTCGAAGAACTTTGCATCCTCTATCAGTCCTTGGGTTGTTCTGAGTGATGCGCTTGAGCCTTATCGCACCAGTGGTCTAGACAGTGATGTGGAGGTTTTGGATTACCTCAAAGAAAAGAACAAGAAAAGCGTATACGATATTAAGTTGGAGGTTGCACTCAAGAGTAAGATAAACTATTTCTTGATCCAGTCAGCATACTAACCACATACACTGCTAGCTTCCTCAGGATCTACCACTACAATCTCTCGCACATCAGGAAAGAACCTTTTGTTCTCATTCAACCAGATGCTGACTCACCACTCCATCACTGGTTGTCCCATGCGAATAGGGGATTTCCTTGGATCTGGTACGATCTCAGGTAAGGAAGCTTCCGAGCGTGGAAGTCTGCTGGAACAGAACAGAAACAGCAAATCAATCATCAAGCTGGAAGGTGGTGAGCAGCGCGTGTTCCTAGAGGACGGCGATGAGGTCACGATTACTGGAGTGTGTATAGGAGAAGACGGGTCAAGTGTTGGCTTTGGAGAGTGCACGGGAAAGATCATCCCTGCTGTAAAGATATAACTGCTCCTT
Source organism: Aureobasidium sp. EXF-12298 (assembly GCA_024195555.1). Classification (NCBI taxonomy): domain Eukaryota; kingdom Fungi; phylum Ascomycota; class Dothideomycetes; order Dothideales; family Saccotheciaceae; genus Aureobasidium; species Aureobasidium sp. EXF-12298. The sequence goes on along the minus strand of SWBJ01000011.1, from coordinate 84,694 downwards.
TCGTTGGATTAGTCTACTTCAAAGACCAGTAAAAGAAGACTTGTCATCGTCCAACTTCTCATCATGCTACTCTGTTGCTGGACAGTATGTCAACTCTATAAACTTGCGACATGAGAGTCCTGCAGATGACAGGAACTTCCGCCTGATCCGAGTCAGCAAATATCTGTGAGACGAGCTCTTGATCATGTGCTTGTACCAGCCACCAAGGCCAATCACAAAGCTCTTGTCCAGGAAGAGAGGCACGCTCATGCTCAAAAGTCCAGTCTCACCATACAACTACCCCGCCGACTTACCCTTACCACTGCCTACCGTCCGTATGCTCCTGCATATCGGATACGTAACATGAATGTTTTTTACTGGAGGCGTTCCGCGATGGTGCGGACCGTGTTCCGTATCTCCTACGGCTCGACATCCGGAGCACCGTTTGCCATACCAAGCCAAAGGCGGGGGAACCTACACCAAGACTAAAGGTGGGGAACATGTTACGGATAGGTTTGGCCGTGTATAGAAGCTAGTTACAATTCCGCAGGGTGCGGAGTGCAAAAGGCTTGGTCCTTGCTGAGCCAGTAACAGCATAAGACTTGGTAAGAAGGAGCGGAAAGGTTGGTCTGTTTTGGTTTCCTAGCAACTTCTCAGCATTCACATCTCTCTCATTCTTCAACATGGCTTCGCCGGTAGTACTCGGTGTGGCTGCTCTTGTCGTCTTTCTCGTTGTCCGATACCTTAACTCGTCTGACACTCCCAAAATCAAGAATCTTCCTGAGATCCCTGGTGTCCCTCTTTTTGGCAACCTACTTCAATTGGGTACCGATCATGCTACCGTCGCTCAGAAATGGGCGAAGCAGTATGGACCAGTGTTCCAAACTCGTCTCGGAAACAAGGTAAGTACATTGAGGATGAAGCCTATGGCCGGGAGTATGCTAAGACTTGTATCAGCGCATCGTGTTCGCCAACACATTCGATTCCGTCAAGCACTTGTGGGTCACAAACCAGTCAGCGATGATCTCTCGACCAACCTTGCACACTTTCCACACGGTAGTTTCGTCATCATCTGGATTCACAATCGGTACCTCGCCATGGGATCCCAGCTGTAAAGAGCGAAGAAAGGCAGCAGCAACGGCTCTCAATCGCCCAGCGGTGCAAAGCTACATGCCCTTCATCGACTTTGAAGCTACAAGATCGATAAAAGAGATGCTTGCAGATTCGAAGAACGGCACTATTGACGTCGACCCGAATCCTTACTTCCAACGATACGCCTTGAGCACCAGTCTTACTCTCAACTATGGTGTCAAGATCGAAGGCAGCATCGACAATGAGATGCTCAAAGAGATCACCCACGTCGAGCGCGAGATCAGTAACTTCAGATCCACATCGAACAACTGGCAAGACTACATCCCACTGATGCGACTGTGGCCAACGAACAACGTGAAGCCACTCGAGTACAAGAATCGTAGAACAGCATATATGACCAAGTTGTTGAATATGCTGAAGGAGAAGATCAAGGCTGGTACCGACAGACCATGCATCACTGGCAATATCCTGAAGGACCCTGAAGCCAAGCTGAACGATGCCGAAATCATGTCCATCTGCCTGACGATGGTTTCTGCCGGATTGGATACTGTTCCAGGTAACCTTGTCATGTGTTTGGCATATCTGTCATCCGAGCATGGTCAGAAGATCCAGCAGAAAGCCTTAGATGAAATCAACAGGGTCTACCCAAACGGTGACGCCTGGGAGAAGTGTCTGAGTGAGGAGAAGGTCCCATACATCACAGCGCTCGTCAAGGAAACTCTGAGATTCTGGTCTGTAATCCCAATCTGCTTGCCACGAGTAAGCATCAAGGACATCGAAGGGGAAGGCGCCGTGATCCCTTCTGGCACTACATTCTACATGAATGCATACGCAGCCAACTACGACGAGTCGCATTTCAAGGATCCCTACAAGTTTGAGCCTGAACGTTACCTGGACAAGGAGATGACAGGTATTGAACATTTCGGCTACGGAGCAGGCAGCCGAATGTGCGTGGGCAGCCACCTGGGCAACCGTGAATTGTATACTGCCTTCCTAAGGCTCATCACAGCATTCCAGTTCGTTGCACCACAAGATCCCAGGGATAAGCCTATTCTGAATGCGTTGGATGCGAATGCTCTTCCTACGAGTCTTACGGTAAGTGATTTTTTTTTTCACCTTGAAAATACCTGTAACTGACCTCCTCGCAGATGGAACCAAAGCCTTTCAAGATCGGACTCCGCGTACGCGATAGGCAGCAGCAGCTGGACAAGTGGATCAAGGAGAGCGAGGACAGGACAACAGACCTTTGATGAGGATGTACCAATGTTCATGTCATGCCTCCCGTGTGCAAAAACGTGTAACGCGTATAGCTCTAAAAATGCACAATACTTTTGAACCACAGGATAGTATTAATCGAGATGCGATATGCCCTAGACAGAGCGTGAGAGTTACAGAGTTTATCACATGGAAAGGTGAGGATGAGTAGTTGGCGCGTGATTGACTTGCGGAGCAGCCTCGTGTGCAGGTGGGCAGGATTGACGGTCTGATTGGGTGGACATGGTCAACGTACCTTGATGGGCGTAAAGAGTTGATCACGTACGGCCAAAGTGAGAGGCATTGTTCCCAGCATACAAGCACCTTACTCTCCGCCTCCTGAAGCAGGACCAAATCTTTAACTTGCAACAGAAAAAGGCAGTCGAGCACGAGGCCGTCTGTTTCCCACAACCCTGTCCATATCTACCCCAGATCTTTTTCTTCGGTGACGTAGCGCGACGAAAGATCGGCAGGCCCGTTGCAACCGGCAATTTCGTCGACGTGAGGCTGGGAGGTCGACAAGTTGGTCTGTTAAACTTCTGCATGTGAGGCCTGCAAAACGATTGGCATATACCATGTTCAGCTGGCGTGCTTCAGTTGTGTCAGCGTTGCTTCTGGCGGCTCTCGAGCCCGTGAGAGCATCGCAGGAGCCTCTAGTCGACATAACAAAGAGACGGCAATTGCACGGCCGCTTCCTGCAGGTTACGGGTAAGTGTTAATATCCAGACTGCTCCACTCGGCATGTCACCGACTAACCTCTTGTCGTGCTGCAGACTTTCATCCGGACCCCTTCTACAAGGTCTACTCTTCCGTAGACGATGACGGCGTATGCCATAGAGGCCATGGCCCAGCAGGCTACTACGGTGCCGAGACATCCGACTGCGACTCGCCCATCTCGCTCATCAATGCCACCTTCGACTGGATTCGCGATGAGCTCAAGGACTCGATCGACTTTGTCATCTGGACTGGCGATTCGGCGCGCCATGACAACGACGAGAAGATACCTAGAAACGTACAACAAGTCACGCAGCTCAACCAGCTACTCGTGAACAAGTTCTACGAAGTCTTCGGCAAGGATCAACAGGAGCCTGACGACGATCCGACCAATGACCTTGTCATTCCCGTCATTCCTACCTTTGGCAACAATGACATCTTGCCGCACAACATCTTCGAGAGAGGGCCAAACCTCTGGACACGCCGTTACCTCGATATCTGGCGCAACTTCATCCCCGAAGTGCAGAAGCACTCTTTCGACCAGGGCGGTTGGTTCTACGTCGAAGCCATTCCTAACCATCTCGCCATCGTCTCGCTCAACTCACTGTACGTCTCCCCTCATACCCATCTACACTTGCTACATCCTAACTCAGTACCGAAGCTACTTTTTCAACTCAAATTCGGCCGTCGATGGATGTGCCGCCAAATCAGAGCCTGGATACCGTCAACTTGACTGGCTTCGTATCCAGCTGCAATACCTGCGCGACCGTAACATGAAAGTCATCATAACCGGCCATGTTCCTCCTGCTCGCACGGCCAACAAGAGTAATTGGGATGAGACCTGCTGGCAGAAATACACCCTGTGGATGCATCAGTACAGAGATGTCATAGCCGCGACACTGTACGGCCATATGAACACCGACCACTTTATCGTCCAAGACTTTGATGAAGTCGATGATAGCGTCGTTGATGGCTACGAGATCATCAACAAAGCCAACAAGCGGGGCATGGTCGCGGCGGCTGAACAAAAGTTCGGCATTCAATCCGCCACAAACTACCTGAAGGATTTGAGAGAAAGCTGGACCAAACTACCAAAGCCCCAAGCAAAGGACTCAGAAGCACTCGGCAAAGGCAAGAAGCATAAGGGAAAGAGGCCACACGGTCCAGATGACTACGACTCTGAGATTGGAGGACGTTATGCTGAGAGATTCAGCATCTCCCACGTTTCGCCCAGCGTCGTTCCCAATTACTTCCCGACCATCCGTGTCTACGAGTACAACATTACTGGACTTGATAGGACAATGCCCCGCTCGTATGCGGACATCTTTGACCAACACGCCATGGGTGCAGTAGAAGAGCCCGAGCAGTTCGACGAACAGGACTTAGAGCGAGACGTAGCAGCCGAGGATGAAGACCTGGAAGCCGAACGCAAGAGAAAGAAGAAGAAGCCCAAGAAGCATAGGTTCACAGTGCCCAAGGCACCTTCGAAATCTGCCCCTCCTGGACCAGCATACTCTCCACAATCGCTGACTCTTCTGGGATTTGTTCAATACTACGCCAACTTGACTCGCATCAACAACGATTTCTTCGAAGACGATACAGTTCAACAGAAATCGAAGTATGGCAAGCACCATGGCAAGAATCCTCATGACGATGATCACAAGCCTCACCCAACAAATTTCACCTACGAAGTGCTGTACGACACCCGCAGCGACAAAGTGTACCAACTGGATGACCTCACAACAAGAAGCTACCTCCGTTTAGCACAACGCATTGCTGGAGTCAAGCCCAGGAAGAGCGATGTACAGACATTGGATGCAGGTCTTGAAGAGGTCGAAGCAGATGAGACTTTCGACAATGACGAAGACCAGGATGATCTAGACATCACCAGGAAGAAGCATAAGAAGAAGGGCGACAAGAAGAAAAAGAAAAAGTCGCCCAAGGATAACAAGCCATGGTACACATTCGTCAGGCGAGCATTCGTGAACACGGTGGACCCTGATGACATCGAAGAGGAATTTGGACCATGATTCTCATCAAACGAGTGTTTGGTATATATTGCATACTTCTTAGAGAAGATACATCTGTAGAGATAAATAATGATACCCTTTTGAAAGTGTTTTTGAATCTCGCATGCGTTGTTGTATTGGTCGGCTCGTATTGCTTCTTTTTGTGAGTGATGTCGGTGACGTAATGTTATCGATTCCACGACACTTACGACCACCTTCTCTCATGCCACTCACTACACGAACCACAACCATTCATCTCTGAATCTTAACCCCTAATCGCTAAGCTATCATGTCGTGGATGGACTCTTGTTCGTGGTTATACCGTGGGAATACGGGTTGATGCTAATCAGTGTACAGGGTCACGGCCGAAGAAGAATGCCGCTACACCACCCCCACTATATCTGACCTCTGATCAGGTACGCTACTGCCATACCTGTGGCAGAGTTATCGGTAAGTTACTTGCCTGAATTAGTGTTCTAAGTCGCCTCCAAATGCTGCACAGTCCAATAGTAAGAGAGGTTTAGCTGTTATCACAAGGTCGGAGTGATGCAACGAGGCCAAAGTGTACTACTCTTTATCTCCAAACACTTGACATCACACATATCCATAATACAATAAGAAGACTAACAGAATACAAACAGGCTCCAGAAAATCAAACTCGGCAAAAACAGCAGCCACAGAAGTAAAGTTCTGCTCAGACAGATGCAAGAGACACAAACTCCGACCAGCAGACAAACGCATCGAAGCCGCCTTTGCCGCCCTCCTCGACGGCCAAGATGCCTCTAAATTCGCCGCCGTGCAAGGAGACCAACCAGAAGCAGAACTCACCAAAACAGTCTCCAATCAAGACACCAACGAAAAGCCACACGACAAGTATGATTACAAAAACAACAAAAAGAAACAGCAGAAAGTCAAAGGTGATCCGAGGATTTTGGTGTCGTGCAGTGAGGTGGAGACTCTGATCTATGGTTCCCGCGAGGATCCAGAGAAGACGTTTGGGCGTAAGAAGAATAGGGCTAGGCGTGGTGTTGCGGATGGTGATGAGTGGAAAAGTGTCGACATGGTGGACTCTGACACCGATTCCGGAACTGCAGAGACTGCTTCTGCAGACGAGTATGCCATTGATACTGCTAGCACCAAGGTCATGGACAACAGAGGTGTGCCTCTAGCCGATGCTCTTGAGGGCGATGCAGATACAGACGTGGTCAAGATCAAAGGACGTGTACGACCCCCTCAATCAGAGTCCGATGTCAACGGCTCTGTAGGAGGAGAAAAGGGATGGGCAGAGAAAATCATCGAAACACCCGAGATGCTTCAGAAACGCAGAGAGGGACAGAGAAGAGCAGAGGAGAAAGAGATGGTTAAATGCGCTGCTAGAAGAGCTGTGGTGTTTGGTCTCGAAAGCAGTAGAGTGCTTGCTGGAGAAGGCAAGAAGGGGAAGAAGGGAAAGGATGATGAACATGGAGAAGCTAAGCAGGAAGGAAGAAGAATGTGTGAGGCGGTGATGCATGGTGCTGTTGTTGAGCCATCCTACGCTAAGGGAGACTGGTCTATCAGATGGCGCGAGGAGTAAACTATCGTCTATATGACAATCCAAACGACCATCTGCGTTATGTTTTCGATATAGATACGACAGTAGAGAACGAGAGCTGCATATGGAACCATCAATGAGATTGTCTATTCATACAAGCTGAATTTCTGATGTCAGGGTTGTACCCTTAACAACAACCTTTTGATTGGATATCACATTTACTCGGCCACCATTGATGCTGTGACCATTAGAGCTTGGCTGGTACATCTCAGAATATGCTCTTTCCTGTTGGCGCGCTCTGGAAGTATGTTTGGTGTTTCTGCGTGGAATAATGTTGCTTTGAACGCTTTCAGAGTCTAGAATTCAGACGGACAGGCGAGATGTGTGCTACCAACGTCAGGCCTCATTCGACTTTGGGAGTATCCAATCTTTACATTATGCTTCACTGAGATATTGCCTGGCAAGATGTGTATTGTTCTGTCATATTGTATGTCCTTATTTAGAAACCATGATATCAGGCAATTCAGTGATCTGTGTAGTCTCCCGTGTGTCCAAATCTACGACATGTACTGCAGCAAGACCCACCAAGCCCGTCGAGAGTGTCAAAAACTCTAGCTGTACATTATGACAGGCCCCCGGCGGTAGAGGACTAGGCATCGTTAGCTGTATTCTAGAAGAAGAAGAGAAAGACTTACCCAACTCGCACATCTGCATTCAAACACACGACTTCTGCCATTCGAGCCTCGCGTTGATCTTGCATGTGGTATACTGTGCGATCATCCAGTACTGCATCAGCAGTATGATGACTATCTTGCCGCGATATATTTGGGAAACGCAGGGCGTGATGTGACTGTGCTGATTTGGCGGACTTTGGAATAGCGACAATAGCAAGCCTCTTTTTCCTGGTGCTACGGTTCACCACGAAGACATCGAGATGGAACGTCTCGCCTTCGTTTACGGTCTCTGGTGCGGCAAATGCGAATGTTACGCCGGCGGAGTCGACTTGGGTCATGCCACTCAATGGTCGAGTTGTTGCTGTGCTCATTCGCTTGCTTAATGGCCGTGAGTGTAGATCTGAGGGTCCCATGGTCGATGCTACACTTTGTGGTCGCAGCGACATGGTTTTGGGCAGCTGAGGTGCAGGGAAGTTGACGTTTCCATGCCAGCGAGCCTGGATCTGCGCGCTACACGTGTCACTGACCTGAGCGACAGCTCGGATCTGGAACGTGACACTACTTGGCCTAGATGGTTGGTGAGAAGAAGCCCCGGTCGTGTCTTTAGGAAGTGTCAGCTTGTACAAGAAAGTGCTCCTATCTCCGGTCTGCAGGGTGGCTGGTAAATTCAAGACGGCCATATCAGCAGAGAAGGGGTCTACGTCAAGATTGTTCCCTTCTGCCTTGATCTCATCCACCCGTATCTCTCCATGACCGGTGTGCCGTGCTGACTCCAGATCCAGACAGATTAATATATCCGAGACCTGCTCGGGAGTAATGTGGACCTTGACCGCCAGAGATGGAGAGACAGAAAAGAGTTTTGACGATGTCCTGAGTGGACGAGCCTCTTGGGTCTCAGGGGCTGTTCGAGGTGCCACCTTATGAATGCGAGAGGATGGAAGATATGGATGACTCGAACCACTTTGTGAGCTGTGCTGCAAAGATTGGAGTAGGTTCTCGGAGGTTGGCAATGCACTAGTCATATATTCGTCTTGGGAGGTGGTCTTGGATATTACTGAAGCCTCAGCATTTTTGGACACAGCCGAGGCGGTGAGATGAATGGATGGTCGATGGAGTTTTTGAGGTGGATAGCGAAGATATAGAGTAGTCTTCCAGACAGCATAGGATCCTTTTCCATCATCGAGAAGACCAGTTGATGTTGGATTCTTTTCGGGCGTAATGGTGACCGAGTCCAAGGCCAGTTTTACAGGTTGCTGTGGAGGAGCCGGGGCACCGCCCGGTTGCAGACGAGGAGGTGGTGAGGGTTGAGTTGCATATGCAGTTATGTACAAGTCAAGATTATGCAAGACATGTTGAAAGGAAGGCAATGAGCTGCGGAGGACGAGATATACAGGCAGCAATTCCTCTGATATACATTAACGAGAAGACCAGAGATGAAACAGAAGATTAGTCGCATACCAAAAAGTAGGGTATCTCTAGATACAAATTGAGAGTCAGACTTCAGATGTGCTTCAATGTCAAAGTCTGATGAGTCTGGAATTAGGAGATCTAGTGAGGAAGCATCGGGGAAGGACAGCGTTGGCTGTGATACAGCTTCGGTGGGTGTTGTCATTGGACCTCCATATACGGTTCGTCCACACTTCTAAATCTGAAAAGACTCGCAAAGTGAATGTTCGAGTAATTACAGATAATCGAAAGTATTCACTGAGTATTGACGGCGGACCACGACATGCAGCAATAGGAGTCGAAGGCCGAAAGCGGCAAGTGCCGACCGAACTTTGGACTTTCCAGACGCGCTTTGTTGGAGAAAGAAAGAACAAAGACAAGTTATTCTATCCAATTGACCACCGCCGACCATGAGCGCCCTTCTTAGCCATCCGGCATGGCAGGTTCTTCTCGACAAAAATACAAACAAGCCGTATTATTACAATCGCTCGGCCAATATCAACACGTACACAGTGCCCGATGATCTTTTGACTCCGGCGCAGGTGAGAGATGCTGCTCTTGCTCTCCACCAAGACTAGAACTGACAGAATCGCGCACAGAAAGCTACTGGATGGTCGCAAACCACAGCCGATGGAGGTAGGGTTTACTTCTTCCGCAAAGACGACAAGACAAAGACTTCGTGGACACCTCCGCCCGGCTGGGAGACACCTGCCGCTCCTGTCCCAGAAGCTCCGCAATTCGTGTCATCTAGCTTCCAGGCCCATCCCCCGGCTCGCGAACAGAGAGCCCCCCGAGAGAGCAGACCCTTCCACGACCGTCGCGACGAGTCCAACTACCGAGGCCCCATCGCCGTTGCCGCTACTGGTCCCGAATATGGTTCCCGCGAAGAAGCTGAGACAGCCTTTACCAAACTGCTGAGAAAGTCTGGTGTCCAACCTGGATGGTCATGGGAGCGCGCTATGCGTGCCACCATTCAGGACCCTCAATATCGTGCCATCAAGGAGCCTAGCGAGAGAAAAGCCGCATTTGAAAAATACCTTGACGATGTTGTGCGCGAGGACCAGGAGCGCGAGAAAGAGCGTATCAAGAAGTTGCGCTCAGACTTCCGCTCCATGTTGCAGACACACCCTGAGATCAAGCATTACACACGTTGGAAGACCGCCCGTCCCATGCTAGAGAACGAAGCCATCTTCCGCGCTACTGACAACGAAGATGAGAAGCGTCGCATGTTTGACGAATACCTTGTAGATCTCAAGAAGGCTGCCGAAGACAAGCGCCAGCGCGACTACGATGCAGCCATGACAGGCGTCGCCGATATCCTGCAAAATCTCCAACTCAATGCCAAATCTCAATGGATGGAAACGCGCGAACAGCTGCACTCGCACCCTACCTTCCAAGAAGATCCCAAATACAAGATCCTGTCACCTTCCGAGCCCTTGCAAATATTCGACCGCTACATGCGTAGACTATGGAATGACGCACACAACGAGAAGCAACGTACAGCTCAGCTTAAGGCTCGCGAGCAGCGCAAGGCCAGAGAAGGCTTCGCTGCTCTGTTGGCCGAACTCAGAGAAGCAGAGACCATCAAGCCTGGTACTATGTGGAAAGAGGTTTACCCTTTAATTGAGAACGAGCCTCGCTACATCAAGTTGATGGACAATCTAGGTCACAAGGACCGTATCACCGACGGTTCCACTCCTCAGGACATCTTCTTCGATTTCCTGGACGACTTTGATAAAGAGGTTCACGACATTCGCCCTGCAGTTGAAGCCACTCTCAAGGAAGAGCATTTCCGTTTCGTCCCATCAACTACCCTCGAAGAATTCCTGCACGCTATTAGACACGACAGACGCATTTCGGCCATGAACCCCCATCTTTTGGAAGAGGTATACAAGAGACTGCACAGAAACGCCCTCGACAGGGAAGAAGATATCGAGCGCGACGCCAAACGCCAACAGCGCAAGGCAGTCGATGCATTGCGTTCTCGCATCAAGCATCTAGAACCACCAGTTCTGATCGGAGACACATGGGAGCAGGTGCGTCCGCGTGTTGAGCGCAGCGAAGAGTACAAGGCCGTGACCAGTGACGAGGACCGCCAACTCGCCTACGATAAATTCATGAACAGGCTCAAGGAAGATGCCGCTGAGCGAGAGCGTCTGCGCCGCCATGATAGAGAACGCGAAAGAGACCGTGATAGACGCCGAGACCGTGACCGCCGTCGTAGCCGCTCTCCTCCCTCTCGCGAGGTTGATGCTTACGAAGCCGATCGCCGCCGCGCTGCCTCCGAACGTGAGCGTCAGTACCGCCACTCGAGCATCAGCGGGCTGTCACCACCACCCCGTGAACGTCCAAGAGCCCGCGATGATCGCTACGAGAGAGACGTAGGCGATCCGAGAAGAGAAAGACAAGTCAGTCTCTCCATCTACGATCGCGAGAGAAGAGAACGCGAGGCCGAACGTGAGAGGTCGTACATTAGTCGTGCCGACCCACGCACCAAGGCCAGCGAACTCGACTACGGCGATGGTGGAGACAGCCCCAAGCCCGAGAGCACTTCTGGCGGAAACAACAGCAATAAGAGATCTGCAGCGGCTAGCAATGGCGATAGCGATGCAAAGAGACAGGCCAAGCGCCCTCGTGTCGGTGAGCACTCTTCCCGCAACGGTGGTTCTGTTACTCCCGCTCTCTCGGCCGCAGGAAACGACGAACCCGCACTGCAGTCTGGCAGTGAAGAGGGCGAGATTGAAGAGGTTTAGAACGCCATCTTGGTTAAGATCAGACGGCGCGGATTGGAAAAATAAAGGCATTGCACGCGGTACGTTCTTCTTCCTCAAAGGATGACATACTAGTTTCGAGGCAGATTTTCACCAGAGACACCGTTCATTGCCTTCATACCTTCCGTCCATGCCACAGGTGCGTTTTACGTGCAACACTGCTGCTCTTCCTAACGACAGTCTCATGTATCAAAAAGAATCAAAATGAATTCAAAGTGAAATGATCAAACTTTTGTGATTCCTTGTTTCTACTTCCTCATGCTCCTCATGCCGTAGCTTGGTTCATCAAAATGTCATGTATGTAAATGGCGCTCCATGGTTCCCTTGTGCCGCACCTTGTTTGTTGCTCAGCCGTATGCTGATGGTTGCTTGCCTCAAGGTCTTGTCCAGCAACAATCGAATGTGAGCGATTGACCAGAGCGCCATGAAATTGCTCCCAGGCTGTCCGCATCCTCATCCTGATCACCCACTCCTACATGTTCTATCTGCTCATCCGCACCAGAGCGCGAGCACTGCATGCGGCGGCGATAGGAGCGGTTGCGTCGGAGCAGAGCGGCGCGTGAGGAACCTTTCGCCGGGCGCCAAGGGGGCCAGTGTTGTGAGTCTAGGAAAACTCCCTTCAAGACTCTTCTTCCATGAAGAACTGTAATTGTTGTTAGTATACTGTAAGATACTAAGGTCAGGATAAGAGAAAAACTCACGTAGTTTCCACCGTTCTTCTGTTCCTGGTCAAGCTGGGAGTCGAGCTTGTTGATACGAGGACGGTATGAGTTGGGATCACGTCTGAAGGTGACGTCCAAGTTCTTCAAGAACTTGTTGCAACCGGTCAGGAGACACTCAGGCTTGTTGGCGCGAGCGTCAACGGACGGGATACCATCGAAGACAATGACACGGTCGGCAAGGTAGGTGGCCATGATGAAATCGTGCTCGACGATGAATGCAGTCTTCTTAGAGTGCATGATGAAGCGCTTGATGACACGGGCAGCAATGATACGCTGCTCGGAATCGAGGTAGGCACTAGGCTCATCGATCAGGTAGATATCGGCAGGGATACCGAGGGCCAAGACAATGGCGACACGCTGCAATTCACCACCGGACAAGTTCTGGACTTCCTGGTCGATGAAGTCATCCATCTTCAGGGGCTTGTAGACATCGGTCTGGAACTGGGGGTTGAGGAAGGCGGCCTTGATCTTCTTGAAGAAGAGTTGACGGACGGTACCCTTGAATTTGGGGGTGATCTTCTGAGGCTTCATGGAGATGTTCATGGGAGGAACACTCTTGGTGCCGTCGGGCTTCTCGGCACCAGCGAGCATTCTACAGAAGGTAGTCTTTCCGGTACCGTTCTCACCCATCATGACGAGAATCTCCGAGTCGGTGAACTCACCAGGCTCGATCTTCAGCTTGAAACCAGAGGCGGGTTGTGTCTTGTTCATAGCAGGGTAGCCGTATTGGCGAGATTGATCGACGAGGAACTCTTCTCCAGCTTCACCGATACGGAATTGCAGAGATTCTTCTCTGAAACGCAAGTTCTCGCTGGGAATGTGACCGTCGAGGAAGATGTTGATACCCTCACGGACCGAGGAAGGCAGAGTGACGACACCGTAGACGGCAGGCTTACCGTAGAGCAAGCAGATGAAGTCGGACAGGTAGTCGAGAATGGACAAATCGTGCTCGACGACAATGACGTATGAAGTAGGGCCGAGCAGACTGCGGATCAGACGACCAGCGGCCAGACGCTGCTTGACATCCAAGAAGGATGAAGGCTCGTCGAACATGTAGACATCGGCCTTTTGCACACAGACAATGGCGATGGCGAAACGTTGCAGCTCACCACCGGAGAGGAGATCAATGTCACGGTCGAGAATGGCATCGAGTTCTGTTTGTCTGGTTAGCTGGAGCCCGGGAAATTGGCCACATCTGACTTGTCACATACCCAATGTCTTGATGATCTCCTCGACTCTATCCTTGTCGACTTCGGCACGCTGCTTGAGGAGGAAGCCAACGGTTCTGTTCTCGCCCTTGACGGCTCTGGGGATCTGGTCGACGTATTGGGGCTTGACAACGGCCTTGAGGTTGTCCTCGAGAACCTTGGTGAAGTAGTTTTGCAGCTCGGAACCACGGAAGTACTTGAGAATCTCCTCCCAGTCAGGGGGGTTGTCGTAGCGGCCGAGGTTGGGCTTGAGCTTGCCGCTCAGAATCTTCAGGGCAGTACTCTTTCCGGTACCGTTACCACCAACAAGACCCAGGACTTGACCAGGTCTGGGCATGGGCAGTCTGTGGAGCTTGAAACTGTTGGCCGAGTAACGGTGGGTGACTTGCGACTCGAGGTTGGTGGGCAAGTTGATGATGTTGATGGCATCGAAAGGACATTTCTTGGGACAGATACCGCAACCGATACAGAGACGTTCCGAGATGAAGGCGATCTTGGAAGTGTTTTCGACCTCAATGCAGAGCTTTCCGGTACGAACGACGGGGCAGGATTTCTTGCACTCTTGACGACATTTCTTTACTGGTGGTTAGGGCGTGTTCGTGTGGCTGATCGAATTGGACGTTTGGGCATACCTTGGGCTTGCACTGTAGAAATTGTCAGTAAGCGATTCCAGAATAGAGAAAGTGGTAAACTTACCTTGTCGCTGTTGACAATGGCAATACTGCAGACAGAGGGTTAGAAAAGGGCAATCCAGAAAATTCTCTCGGTCGGCGGCAGCGGGCGCAGATACATACCGAGTCAACTTGTCCGACATGTTGGGCGGTTATATAGCGTCGCAGAAGCCGACAAGAAACTGCAAGACAGTGATTGTCAAACGTGGACGTCAAACGGCGAGTGAAGACACTTGGGCAGCGAAGTGGGTGAACGAAGTGACGGAACAATATGTGCCCAGCCTGAAGCTGACCCGCTCGATTCGCACTTTCCTATTGGCTGGATTTGGCTGCCGGGGTCGTTCCTGCCCGCTACGCTCGTCCGTCGTTCAATCTCAAGAAGTCACCACTCTCTCACATCTGCACACCATACCACCCACGAGTCCAAAATCTTCTACGCATCGTCTGGACATGGTCTCACATGGCCGGTAAGCTCGTCCTCTCATTCCTGTCACTTTTCCTGCACTTTGCACGAGCGAGCCTGGTCTTGGCATTTCCTTCGTCTCTGGAGCCGATCCTCTATACCATTCGATATCGCGAGTCTACCGTCGCCAGTATCGCCTAAATCGCCTTCGGTCCACTCTGTCCGCCTTCTGTCGCCGTCATTTCACGTCCACAACACCTCTACTGCTCGTTGTCAGCCCTGCATCGCGTCAAGTCATCATCCAAGACTCGCGTCCACCCTCGATCTATTCCATCAAGATTCCATCTCGATCCCATTTTGAAGCCTTCCACAAGACCTGCCGCACCGTATTTAGGGGGAAACCGGTCGCCTAGATCAGGCGCTCACCTTCCTCAACTCACAACTCCGCCCGACCCACCTGTCTCGAACAATCTTGCTGACTGCTCACTCTATTCAGCCGGCCAGACATCACCGCTACCTACCCACCTACCTCCTTCCACCATGTCTTTTGAGAACGGCCATTTGTCATCGCTTGATGAGCCCACTTACGCGACTCTGGATACCAAACCATCTCGTAGCGAAAGCGAACTTTCAGATGTCAACGATATACCCGACCAAGCTGTCCCCGAGTCCGCAGACCATGTCATGCACGATGTCGCAAGCCATCGATCAGATGAAGATGAAGATGCCGATGGTTCTGATGATGGCGACTACGACGCCCCGTCACCTCCCTCAAGAGCCAGCGTCGACTCCCGTCACAGCAGCGTCTCCTCCGACGGCTCGTCGGTGCCCCGCAAGCGTAAGGCTGAGCCAGACGTAGACGATGATCAATACATGCAAGAAAACCCAGAGTTATATGGCCTTCGCCGAAGTGTGAGTCGGACTGTTGTGCTGCTCGTCTTCCTCTCGCTGACAACTCCCAGGGTCGTGCTCGCCCAACTCGCCGAATCGTGTGTCTTACTGTGCCTTCCTGTAGCGCGTCTAGTACTGACTTCCATCCGTAGATCGAGAGCAGCGATGAAGAACAAGACAACAACGACTCTGGCTCAGACGTCAATCCCGGCCGCGCCCGTAAACGCTTACGGCCAGCCACATCCCGCAATGGTACCTCTATCCTTGACCACTATCTCCTTCAATTACTGACCAAGACGTGCTTGTAGCCTCAGTCCGTCGATCCGACTCCGAATCCGCATCAGACAGCGATACTTATGGTGGTGCACGCGGTCGAGACTTCGCAAAGAAGCACCGCCGCAGGTTGCAAGGAGCCTCATCTCGCTCTGCCTCGGGCCTTGCAGGCGACCTTCGCTTCTCTACAAGACAAGCTGGCAAAGTCACAACCTACAATGAGGAAGATGGCGACGACTTTAGCGAAGAGGATACGGAGAACATGACACCCAACTACTGGGTTGCTGCTGAGGACAACTCTCCGGCCATAGACATTGTCCTCAACCACAGAGTTGGCGAAGGCAAAGGTTTGTTCTCCCATCGCTTGGTCTACTTCAAAGCATGTGCTGACAATCCTGCCCTGCAGATACCGAGTATCCTGAGAAGAACGACTATGAATTCTTTGTTAGTACATCACGTTGCTCACCGCTTACCTCTGCTAATGTCACTCCAGATCAAATGGCAAGGCAAAGCACATTACCACGCTACATGGGAGCCCTGGACCGAACTTAGCTCAGTTCGTGGTTTCCGCCGTCTTGAGAATTACTACCGCAAGGTAGTCGAGGCCGAACACTTTTTGGCTCAAGATCCCGATGTCGCCCCAGAAGAGCGCGAAAAGTACACACTCGACCGCGAGACATACCTCGATGCTCTTGACGACTACATGAAGGTTGAAAGAGTTATTGGAGAACAAGTCGGCAATGACGGCAGAGAATACTATGTCAAGTGGAAGTCTCTTCCTTACGATTCTTGCACATGGGAACCAGAGTCCCTTGTCAGCGAGCTGGCCCAGAACGAGATTGATCGCTATCTTGATCGCTCGTCCCGCCTGCCTACCTCCGACAAGCGCGAATCGAACTTGGGAACCCGCTCACCGTACAAGCCTTTCCGTACACAGCCCGACTACATCAAGTATGGTCAGCTCAGAGACTTCCAAATAGCAGGCATCAACTTCCTTGCACACAACTGGTGTAAGGGCAACAATGTCATTCTTGCAGACGAGATGGGTCTGGGAAAGACAGTTCAGTCAGTCTCTTTCATGAGTTGGCTTATTCATGACCGTCGTCAAGAAGGTCCTTTCTTGGTTGTCGTACCGCTCTCCACCATGCCCGCTTGGGCCGACACATTTAACAACTGGACGCCAGACATCAACTACATTGTGTACAACGGCAACGAGGCTTCTCGCAAGATTCTCCGCGAACATGAACTCCTCGTAGACGGCAACCCGAGAAAGACAAAGTTCAACGTCATGCTCACGACTTACGAATACATTCTGCTTGACTCGGCCTTTTTGTCCCAGATGAAGTGGCAGTTCATGGCTGTAGACGAGGCACATCGGTTGAAGAACAGAGATTCGCAACTCTATGTCAAGCTCATGGACTTTGGCGCTCCGAGTCGTCTGCTCATCACAGGTACACCTCTGCAGAACGAGCTCAAGGAGCTGTCTGCCCTTATGGACTTCCTCATGCCAGGTCTGATCAACATTAACGATGACATTCCGATCGACGACTCGGAAGCTACCAGGCAAGCACTCGATGAATTGATGAAGGCTATCTCTCCCTACATGATTAGACGTGTCAAAGAGAATGTCACCAGCGATCTGCCGGGCAAGACCGAGAAGATCATCCGAGTAGAGTTGTCAGACGTTCAACTGGAGTACTACAAGAACATCCTCACCCGCAACTATGCGGCTCTGAACTCCGGCACAAAGGGACAAAAGCAGTCGCTACTCAACATCATGATGGAACTCAAGAAAGCCAGTAACCACCCCTTCATGTTCCCCAACGCCGAGGATCGCATTCTCGAGGGCAAGACCGGCAGAGAAGATCAGCTGAAGGCTCTCGTAACGAGCAGTGGAAAGATGATGCTTCTCGACCGTCTCCTGACCAGGCTGAAGGCTGATGGTCACCGTGTGCTTATTTTCAGTCAGATGGTCAGAATGCTTGACATCGTCGGTGATTATCTGCACCTTCGCGGACATCAATACCAACGTCTTGATGGTACAATCGCAGCCGGTCCAAGACGCCAGGCCATTGACCACTTCAACGCTCCTGATAGCAAGGACTTCTGTTTCATCCTCTCTACGCGTGCTGGCGGTCTGGGTATCAACCTTATGACAGCCGATACGGTCATCCTCTTCGATTCCGATTGGAACCCTCAAGCTGATCTTCAAGCCATGGCACGTGCTCACCGTATCGGCCAAAAGAACCCTGTCACAATCTACCGCTTCGTGTCGAAAGACACCGTTGAGGAAGAAGTCTTGGAGCGCGCTCGCAACAAGCTGATCTTGGAACACATCACTATCCATCAAGCAATGACAGAGAAGGAAGCCAAGGCGCTCAGAACCAAGCTCGACTCTGCCGGTGTCTCCACTGCTGAACCTGTAGCACATGACGATCTCTCCCGTATCCTCAAGCGTCGCGGACAAAAAATGTTCGAGCAGTCCGGTAACCAGAAGAAGCTTGAAGAGCTTGATATCGATGCCGTCCTCGAGAACGCCGAAATCCACCAAACTGAACAGGCAGGTGGCGGCATCACAGCAAGCGGAGGTGCAGATTTCTTGAAGAGTTTCGAGTACACCGACGTCAAGCTTGATCTCGAATGGGACGAGATTATTCCCAAGGAGCATCTCGAGGCTATCAAGGCTGAAGAGAAAGCAAAGGATGAAGCGCAATATCTTGAATCCGTCATCGAAGAGAATCAACCAAGAAACGCAAAGCGGAAGTCTAGGGAAGACGATGCCCGGGAACAGCGTGCGGCCAAAAAGAGAGCACGAGATCTCGCCGCTCAAGCAGCCGCTGACATCGAGTCTGACAATGAGTCTAACGCTGGTGCAGATCCTGAGCGTCCACTGAGCGAAAAGGACGTCCGTAACTTGATCCGCGCTTACGAAAAGTACGGGTCAATCGAGGAACGCCAGAATGAGATCATCAAAGAAGCCAGACTTGTTGGTCGTAATGTCGACCTTCTCAAGGCTACCCTCGAGGAGGTTGTAGGCATCAGCAAGAAACTTCTCCAGGACGAGCAGGACCGTGTCTTGGCCCTCGAGCGTGAGACTAACAAGCCCATTACGAAGAAAGACAAGAAGGCGGTTTTGTTCGACTTCAAGGGTGTTAAACGCTTGAACGCTGAGACCTTGACCGAGCGTCCTCTGGAAATGCGTATGCTTCGGGACGTCGAGAAGCAGCTTGCTGAGAACTGGCGCACTTTCCGCATTCCGGAGGCCTCCAAGCCTGCTCACTACACCTGCCCCTGGGGAGCTCGTGAGGATGGCATGCTGTGCATCGGTATCGCAAAACACGGTTACGGTGCTTGGGTGGCCATTCGTGACGATCCCGACCTTGGTATGGGTGACAAATTCTACCTCGAGGAGCACCGTGTGGGCATCAAGGAAGAGCGTACCAAGGGCGACGAAAAGAACGCAAAGTCGCCAGGAGCCGTCCATCTCGTGAGACGTGCAAACTACCTCCTCAGTGTTCTCAAAGACAAGACAAGCAATGGCACTAACCTCGCGGCCAAGAGAGCGCTTGAAAACCACCATCGCAACAACAAGAAGGCCCTTGCCGCTGGCAACCGTCATGGCGGAAGTGTGTCTGCAAGTCCTGCTCCTGGCGCGGCTCGTAAGATGAACCGCGAGGATTCCTACCGCTCGCGTCTCCACAATGACCACCGTGGCTCTTCTGATCGTCGCCAATCATCTAACAACGTTGGCCACAGAGCATCGCCTGGTGGAGCTGAGCGTATCGACAGAAACAGACATCACCGCGATTCTGAGTCCAGAAAGCTACCACGTCATGCTGGTTCTCCTCTGGCCGTCTCTAACGGGGACCGTCCAGCATCTGAAGACCACATGAGACGTATTGTTGAGCCCATTCGTGACTGTTTGGGTCGGATCAGAAAGGCCACCAAGAGTCACATTCCGGATGACAAGGAGCGTGCAAACAGTCTGAAGGAATCACTGCAGACAGCGGGCAAGTTCTTCAAACAGAAGGCGGCCGAGAAGGGGAAGACGGTCGAGGATAAACTATGGTAAGTTCTGGATCCTCACCTTGTTCAATCATATATGCTAATAACCAACAGGGACTATCTTGCCGAGACGTGGTGGCCGCAGGCTAAGAACGTCGACAAACGCACGTCAGGTCAGAAACTCCGAACGCTGTATGAAAAGATCGCAGCCGCCAACAAGGCGACCTAAACCTGGACCCGTGTCCAAAGTCGTGATCGAGCAACACACATGATTACGAAACAGAAGGATGAAACGAATCCTGTGGATGACGAAGGTGTCGAGAAGCATGATTTTCGAAATTGCAACGATACATGCATTAAGCGATACTATGAGTATCGGTGGGGAGCATTGGATTATTGAAGCTGTTCTATTTGCGACAGGCGTTACTAATCGACAATGGGTCGGTGGGACAAAATCTCAGCATGGGCTGGCCAACAGGAGTTAAGTTGCTACATTCGCTATTGCCTTTCTTGTGCATTACCGCTCGCTGAAAGCGTGCCACACGGAGTTCTGAGAGACAGAGAAGCCATACGTTAGTATTGGCTCAAAGAGATATACAAATAATGAAGAGAACGATTCGTCTCACTATGCGTGTGTGTCACTTGAAGATACGATATAAAACTCATGAAACTACTTGGAGACAAGGCGGCCATTGGTTGACACTGGACAGACAGTTCGCAGATGGAAAGCTTCGCGGCAATTCCTCCTCTCGGATGCCACGGCCGGCGACCAAAAGAGGCGCGGAAACGCAGGGTGCTGATCGATGGCGACTTACGACGGCTGGCTGGAGACAGACCTAGACCCCTCCTTCAACACGACTAGTTTCGTTAATAGCCATAACATCTCCAGCCTCGTACTTTAACAGCATTCGTTGAGCATCGCAGTACAGACACAAAGCGCTGAGGACATCTCGGACGATAAGACCGTCCTTTCGCGCGAGCCCCACCGCAGCTGACCCTGATCCCGATCGACTCGGCTTCCAATCGACGTCAGAGCCCCCAGAAGAGTGCGGGCGTCATTCACATTTTCCTTCATTCGATAATGCCTTCTTTCAAAAGCATACGCAGGCAGGTCCTGTGGAATTTGAACTCGAGATATATTTACGGACGCTATGTGAGTTTCACTTGGTGGTAACCTCACTTATATGACCCTTTGAAAGCTGACCTCTTCACGCGACAGCCTCTCCTACACACCTTAGTATTCATCACCGAGTTGATCATGGTTTCCTTCCTGGTATCGAAGTTCAACAGCTACTATGCTGCGAGACCAGGTACGATTGACCAATTGCGACACCAATTCCGAATGTACACTGACATTTGACTCCAGTTCTCACGACTATGGTCACCAACGCCGTGAGTCCATCCGCGACCACGCTCTGAAACATGTTCCTGACGTCTCCTCCAGATACTTGGTGGTGTAGCCGACACTGTCGCTCAGTCTATTACAGCAGTCAGAGAACGCGCCGTTCGCAAACCTGGTGGTCCCGACCCCAAGACCGATAGATTGGCCATCGAGATCCACGACATAGACCGCAGAATCTCTGAGGAGGAGCTCATTCCTGACTCCAAGGTTCTGCCTCCACCATTCGATTTCGAGAGGTACAAGATATCAAGAGCAAGATACAAAGGTTCACAAGTGCTGATTAGACGGGCAGGTTGACGAGATTTATGGCGTACGGCTTTATCATGGCTCCCATCCAGCACAAGTGGTTCGGCTTCCTCAACCGCATCTTCCCTCTCGCCAAGGGAGCTGGTACCAGTGCAGCAGCAAAGAGAACCGCCTTTGATCAACTCCTTTTCGCACCCGTTGGTCTCGGAGCCTTCTTCACGTTCATGACTGTGGCAGAGGGAGGTGGTCGCAAGGAGATCCAGAAGAAGTTCCAGGACATCTACATCCCTTCGCTCAAGGCCAACTACTTGGTCTGGCCTGCTGTGCAGTTGATCAACTTCAGACTGATGCCGCGTCAGTTCCAGATTGTAAGTGTTATTGGAATATGTGAAGCAGAGAGTGAAGGCTAACGAGTTACAGCCCTTTGTGTCTACTATCGGTATTGCATGGACTGCCTACCTTTCCCTGTCCAACTCGGCAGAGGAAGCATAGAAGGCTTTTTTTGGGGAGCGAACTGGGAGAATGTGTTGATTATCTTCAAGCATTACAGAGCGGGATAGGCAGGCGTTCTGGCGACTTTACGGGCCGATCGATAGAGGAGTCGATTAGTGCATTGCGTTTTGAATAATACATTGATTATGAAGAGGCTCGGCTCGAAAATGATACATGTGATACTACGTAAAGTGAAGCATGCAAAATGATGGAATTCCGACACAGAGAATGCTGATATGAGTCAGTGGAATGATTGTAAGAGATGGTCGGGTATGGTGAGGATATCGGAAGCACATCGGAGGTGACGCAGACTTTTGAAGAGCTGCCCCTCGTGCCGGCCGAAAGCTGTTGGGGAAAGATTCAAGCCCCTCACACCACAACACTCCATCCAGCACTGTTGTATATATAACTCTGTACGTCTCCCTCTGCTGCTGTCTCTCACACCAAACTGTCTAACATCTCAATTCAGTCACAATGTCGCTCTCCAACAAGCTTTCCATCTCCGACGTCGACCTCAAGGGCAAGCGTGTCTTGATCCGTGTATGTTCACATTGGGCATCAAGCTACCATTTATCACTCTTACTGATCGTATACAGGTCGACTTCAACGTCCCTCTCGACTCGAACAAGAACATCACCAACAACCAGCGCATTGCCGGTGCCGTCCCTACCATCAAGTACGCCGTCGACAATGGCGCCAAGGCCGTTATCCTCATGTCCCACCTCGGTCGTCCCGACGGCAAGGTCAACGAGAAGTACTCGCTGAAGCCCGTTGTCGCTGAGCTCGAGAAGCTCGTCGGCAAGAAGGTCACCTTCACCAACGACTGTGTCGGCCCCGAGGTCGAGAAGACCGTCAACGACACCAAGGACGGTGGCATCATCCTCCTTGAGAACCTGCGTTTCCACGCCGAGGAGGAGGGCAGCAGCAAGGACTCTGAGGGCAAGAAGGTCAAGGCCGACAAGGCCAAGGTTGAGGAGTTCCGCAAGGGCTTGACCGCCCTTGGTGACGTCTACATCAGTGAGTTACACATTGTCCGCGCCTACACTAAGCTACGCATACTGACAAAGCTTCTCAGACGACGCTTTCGGTACCGCTCACCGCGCCCACAGCTCCATGGTCGGTGTCGACCTTCCCCAGAAGGCCTCTGGTTTCCTCGTCAAGAAGGAGCTCGACTACTTCGCCCAGGCTCTCGAGGAGCCCAAGCGTCCTTTCCTTGCCATCCTCGGTGGTGCCAAGGTCTCGGACAAGATCCAGCTCATTGACAACCTTCTCGGCAAGGTCGACAGCCTCATCGTTTGCGGTGGCATGGCCTTCACCTTCAAGAAGACCCTCGAGAACATGAAGATCGGTGACTCGCTCTTCGACGAGGCTGGCAGCAAGACAGTAAAGGACCTCGTTGAGAAGGCCAAGAAGAACAATGTCAAGATTGTTCTCCCCACTGACTTCATCACCGCCGACAAGTTCGACAAGGACGCCAACACTGGCAAGGCCACCGACAAGGAGGGTATTCCCGACGGCTGGATGGGTCTCGACTGCGGCGAGGAGTCGATCAAGCTCTTCAAGGAGACCATCGACGAGGCCAAGACCATTCTGTGGAACGGTCCCGCCGGTGTCTTCGAGTTCGAGAAGTTCGCACGCGGCACCAAGGCCACTCTGGACAACGCTGTTGCCGCTGCCCAGTCTGGCAAGGTCGTCATCATCGGTGGTGGTGACACTGCCACCGTCGCTGCCAAGTACGGTGTTGAGGACAAGCTCAGCCACGTCTCGACTGGTGGTGGTGCCTCTCTCGAGCTCCTCGAGGGCAAGGAGCTCCCTGGTGTTACTGCTCTCTCGAGTAAGTAAATTCCGAAAAGATTGTTTTCTTAAGTCGCAAATGGGAGATATCCGGGATCTGATTTATACCACGGGCAAGGCAAGCAGAGCAAGTCTTTAGAAACGTCCGAAATGCATTTATGTTATGATTCATCTATAACCATGGTTCTTCCTCGATTCGTCATGGGTGGATTTGGGGATGAGCTCGGATTGCTTGTATATTCCTTTCTCCGCTCTCTTCTCGATAATGGTGTGTATTCAGTACTCCGTGACGCCGTGCCATGCCGTTTCCGTGTCAAATCCTCAATTCGAGTCACTTTTCGAAGCGATGAATATCAAGGATGGGTTGACTGCTTTGGTTTCGTGATCGGGTATGAGTTTAACTGCGCTTCTCCATCTTGCCGAGCTCTTTCCTGATTGTAGAGTTAGAATGCGGTTGAGGCGTGCGTGACCGCAAGGTAAAGAAACGTACTGTAGCTGGACCGAGAACTCGTCGCTTGTGTCATCATCGTCCCAGCTCTCCTCCCACAGATGTGTGGTTCCTGCTCCGGCGCCGGATGAAGCGAGCTCCTCCTCTGCGGGCCAGTCTGTTTGTCGCAATGATTAGTTCCGTATTCCCTTTCAAGATAGAGGACATGGCAGGCTCAACACACCTTCTACGGGAAAGTCTTCGAACTCGTCATCTTCCTCCAGCTGAGCGGCCTGCTTCTGGGGAGCCAGTGGTTGCGAGTCGTCCTTGCGGTCTGAGACAACGCCCTGTGTGTTTTTGGCGTCTGCCTGTGCTGCGCCGGACATGATTGCGATTTGTGTATGTACGTGAAGAAAGAGGTCGTGTATGCGATGGGTTCAGCGAGGTGATGATGGTGTTGACGGGCGGCGATAGACTGGTAGATGGTGGATGATGGTGTTGGTCTCTCACTTGAGCTGTTGCCATCATGCGGCGGCCAAACAGAGCAAACACGCAGCTCCTCCGCAAATCCCGTAATACGACATACGAGAGCGATGATATCACGGTTTGAGGTTTGGTTGACATTCCTGTCCGAAAACCACTTTACAGATACCAAACATGAAGAAATGGTTAGGAGCTGCAAAGCTCAGTACCTCGAGCTCGACACACTCGCTGAGTGCTCTCGATGAGCCTCAGGCTCGTATGTAACCTAATCCACACGGGTGCATGGCACGTGGGCTGACTAACATGGATGTTCAGTCGAGAATGCTATGGCTGCTGTGTCATATATACTTAATGATGGTAACTACTGTTCCACTGCATGATAGCTACCATGACTCTAAACTTACCTCTGTTCAGATGTCGAAACGGCAGAAGCAGAGTTGTCCAAAGGCAACTCGCCTTTCCACAAGGTACGCCTAACGGATATATATTTCCTCTTCCAGCTCAGCAGACGGCTTACTGCATATCAAGTAGTTGGGTCAAGGTGTTGTGTCCTTCTTGAGAGCAGCCCTCGGATTCGAGCAGGATATCATGCGAGAGGCCTCCGAAAGGTTAGGACAAGCCGAGACTGCCGCTTACGACCATCAACGCCATGCCGACAAGAACGCCTACCAATCAAAGATATATCCTCCTGGAAGCGAGTACGCCCTTTGCCTTGCCGAAGCACAGCTTATGAGTGCTGTTGTTGCCGTTCTGAACGAGAGTCTGTCTGAGAGTATCAAGGGTTTCTACAAGATGAGGAAGGCCTATGTGGCTTTGCAAGAGATAGCAGATGCTGAGAAGAGATACATGAAGGGGAGAAGCTCGACTTCTGTCGCCGGTACGAGTACAAGATCGACCGTCAAGCCGGCTCCTTCACTGGCCTCGACAGCTCCTTCAATATCAGGTCAGACTCTGGTCGCCCAAGACGAGGACGATGATGACGACTTTGTGGATGCGGATGAGAATCTTATTCCTGCGACTCCCACAACCTACCAAGGCCATTTGGAGTCTAAGGAGTTGGAATCAAAGCTAGGAAACCTGTCTATTCGTCCTGGCTCATCATCCACGATGACCCCGGTAGTACCTGTTGTAGAGGAAGACGATTTTACTGATTTCAGCAATCACCCTGTTGACCTCTTCATCCATTCTGGTTCCAATCTCTGCTTCGGTCTGCTGCAACTAATGCTCTCCTTGATTCCGCCAGCCTTTTCCAAGCTCCTATACATCATTGGATTTAAAGGCGATCGCGAGCTCGGTATCCAGATGTTATGGCGTGCTACCCGATACACAAATGTCAATGGTGCCATGGCAGGCTTGATCACACTAGGATACTATAACCTCACGGTTGGTTTCTGCGATATTGTCACTTCGGATGCTTATCCCAAGGAACGCTTGACGACTCTGCTGGTCCAGATGCGCAAGCGTTATCCTCAATCCCGTCTCTGGAGACTCGAGGAGGCAAGAATGCTGGCTGCTGACAAACAGCTGGAAGATGCTGTTACCATGTGCGGCACCCACGAGAAGAGTCCGCTGAAGCAAGTCGAGGCACTGCAGTGGTTTGAGAAGAGTCTCAACTGCATGTACCTGCACAGATATGAAGAATGCGCTACCTCATTCTTGACGGTGGGTCTTGTGTTAGACATGACTTGCGCAAATTAGCTGACATCTCAAACAGTGTGTCGAACTCAACAACTGGTCTCACGGCCTGTACTATTACATCGCAGGCGCTTGCTACGTCGAACTATACCGCGAAGCCAAATCAATCGACGCAGGCAGAGCAGAAAAATACGCCGCTCGAGCAACAGAACTGCTTCGCAAAGTTCCCATCCACGCAGGCAAGAAACGCTTCATGGCACGTCAACTACCCTTCGACACCTTTGTGACCCGCAAAATCTCTAAATGGGAAGAAAGAGCCAAAGCACGCAGTATCGCCTTCATCGACGCTGTAGGCATTGCCCCCGTAGAAGAGATCATCTACTTCTGGGCCGGGTTTAAGAGAATGAGAAAAGAGCACTTGACACACTCTCTCGAACGTTTAGCTTGGAGCGAAGCAAACAACTGCCACGATAATGCCGCCGACGAACTTTCCACACTCTATCTCCTCCGCGCCACCGTAACCCGCTGGCTAGGCGATACAGCCACCGCACGCAACATCCTAGAGACCCAGGTTTTGAAACACGAGTGGAATGAATTCAAGGGTGGAAATAAAGATAATTGGTCTTTGCCGGTGGCGCATTATGAAATGTCTGTTATTGAATGGATAGATGCTGGCGGTGAGAGAGGAAGTAAGCAGCAGTTGGAGAGTTGCTCGCGATGGGTGGAAAAGGCTGCGAGGTGGGAGGCGTATGATTTGGATGCTAGGTGAGTTGTTCTTTCCCCCTTTTCCCTTGCCTCTGGTCTTGTGTTTCGCTACTACCACTTTTTGGCGCGATGGTTTCCCGAGCACCTGGTTCTTGCTGCCGCACACCCCCACCCTTTCTTGCACACTCTGAATATTGCTTGGTTCGTCGGTAATGTTGCTAACTTCTTATTTTCGCAGGGTCGGTCTCAAAGTCACCACAGCAAGGGAGACGTTGAAGAAATGCGGCATCACTGCTGCAACTGCTTAAACCCCACCCAGAAGGAGCATCTTGCATGTTTGCTGCATGTTGCCTGCATTGAATTTGAAACGGGTCATTTGCATTGGTAAGGGAAGGAAAGGAAGGTCCAGCCAGTCAACGAAACGATTTCTGCAATTGGATAAAGGTCGTTTAGCTGTTCCTTGGTTAGAGTGTAGAAAGTCGGGAGTGTACATACTCATTGGGTTTGGTTGTTGGATGCAAAGTCATGCAGGTCGATACTCATACCAAGCCACACCCTCGTTTGCCATTCTTCTTGCTCATCTAGACGTTGTCTTCATACTGTGCAGTAAGTAGCGCCTTTCTGCGCTTTTCGGTCATCAAAGGAGTCAAGGTGGGAGGGGAGTCTTCAACGTTCCATGTCATGTGAAGATTTCCAACTCCTTCCTTGCTTCTTGTTTCAAAACACACCCTCGATAGCTAATTCGTCTAAACGGGTTACCCAGTCCAAAGAAGACTGGTTGGTTAGCTTGTATCTGGTTCCAAGTGCTCGGTTAACGGTTGCTTGAACAGTCTGTCGGGTCATCGATGCGAGCTCGCCCTTTCCTTCAACAGTGTGATTGCCTTTTTGGTCTTGGAAGAAAGTTCTCGTCGTCGTCTTTTCCTGTTCAGTCACGTGGGTTGCATATCCTTGGTCTAGGGAAATATTCGATGACCTCAAAAAGCAGCAAAAAGTTGTCAATTTCAGTTCAAATGGTAAAAACAGAGAAGACAGAGTCAAAAAATGATGTAGAAGAGAAGAAAGTACGCAACAGTACAGAGGTTTAAATAAATAATCGAAAAGTAAAAAAAAGCAGCAAAAGGGGGTATTGTTCCAGAGTTTCATCAAAAGCCGCCGATAGTAGTAGTAGCAGTCAGACCCAACCAGCAGCCAGTGTTTTATACCAACAACGCGATTCCTTCTTCGTAGTGGTGTGCCTTTGGTATAATGAACCCAATAACGATCAGAGAGAGAGGACAGAAAATGAAATAAAAGCAAGAATGGAAAGGTATAAAGCGGGGTGAAGAACAAGAGTAGTCCGGAAAAAACAAACGCCAGTGCAGGGGGGAGTGATGAGTTGAGGTGGGGTTCGCGGAGCGAGTAAACAAACAGGGTGATGGGTAATAGGTGCAGGACGTATGCAGTGATGCATCGAAGGGGGAATCCAGGAGTAAGGAAAATGACAGTAAAACAGACAAGGAAAGAGTATGAAAGAGCAATACACCAAGCCAGCCAGATTCCAAGGACAAACACCTCTTAGCCAGAGTCGTTCTCATTGAAACGATGCACTGCTCCATCGATTGTTCTCAGTAACAGGCGAGATTGCAATTCATGCGCAATGCTCATCCTTAGTGCTCTCGAAATCGAATTCCCCCGAGGTATAGCATCTAGCTCTTCTAAGCAGAACCAGAGTTGAGATCCGGGAATAAAACATATCGAGCGCTCGAGAAAGTCCATATGCTCTTTGAAAAAGCTTTATTGGTAGCGTTGCCAGTCTTGAGGAGTCATGCCTGCGGCCGGGTTGGTAGATGGGGGTGCCCATCCATGCATCTGCTGCTGAGGTTGGCCGGGGGTTGCCTGCTGTTGCTGCTGCATGGCAAACTGCTGTGGGCTCGGGCTAGCTTGGTACATGTTACGGTTCATACCAGCAAAGGCACCGGCTCCACCCATAGGGTGGTTCATGGAAGGGTAACCACCCATGGCAGCCATCTGGGGAGGATGCATGGGGGACTGCTGCGGTGGCTGCTGGAACTGAGCCATGTTGTGGGCCTGGGACAAGGGAGAAGGCTGAGGTTGCGAAGGCGGCCACATCTGGCCCTGCTGGTAGCCGTAGGATGGAGTTTGCTGACGCATGGAAGCCATGGCCATGGCGGGCGAAGTCTGGTGCATCTGCGACGAGGGAAGCTGCTGGTGCATGGAGCGGACGGGTGACTGCATAGGGTTCTGTGGGTTCGGCTGGTGGAACTGAGAGGGCATCATGTGGGCGGCTGCTTGCTGGTGAGCCATCATGGAAGGCTGCGAGAGAGATGGTAGACGGCTTTGGGGCGACTGTAGGTTGTGAGGAGCAACGGTTCCCAAGTCTGTAGTGTCGGGCATATGCGGCTGCGGGGGAGGGGTCGGAGGCTCGTGGGGACGCTTCCAGTAATCCTCGTAGTATTGGCTACGCACAACGCGCTGCTGAGTGAGGGTTTTATTAAACTCAGCGGCTTGGTTTGCCTGGGTAAAGACATCCTGAGGGTTGCTGGGCTGGGTGCGGTCTTGGTAGGCAGGTCCAGTGAGTTCTTGTCTAGGACGAGCGATGGCACGGAAGTCTGCGACTCTGGGATCATCAGAAGGCATGTTAAGCATGCTGAGAGGTGCCAGGGTAACGGGATGGATGCCAGCCGGGACGGTGGGTTGATCGAGGCCAGGACCGTTGGTATATATAATGTCGGTGTGAGGCATGGCAGTCAAGGTGGTCGTGTTGGTGCTGGCTTCGGCGGCCGCTGCTTCTCTCTGCTTGGCAGCACCAGGTCGCTTTTCCCCCGCTGCATCTTCCTCGGTGAAGCCCTGACTTCTCGCCTTGGATTCCCAGTAATCGTCGCGAACTCGTCTTCCGTTGGTGACGACGCGACTTCCGAACTGACGGAACATGGACCTTGCTGTTACAATGGCGATTTGCCTAGAACGGTACGAGTATGGGAGAATTTCTTGCTGGATGAGGTTGTCCTTTTCCGGTTGGTTGGCGATGATCTTATAAAGCGATCGGTTCTTGTTGAAAAGCAGGTACGAGTCGCGGTACCCTAACGCGCGCGCGCATTCGGTGGCGAGCATGAAAAGCTTTTCGCCTCTGTTGGGTACGGTGAATGTTCTGATGCGGTATTCGCGACCCTCGAGCGGGTACCCATTGCTCGACACCTTCTTTTCGCCGGCTTCGTCGATCTCGCGCGGGATGTATTCATCGCCCTCGGCGCCGAGCTGGTCGGTCGTGTGGTCTCTCACGGTAGGCAAAGCCTTGACGACGGTCGTCTTCTGGCCGGAAGCCGGAGTCTGTCGTTGGGGTGAAGCCTGCGAAGGTGAGGACTGGTTTCCGCCTTGCTTGATCTGGGGGGTTTGTACGGCAAGCGGCGATGACAAATGTGGGTGGGATGCCATTTGTGGGCTGTCGGCAGTCTTCTGCTTTGGAGGGCGACCGCGTTTTCGTGGTTTGAAGTCGTCTAACACGTCAGTACTTGGACGCGCAAGCTGGGAGGAAACGTTGGCAGCGGACGTACCGGTGTCGGCGGGTTCGGCCGGGGAACGGCTGCGCTTCAGGCCTCGATTGTTATATGCCGAGTTGTCGAGGGCTGGGCGAGGGTGTCAGTAGGGAGTCCGAGGGCATAGGAATGGTTACGGGCATGGGGACGGTATAGGCGGACGCGGCGACGTACTTGAGTTGAGCGCAGCAGGGTTGATTGTGCCATGACCGTCCATGGTACGGTAGCATAACCCAGGGGCTTTCCTGGGGGTGGTATGGGGTTGCGGACTGGCGCAGGAGCGGTGAATGCAAACAAGGCCGTGTTACTCGAAGTGCAGAATTACAGACTCATTGGCGGCGCGAAACAGGTCGGCGGAGTCGCTTGAGCGCAGGGATTCCAGATAAGCTTGCTTGTCGGATCCTGCGTGTCGGTGCTGCGGACCAAGATGCAGCGGTTGATCGAAGGGAGCAAGCAAGGGCGCGACGCGTCTTTGTGTCTGCTGGTGCTAGCGGACGTAGGGTGATGGATGAGGATGTCCTGGGCGAGCGCATTCGATCTCAGTCTGAAGACTTGGCTCGAGCTTTTGTCGGCTACAGAAAAGCGTTCCAGTCAGCGTCAAGCAAAGACTCGGACTTCACCAAAGCACAGGAAACAAACGCGAGACAGGACGCTGCTTCATCAATGCCGCGTCGCCACTCTCGCCAGTGCAGCCAATAAGACAGCGTTAAACTCACTTTTTGGGATTTCGCCTTGGAATGTATGTCAGCTCGAGGCTCGACGTAAGGGATGGCGACCGGGGCAGCAGTACCTGGGTAGCAAGCTTAACTTGGAAACAACGAAACACTGGGACAGCGCGACCACGCGTAGCACAGAATCTTGTCCAAAAAGCAACAACCGCAAGGAGCGACAGGGAAGAGATTCAAAAACGAGTCTTAAGGATCAGATGCGCCCGTCATGAAGCGACAAAGTCGTGTCCAAGGGCGATCGCAGTTATGCCCGACCAACCAGCTTCTTGCCGCCGCTCGCCACACGTCATGTGCTCCTTGTCTACCTGCACCAACTTTCAGCCAGAGTCCGCACCGGCCCTTTGCTTCCTCCCGAGAATGCGGTCCGCGGTTCCTTTGCGAGAACTCGTCCACCGACCGCGACCCTCCTGTCACGCGCTCCAGATGTGACATATAAACACTAATTCCACCATCTCGCTCTGTCCAGATTATCCTCTGTTCGACTGAATCTCTGTCCCCTGCCATCTAATAAGCAACGCCGGTAATCGCGCGTATCCACCGGCCTCGTAAGTCTTTTTATATTTGCATCGCCCAACTCCGATCCTTCAATTCCCCCTAGTTGCAGCTAGGAATCTCCTCAATCTCCGTTTCGCTTCAAGTCATCTCAAGAGAAAATCCTTCCGAACTCGTTTACACTGCTCTCTTAAGTGTCGTCTTGGACTTTGCAATTCCCTTCTTCCCTCCAGTCTTCAGCGCCTCCGCCTAGATCTGCTGCACGTATCCGCTGCGCTCTCTGCGTGGTTCGACACACGCCAGGTTGCGCAGTGCCATGTGTTCCTCCGCTTTCTTCAAGACGCCTTGAGCCTTGCTGTCACAGAGAAACTCTTCTTGCGGTAATGATCAGACCAACGTCTTCTGCTCATTCAAGACTTTGCGTGCGCGTCGCTTCCAGTCGACGACGGCCAGCACCTAGCTGACCAAGCCTGATATCGACGAACGAGGCTTGGTTAACGCTCCTGCAGCCACGCACCTGAGCTCCGAGCTGGTCATAACCCCAATTTGTACCTAACGCGCGAAGATCGCGTGCATGACGCGTACTACTGTACCATGCGTTAACTCGCCTTCTACGATGGAACCAGCTCCTTGTTCACCATTTTGTTCTCGGCCTCTTTCGGTGCACGGAATAATAAACGCTCGAACCGAAACAGGTCATTGCAGCTTCAAAATGTCGTCCTGACGGCTGGTTGCTTCAAAGTTCAAGGCAGCAGCAAGCGCTTTTGTCTGTATCGAATAAGATCACTATCTACATCTTCAAGCCATCGGGCTAGCCGAGAGCTGATGATTGGTAAAACCACCTGATCTTGTTCTTGCTTAATCCGGTAGGTTGCCGCATTGAGGCTCTCTCACAGCCACCCGGCCCCGCAAAATGCTACTTCTTTTCCTTCGTACACGACGGGCTACCTTTATCGATTAATCATGATTGGATGTCCTTGACGAATTTTTCTGACCGAGGTTCGATTTATTGGAACAAAGGTTCCCATGTCAATATCTTTCTCGAGCCTAAATATCTACATCGCTTGCTTTTGTCTTTACGGAGCTAGAACAGGCTGATCTGGAACCGGAACCGTGTCCGACAGCGCGATTGTAGATCTTAGGTCGTTCCGTATTGGTCATCATGCGATTGTGGTTGTCCAAGGTGTTGACTAAACACATCAGACAATTCAAGTGTGACTATGATGTTTCGCTCACGTGAAGATGCAAGGACATAGCATTTGAAGACGACATGAGACAGCAAAGATGGATGAAGCTCTCGTTGACACTCATCAAGAATCTGTGTTGTGGAAAGGACAGACGGCAAGTAAGCAATGAAAGTATAGTAGCAGATTCCATTGTGCTCAACGCTGGTGCAGTGAAGCCTGTCTTCTACCACAATGCTGAAGCAGCCTGTCTCCCGTACCCCGAATGATGTTTCGTAAAATCAATGATAACCTAGTCGTAAAACTCCCGGAATGCTGTTGTGATATGCCTTGTCGCGACCGTCTCTTCAAAAAGGCCACTGCTTCTTGGAAGCAACAGGCTTGTAAGCACCACCGTATTGGCCAGGCTTGTAACCACCACTACCACCGTAGCCTGACTTGGCACCATAACCATGACTGTGCTGTTGTGCAATCTGCTCTGCCTGGCTCTTGTAGTAATCCAGCTCGCCCTTCCACATCCTGTACCAATAACCCACATCCTCAGCCGCACCATCGACACCTCTCTGCGACAGCCAGAAAGCCAAAACCACAAGGCCACCCCAGAAGGTAATGCGGAAAGCCAGTCGAGCCCAGAAGAGCACGCTTTGGATCATCATGTTGACGAGTTTGAGCGAGATGTAGAGGATGACGAGCATCAGGGCGATTTTGGTCAAGTCGGGCTTTTCGAGCAACGACTGGAAGGTGGGGAGGAGGTAGTTGTGGAAGATGTTGTTGAGGGTTGATAGAGGGCCGAAGAGATTGGGAGTGAGGTAGCCATGGCGGAAGAGGTAGCTCGCCCAGTCTGTGGTGGTTTGTTTGTTAGTGGCGGTGGTATACGCATGTGATCGTGTGCCTCACCTTGTACGGCGTCCATGTTGATGACCCCGTTTGGAGATTGTGTGGTTTGCGATACTGAGATGGGAAGAGAGCAGCACAGATGGCCTTAAGTAGCTTGCGTGAGTATGGCAGATGATGACAGGTTTATGTCGGAGTTGAAGAAATGTAAACAGAGAGCTGAACCTCAGACCCCAAGCTTCAAATGCTCCGAGACATGCATCACCTGGGTCAACTTTCGCGATAGATAGATAGTTCGTTCTAATGCACTACTGATGCTTTCAAAGGCTGTATGGGTCAGACAACTACTAATTCAAGACGGGTATCCAGTTCTGGCGACACTCCGGTGGTAGATGGTGTTTCGATGCTGCTGGGCATCACAAGCAATCATCAGATTTGTGTTTCGAATGATTTTTTACTACGACGAAGCACACCCCAATCCCAGCCGCTTTAGCTCATCTGGGAGAGCGCCAGACTGAAGTCAACTTCTGTCCATCTTGCATCGCAAGAGTATTCTGGAGGCACTGTGTTCGATCCACAGAAGCGGCATTCACTTTTGTTTGAGTCAATTTATCTTTTGGTCCCTGCGATCAAGAGGACTGTCGATTGTTACGAAGAGGGTCGACATTTCTTCTGCGCGCGCGCAAAGCTCTTGGTTTTTCACACCGTCAAACTTTTGATTTTTGCTTCATCTTCCCGACCACAACAGGTCTCTCAACTCAGAAGTCACGTCCGGTTCTTAGGTTCGCTGGATTCTCGGGAAAACGACGAGATGAGGGGCCACCATCTTTAATTCCCTCTTGTTGATGTGGCCTCTGTCACTAATTCCCTCAGTAAGTGGGACTCGGTCTCTGCGCGTATTGCGCTGCAAGACGGCAACGAGAATCACACGAAGAGAGGATTACCACTCAACCAGACCAAACCGACAGGAAAGTCAGTCGAGAGCACAACAAAGTCAGTTTCTCATTGGAGCGAGCACGTGCTCGGCTGAAGGTCTCTGGGAGGACGTGGTAGGTCGACGACCATAGGCGGTTGAGATGCAGCCAATAAACGTCGCGGACAGAGCGCACGAGGGCAGGTCGACGACTCTGAGCTTCACAGTTGAGGCACACGACACAGCAGTCGTGCGGCGTGCCCCTCGTGCGCCTTTTGATAGGGAAAGTGCCTCTCTGCAAGTATTCGCGCCTGCGACAAATATGTCGCCCTCTCCTAGCTCAAGCCTTCAATTCCTTTTTCTCGTCCATTCCCTTGCCTGTACAAGCACCTTTTCCTGCTACAGCATCTTCCATACTCCGTAGCCTGTGAAACCATCAGGGTGCCGCTCTTGTCATACCTTCCTGCCACACAAATGGCGTCTTCACATCTGCCTCCTACCCCGGCCTCGTCGACGGACATTCGGGGCAAGGAGAAGTTGGTGCCTCTTGCTCCCGCTTTCAACCTTCCTCCGTCAGCATACGCTGAGGGCAGCGATAGAGCCACCTCATCACCTCTTTCAAGTCACGGTTCCGACTCATCGTACCACCCTCATTCACCCGTAGCCCTGAACAATGCGAGACGTAAGTCTACCGCTGCTCAGTCGAGCTCGGCCAAAGCAGACGACACATTTGCTCTTCCTCCACCGCCGACTCGCAACCGCAAGATCATTCAAATGAAGCCAAAGACTGCAGCTGCCGAAGAGCAACCTGATCCGGAGGCTGAGATGGCTCCAGCCAAGGCCACGGGTGGTAGAAAGAAGGGCGCCAATGCAAGCAGCACAGCTGCTAGCCGAAAGGTGGCTCGCAAGACTGCACACAGCTTGATCGAAAGACGACGACGCTCCAAGATGAACGAGGAGTTTGGTGTGTTAAAAGACATGATTCCGGCCTGTCAGGGCCAAGAAATGCACAAGTTGGCAATCCTCCAGGTCAGTAACAGTATACCTGTCTATAGCTGAAGAAACCTACTAACACCTCTCAAGGCAAGCATCGAGTACCTCCGGTACCTCGAACGTTGTATTACCGACCTCAAAGCCGAAAACACAGCTGTGAGACAGGGCTCGATATCACAGCCTGCCCTCCCTGCTATTCCTGCCCCACCACCCGCTGCTATTGTCGATGAACCCATGGGGCCTGAAGAAGACGAAGACCAAGAAATGTCGGATACCAACCACTCAACTGGTGCCTCAACGCCCAACGGTCCCCTTCTCTCTCACGTCCACTCCCGCGAGTCCATCCCGTCCCTGGCCTCCTTACCTTCCATGTCTCATTTCGGATACAAGTCGCCTGCCATCGCACCTTCTGACGCTTCCTCCTCGCGAAACTACAGCATCTCATCCACCTCTGCTCCTTCCTTCTCTCCTTACATCCACTCGCAACAAGCATCGCCCTTCTTTGCACCAACCACAGGTCAACACGAGCCAGCTCCTTTCTCGCTTACAAGTCCTGCATTACGGGCCCAGGACTCATCCATGCACCACAAACCAGCTGTTGTAGGTGAGGATGTGAGGGTTCGCGAACGCAGAGAAAAGGACTTGGATCGTGAAGCTATGGCTGCTCTGCTGATGTTGAACTCGGACAGAAGAGTCTACAAGGACAAATCTGGCCGTGGTATGAGTGTGCAGGACCTGTTGAGCAATTGAGTCATGGGTTACCTCGGGGTCGAATATGTGCTTGAAACTGCATGCAAGAAAGACGATGATGATAATGAAATCGACGACTCGCGGTGTACAGGACGTGATGGGTTTCTACAGTAATCAGGATTAGAAAAAAGCACTTTTTGTTTTCAAACACTTTGTTGATTCTTCGTATGGTGTTTCGCGGACGTTGTTGTCATGTGAGTCCAAACTCGGCATCGTCACCGTGGATCGATCAGAGATGCACTCAGCTTATTTTGTGACAGCTATGCCACGAGGTCGATGCCAATAGGCGCTGCTGTATATAAACCAACTCACCATATCGATTTGCGATGGTGTTATCAAGGCATAAAATATGAGCCAGGGTGTTACAGCCAACATCAACCACATGAAATTGAGCCTAGGAAAACCGCAAGATGGGATGCTCAAGATTGAACGAAAAGATATGGCAAGTCGAATGTGTTTGTAAAGGACAACTTTTGAAGTACAGTCTACATCGAGCAACGACTACAACAAGCAGTATACAAAGTTACAAAGACATAAAAGTCCTCAAAACCAACACAATCCCAAAAACCAAAACCAAAATCAGAAAAAGAGAAAAGCCGTGCTGTGCTGTATGCCCGTCTATAAGAATAATCACGCCCGCTCTTCAAATGCCAAAAGTAATATCATCATTAGTGTTCATATGCCTCATCCAATCCATATCCATGAATCCGCCATCAGTCGAGTCGAAAGCAGGCATGGTGGGAAACGTGCCATCGTCAAAGGTAAACGACTCTCCAGCCGCATCTAGATTGATCAAAGTGTCGAAACCGGCATCTAGAGCGGGGATATTGAAGGCAGCTGCTGTGGTGTCGTCGATCTGGCTGTCGGTCGTGTGCTCGGATCCTGGTGGTGTAGAGGCGAGGAAGTTGTTCAGGTGCTGGGCCAAATCGTTTTCTGAAACCTGAGGTTCGGTCTGCTCGGTTTGCTGGTGGCGAGATTGCGATTTGGAGTCGTTGGTTGTGCTAGCGGCAAGTTCTGGGGGTGGTGTGAGGCGGCTGACGTTTGCGTGGCCTAGTCTTGCTGCTTTCATCACGTTGGACATGTTGGCCACGTGTGTGGGTCTTGGAGGTGGGCCCATCTTGGGAGGTGGTAGTGTGATTTCTGCTTTGCGGATCGCTGCTTCCAGGAATGCGGTCGAGTAGTCTGCGGCTGCGTAGATGTCGCGGAGTTTGTTGAGGATCTGCATGCATTGGCAGAAGCCTTGTAAACTGGCACGTCGGGTTGTCTCATCTGGTGCCTTGATGTCGAGGAGATGAATAATGATAGCCGGCAAAAGGACAGTGATACCGGAGGTGGGCAAGCAGCGGATCAGATCAAGTTCGTTGAGGTTTTGAGCAACGGCAGTAAGCCTGTTGGCTGCGAATCGAACGGTCCTGCGCGAAGTATCCAAGACCTCGGAAGCCATCTTTCGCGATGGTGCAGCTGTGGATGGAAGCACTTGCGGTCTGTGTAGAGCTGAGAGCGTAGCCAGATAGATCATGTGCAAAAGCGAGCGATGGAGTGCGACTGTTCCTTTGCCAGCTGTGAGGTCGAACAACGAAGAAGGCTTGTACTTTGCTTCGGGTGCGATTGAGGCCTTCCATTGTTTGAGCTCCTCGTCGCACGACTTTACAGAGCAGTTTTCTGGGTCGTCCTTACGTGCAACGAGCATCATAGTGGTACGTGTAGTTCCCTCATGACTCTGCACGCCGTGGTTGTTGTGCAAGACGGAGTATTGCGTAGATAAGACATGACTGATGCAGATGCACAACTTGGCCTTCTCGATACACATGATAGCCAAATCTTTTTGCATGGATGTGTCATGCATGATCTTGCAGCTAGGCGGGATGCAGGATGACTGACTATTCAGAACGGTGAATTCGAAGTCGTCTATTGTCAGCATGGGTACGTCGAAGTCCTCGTTCTTTATCCTTGTCGGGCGGCGCATTCCCAAGGCGATGAGGCGATCGCGCATGTAAGTTGCCCACCAGATACGTTTCCAAAGGCGACGCTGTTTGGGATCCATATTGGAGCGTTCCGGATTGCGATGAAGGCCAATTGTGTGAGAAAGAGATACGGCGATTCCCATCCAGTGGTGGCTGTCTTTTTGATCGTCTGGCGTTTCGTACCAGAATGTCATGAGAAGCAATGATTGAATCAGAGAAATTCGATCAACTTCATAGTCGAAATCGTATAAAAGCTGCGTTTGATAAGTTTTGAGTCCAGTGATAGAGAATGTTTCCCACTTACTCTAGTCTTTTGGAAGAAGTCGCGTCTAGCGGCCCTCCTATTCGTGTACCCAGCAGTCTGCAGATAAGCCATGTCTACCGAAGCCACACCTGCGAACATAATTGCCTGGAACAAGAGGAGACTGACGGCCGAGGTAGAATCATTGGTGTCCACAGTATGAATGAGTTCGTGGACATCCAATAGAGGCATGTATGGGTGGATATTTTCTACGAAGCATCGTAATAGAGCAGCGCGCAAGGCTGGCGGTGGTATTGTGAGGGCGCCCTTCTTTGCCAAATATGAGAGATCATCCGGACCAAAGGTCGAAGGGAAAGTTCTGATAAAGCCAGGAAGTTGCTGATGGGGAGATGAAGTGCGAGCTTCCAGGCCAAACAAAGAAACGGGATCGACTCCTGATAGGGAGATACTATCCGTCGGGTCATGGGGTATTGATATCGATCTTGCTAGGCTCTGGCGACGAGCAGAGTCAAAGGATTGAGGATTTAGGTCCTGGTCTAGACATGGAAGTCAGTCTGCTGTATAAAAGCTTCAGACGGAGGTGACGAACATAATGAATGAGGCAAGTGACCTGGTGAGTCATGGAAGTTGAGATTGGCCTGTGGTATCGAGACAGGAGCAGGTGGAGAGCAATCTCCTGCTGTTTGTCCCTCCTCGTCTCCCTTTGTCCACTTCCTTCACACAACCAATTAGTAAAGATGGTCGGGGGACACAATTGATATGCGGCACTAACTTCTTGCGCTTGCTCTCAGAAACTATACACTCGACCTCGTCGAGTCTGCAATTGGTACAGGGACTCTGCTCAACCACATTGCATCGTACTTTGCGAGCTCTGCACGACTGACATGCCTTTGAGGCACGTCTCTTGACACTCTTGTGGATCCTGGTGCCAGTAGCTGGTAGACCGGCGTCGCTGGCCTTCCGTTTCGAGTTGGGAGAGCTCGAGGGTCTGGCCGGGGCCAATAGGTCGCCATTGACAGATGAGTCCGACATGATGTATGATTCGATGGTCAAGGGATATGCAAAGCGCTCGCGCGGGAGGTCGCGGGGGAGCTGCTTACCTTTGTATGCAATCTACGCAGCGGCCACCAATTCATTTTTGGTTAATCAGCCTTCAATTCTCCTCCCCCATGATCCACCAGCCCCACGGTGTGGAGACTCCACGAACTTCTTCTGCTGCACGGTGACAAACCGCCTGCCAAGCAGAACCTCCACGTCCGCGCTATGAGCCATTCAGGGATGGCGCGAACTTACCCTCGTTAGACTGACCTGGTGATTCGCCAACGTGTCACTCCCTTCCGATCGTCGGTCCAGCGGCTTGATGGTCAGACTGACAGATGCGAAGAACTCCTCGAGGTCACGGCAGAGAGAGGGGATCGTCATGCTGTTCATGAACCACACGGCTTGATCTCCGCCTGCACCACGTGTGTCCTAGTCGCATCAAACCATACCAGTAGACGGAAAGAGGCCGCGGACCAGCTCCATTACTTGCGGCCTATCCGTCTGGGGCATTCTAGATTGGAAACGGGCACGCGCGCATACGAATATGGGAGACTCGAGCGCCGTTCCGATCTATACCGAGACGGGCATCTCTCGCGAGTTGGATCGGAATTCGGGAGCATGTGAATTGGTCTCACTCGCGAAAGTGCGAGGGATGATGCGTGTGCACAGCCGACTTCTTCACGTACACGGCAAATGTCTCGGCGGGCTCCCGGGCCACTGTATCCGCAGCATCCGCTCGCTGTATCATTTGAGTGGAACATCTCCCGTTTCAAAAGACGTCTCCAGGCTATGAACTCGACAATGAAATTGACTCTGTTGTACAGCACCAAAGGCGCAGCTCATGCGACTCGCACAAGCAAGCGGTTTATTGCTTATACGACATCTCACGTGCCATGAATCCACGCCCTAGGGCGCCTACCACGATGAACGCTTGCACCTCCTCTACTTGGACTTTTGTGCTGTCATCTATTACTCCAAACGTACAAGCATGACTCCCCGACGATCCTACCGGGATCACATCTTACAGAGCAGGCTATGAGGTCGTACGCAAGTCGTTTCGCTCTCAAACCTGCAATTGATGTGTATGCCAGGAGTCGGCATGTCTCTATTGAGAAGGTGTTGTTGCCAGCCACACGATAAAGTTTCGTGGAAGAAATATTGGCATGTGCCCTGCATCTGCGTTATTAATTATGTTTCTCGTTCCAGATCAATTGAAGAACTTCGGTGTTGTCTCGCTCACGCCGCTTCATAAGCCCATGATTTAGGAACCTTCGTGATGATATAGTCGTGCTTTCTGAGTGTGTTTCTGGCATGTTACTGTACTTCTTACGCAGCATCTCACATACGAGGATGTCAGAAGAGTAATGCAGATCACAAAACGGCAAAATCCATGAGCCAGAACGCGGATGTGATATAGAGTTTCATGCAAGAGCGGAAGATCCAGGGTTGAAGACGTCTAGTATACTCGCGAATCACAAGTATTCAAGTTAGGCATTCGAGAGGTAGTGGCAGATTGTTGGAAAGGGAGATGAGTTCATTGTCATCAGGTCTAGATCCTCTGTATACACTACTGCTGGTTATTCTGGGCTGCTTCAGCCCTTTTCTCCAGCAATCGTCTAAGCAGACCAACTTGAAGCGGGAAAGGTTGCCCAAGCCAGGTAGCACGTTGTGTGTGATCTCTGATATCGTCGCCGGTGTTTGGATGTAACAATGCCGACAACGGCCCACGGTTGATGACCAGCCATGGAATGAAGGCGCCAAATTGAGCAGGCGTAAACAAGTTGACTTCGAACATGGCAATAGGATGAGGCCCAATTGGCTTATCCCATACTCTGTATACACGCAGCTCAGGGACTACGAAGAGAAGATTAGTTCTAAACCTCAACCTCATCAGAATGAAAGAGTCAACATACACTCTCTTCGGATACGCTCCCACAGCTCGGTTGCAAACTTGACTTCGGACTCGACGTTTTGCTGGAAGTAGACATGGACATCGAAACCACCACGCTCGTCGTTTGTGATGGGATGAACAAAGGAGTCGTACGATTGACTCGGTTTGTCTGCTGGAGGATTTACGTATGACTTGCCATCCGCATTCTTCTCGCTGTGCTGGGGTTAGAGCTCTGTCTTCACTGACCAGTTCTACGGAACGTGGCTGGCTGTAAAGAATGCAGTCGTTACATACTCTGAAAGAGGTGGAAGGTTCTCATACCCTTCCAAAGGAGAAGGATAAGTGTAAATCGATGGATCGGACATTGTAGTCGGATAGAGGAGGAATCGCTAGAAGAACAAAGCCCAAGCAAGAAGGTCAGAATTGGTTGAGAGAGACAAATAGTTCCAGAGGCCGAGACTGTCAGTGGTGTAAAGATGAAATCAGAGATTAGTATTTCCATATGTATATACGAACAGACATGTCGCTTCAAATGGCCGACATGGCGAATTACAAACCCATCGGAATTGAAGCGCA
Organism: Aureobasidium sp. EXF-12298; assembly: GCA_024195555.1. NCBI lineage: Eukaryota > Fungi > Ascomycota > Dothideomycetes > Dothideales > Saccotheciaceae > Aureobasidium > Aureobasidium sp. EXF-12298. The sequence continues at coordinate 42,706 of SWBJ01000011.1, read as the reverse complement.
CTAGTGCTTTGCGAGCTTCGGGGCCGAATTGCGCGATTGTTCTGTAATCTGGTGGCTATTCTTGTATCACCACACTGTCTGAAACGACATTCTAGTCACAAGATACATGAATTAGGCGCCAAAAGGTAACATACGTAGTCGCAGTTCGTTGTCGATGTTGCAAAAGGAAAGACGGCTACCGAGATTGATACACGTCATTATTTGGCCGAAATCACGAAGCAGGCGCGTCCGGGTCGCGACTCCCAAAATGCTTTGAGCCTCCTTTGTTGCAGGTCGATACAACACGTTCGTGTCAAACAATGGCCGAAGAGCGGATACAAGCTCTACGTCTAGAGCTGAAAACATGGGAAAAGCAGTTCTCTGTACAAAATGGTGGAAAGCGGCCGAGTCGTGAGGACATCAAGAACAATGTCGAGATTGGTATGCAGACATGAGACCTCGAGTCCACGATTTCATACTGATGAATGATCACAGCTGCAAGATATAGAGAGTACGATAAGTTGAGACGGCCAACGACAAAGAAGCCCGAGTCGCAACACATCAACCCAGCAAAACCACATCATGCAACACCCAGGAACGCTGCTCCAGCAGCAACACCACAGAAAGCCAACTCGCAGTTCCTCATTCCGAACATCGCATTATTACAAGAGGAGGAAGCAGAACTTGAACCAACTCCTGCCGCTGTACGAATGCACCTAGGGCCCACACCACAAAAGGATGGCCAAATCCTGAGTCTCTTTGACGACCTGTCGTCCACTGCTTCCAAGCCTTCACGTACCGCCCTCGCATCCATAGAAGCGAATGCCAACTTCACGCCGAGCAAACCGTCACAACTACTCTTTGCCGAAAATGAATCGCCACCTGAGAATGTACACGACCGCACCCCTGCTTCAAGCAGCAAGCGCTTCCTACTTGATTCTTTCGTCTCGACGACACCACTGAAGAGAAAGCGTGAGGATGAGGAACCTATACATGCTACGCCGTCGAGTGCGAAGGGTCTTTCGACACCCGCCTTCTTGCGTAGGACATCCAACATGCTCATCATGGATACACTGGTCGAGGAAGCCCAAAATGACCATGAGATCAAGAGTTTGAATATTGGCAGGATGCGGCAACCACCCTTCAAGAAGCGTGGCATTGTTAGGAGTCTAAGCAGCATCATCCAAGGTCTGAGGAAGCAAGAAGATGATAAGCTTGATGAAGAGCTGGAGATGATGCGTGAGATGGAAGACGTTGATGACGACCATGATTCAGCCAAGCCTGCTGTACAAGTCGCAGACAGTCAAGTCGTCATGCCTTTGGGCCCTGATCAAGGTATCGAGAGTGAAGAGTCAGAAGAGGAAGAGAGAGATACTGGTGTTTTTAGAAAGCCGTGGAAGAAGAAGGGCTTGAAGCGTCAGACCAAGCGTGTCATCAGTAAGTCTAGCCTGAGAGAGCGAGATACCCTGCACCTTACTAACTACTGTCAGTGCGACCTGCACCAAAGACGAAAGTGCCAGCCCAAGCCGATCAGCCTGATACAACTTCTGACAACGAGGAGAACGTTGCCGAAACACAGTTTCCTGGTGACCTGGAGGATGTCGACTCGGATTCAGATACAGGCGCGTATAGCGACACGGAGGCAAAGCGCAAACGACAACTCACCAAGACTACGGCAGACAAAGAAGACGCCTCAAAGAGCTCCAAGGGCGATGGTATTGTCAAGAAGGCAGCAAAGAAGATCAGCGCCACTGCCCACGCCAACTTCAGAAGGCTCAACATCAAGAACAAGAACTCAAAGGCGAACGGCAGAGGCAGGTTTGGAAGAAAGTAACGATTTTGTGCCGGTTTCTATTGGAGTTATGTATTGCTGGAGTCTCTATGCTCGCGAAGCATTGATTGGCAAGGATACCCGGGTGTGTTTTATGGAGCGATGGGGGAGCATGGAATGGGACTACACGCAACGGCGTTTGAGAATAACTAGTATTGCTCTGATATTAACAACTACTGTAAGTAAAGCAAGCGAACAGAAGAATCCACAAGCAAAGCAAACTGTCAGATGAATGTGCCAGTCCATCACTCCATTTGTCGCACCTCCTTTTTCCTTCCCTCTTTTCTTTTCTCATTTGTCTCCACCGGCACAAAGGCGTTTTCGCGATTATCAGATTTACCGACCAGCTTGTCCACCGACACCAGGACTAGACGGTTGGAAACAACCACACCATCACAGACCACTCTTCACAAGTCTCTGACCGAGGAACTTTTCTCTAGCCTTCTCGATCTGCTTCTTGACAAAGCGGTACTGGTGCTCGATAGGCTGGGGCTCGGCAACAGTACCAAGACCAAGGCGCTCGACAACATACTCCTTGCCCTTGCTGTCCAAGCTGCTTTCACTCTCGATTCTGGCAAAGTCCTTGACCGTATCAGTATCGTCGGATTCGTCGGAGTTGCGGGTACCGGTGGACTTGGCGTCATCTGTGGCACTCTTGGTGTGCTTCTTGATAACGGCAGTCTTGAAGAACGAAGAGATGCGTCCTTCCTTGTTGACACTGCCAGTGACATTGCCTTCCTTGCTGACATCAGTAGCACTGCCTTCCTTAATAGCACCAGTAGTACTGCCTTCATTCTCGCCATCCTTCTTCTCAGTCTTCTTGTTCTTGCGCTTGAAGATGCTGGTGCTGCGGAAACGGATCGGACTTCCCATGACCGAGTCAACCTTCAGAGGACTGGGGTTGGCAGTCTCGAAACTGAAAGTACTGGTTTGTGGCGAGTTGAAGACGATGGGGGTGTGAGGCACATAACTCGAACCGGAACTGGCAACTGAGGTGCGGGAAGTAGAGCCAAAAGGTAGTGAAAAGAAAGACGAGACAGAGCGAGGGGTAGAGGCGATGCTGGAAGCTCGACCGGATGAGATGATTGAAGAGTTGGAACGCGAAGTCTTGTCAGAGTCGACTGCGACGACATCTGAGGTTGATGAGACCAGAGAGGTGGTGCTGGATGAGATGCCAGAGGTGGAGGAGGGTGTGGGAGATGGCTGGTTGGCTGCAGTGTGCAGGTTGTTGGCCAGGCAGTCGAGGAGGAAGAGGCGTTCTCGCTCGAAGGCGGATGCTGACTTCCAGATTTTAGGACGCAATTCTGGATCGTTTGACAGTTGTTCGTCGGTAAAGTACATGGTTGCGTTGTGCGAGGTGCGGTTGGTGGTGGTGCAAAGGTACTGACGAGCTGACAGATTTGGTATAACACACGACAGAGGTTGCCCCGACGATGAAAATGGAGATGCGAATCGCGGAAGGGAAGATGGAGAGAGAGAGAAAGAGATGAGAAAAGCAGAGTTTTATGATCGCTATTGAAGTGTGAGTGGTGGTGTAAGTGAGTCTCAAATTCGGAAAATTAAAGTGACCGTCGTTGATGATGTGAAGGTGATTGATGAAAGTGAAGCTTCACTTTGAAGTCGACACACGAATTTCCAGTATGGATGGCCACCCGGCCAAGGCTGTGAGATATTAAGCCTTCCTGACTCCTGACTGGTTTTCCTCGTCATCCTCGTCAACCATCTTGAGCTCTCTCTCGCTTTCTTCGAGTTCCTTGTCGGCCTTTGTGCGTTCAGCTTCGAGCGCACCGATTGTCTCCTGCATCTTCTTCTCGGCTTCAACACGCTTGGCCTCGAGTGCGCGAACCTCCTCTTGCATCTTTTCCTCGATCTCGATACGCTTGTTCTCAGTCTCAACACGCTTCGCTTTGAGCGCTAGAATCTCCTCCTGGATCTTGCTAGAGCCCTTCATCTGTGCAATTCTCTTCTCCAGTCTCTTGATTTTGACTTTTTGTTCTTGAATTACCCTGCGGTGATGCTCGTCCACTTCCCTCCAGTGAGTAATGGTAGAATGCTGTGTTTTGACTCGGCCCTCCAATTTTTTGATAGAAGCTTGCTGTTCTTCGTTCTGGTGCTTCATACTCTCGAAGGCGGCTTTATGTTCCTCGTTCTCGTTCTTCATACCCTCGATGGTGACTTTCTGTTCTTCCTTCTCGTGTTTCATACTCGTGATGGTGGCTTTCTGTTCCTCGATTTCGTGCTTCAATGCCTCAATAGTGATAGTGTGCTGTTCATCGGTCTTTGTCATGGAAGGAGGTTTGCTGCCCATTGCTGACATCTGCTGTCTCAACTCTAGAATGCGGTCCTGTGGTGGGCTTTCCATCAGCTTCCTGGGTCTGAAACGATTTGCGAGTTGCGAGACAGTCCACGTACTTCTTGCTGCTTTCGACTCATGGGTGCGAACCGAAAGGGCATTGCGTATGCTTTTAGATGCGATAGGTTGGTGTGCTTTGGAAAGTGTCTCGGTGTATGTGCCGTGTCATGTCAGAAAGAGTTGGAAAATTTGAGAGTTTTGGCCGTGCCCCTGGCAGCCGAGATGGAAGTGAATGCACAAGTAACACTTTGCTCCAATCTGATAGAGCCAATTCACTCCCAAAGACCACTATGAGGACTTCTGATGAGTGAAGAACAAGGGTGTAAGGTCAAGGAAAGACATTGAAGGAACCTGTACATTCCTGGATTTAACTACATCGTGCTTCGTCTTCCGAGCTCAGTTGTACTCGGCCAGCGAGTGTGTACCCTTCCCCAAGAGTATTGCGGACTACTAGGTATGACAGCCGTCTCCCGGTGTTGCATATGTCTGTAATCATGGATTGATTATCGGCGTATCCAGCCTTTCTCAGTGAGAAAGTGTCGAGCTGCCAGTCTCGTATGGATGGCTTCGCTCGTGATATTTGCAACATTAGGTAAAGATCACTCTAGTCTAATGAATTCGTAATGTCATGTGAAAAGCACGCTTGGAAAGTTGTGTACGAAACTCCAATTCTGTGACGTCTAGCTACGAAGGGAGAGTGGTCGAAAAGAGTCTCTGGATTTTGCAGTGTCGATCGAGGTGGGCTTTATCAGAAGGTGACAAGTAGCGGTGCATGAGCAAAGAGACTGCTGAGAACGTGAATGGAACTATTCAAAAGATCAGCCTCCAAGCTCAGATTGGTTTTGGTACGGCGGCTTACCCTTGAACTCAACGATTTGACGTCGAGTAGCAACCTCGTATTGTCAGATTGCATCCTTCCATGTTCCGTCCTGGCGAATGTATCTCAAAAGTCTGAACTGAGATCATAGAACCTTCAGAACCTCGCGCAGACGTCCAGCATTCATCTTACGCTCCTCCTCGGTTGCATCCCACAGCTTGATTCTCAATTCTCTGATCTCAGCTTGGAGACGTTCGTTTTCCGCCTTGAGTTCACAGTTCTCTTCGATGATCTTGTTGACAGCTTCGGCACTCTGCGCGGCTTCGGCTTTGATTTCAGTGATAGCGATGTTCTTCTCATTGAGCAGGTTGACCAGATCGTTGTGTGTTTCGGCAGCGGCCTCCATGATGATGGTGTTGCGATTGGATTTTGTTTTCGTGATATTTTAGGGAAGACTGGTGAGAATGAGTGTGGTTGGTGTGGGAAGAAGAGTAGAGTGCTAGTGAAGTTCAAGTGTTGTGTTTGTTTTGATCGCGGTAGCCAGTGAAGATCTGTATAGAATCCACCAGAAGATGTCAGCTTTGTTGACATCGAACAAAAAAGTGACACGGCGAAGCAAACGCACGTCGAGATTGTTTGTGCCAATCTCACTTGTTGTTGATCTCCCTGTCCCAGAGCTGTCTGTGTGCCTCTTCCAGCTCCCTCTTGAGTTCGTAGATTTTGACGCGAAGGTCCTCCTTTTCGACACGAAGAACCTTGTTCTCATCACGAAGTTTCTCGTTCGCTTCCACAGCGTTCTTGAACCTCTGGACCATGGCGGGGCTGATGGTAGCCGTGATGGTTGTCTGAGCGCGTGCCTGAGTGGTGGCCGTCTTCAGGAAATGCGTGAGCAGATTGATGCGAGGAATCATCGTGGGACAGTGGATGGCGTCTTGAGAACACCTGAAGATGGAATCGATGAGAAGATCCTGTAAAAGCCAAGGAGTCAAGGAAGGGTGCGGTATATCGCTAGACGCCGCCGAATAGCGATGGCCGGATATTTGAATTGCAAGTGCGGTGACGAGCCTACACAACAATCGGCCTCGTATAACTGACTAAGATTCAAACAACAGGATGCAGAGCTGGTATCTTTCCTGACAGAATGTCTTCCCAGACCCTTGATTCAAGCTACCAGATATCTGGCATCTGACTGTGTGCATGATTACGAACGTACAAGGTGAGATTCGGATGATGATCCTATAGTTGATCGTAAGCTGAGCGTAAGAAGGCAAACCACCAAACTGATTACAGGAACAGTAAGAATCTACTTGGACTGAATTTCCTTACTGTGAGTGACTATGGTTTCATTTGGGAATAGGACGGGGATTATGTTTCATTTTGGACTTTCGAAATCTCACTATTGCTTCAAAGTTCCATTCTGACCATCTTCCTCTGCTTCACACTATTTCGTGCCATCTTTTGAACGAACGGCCACTTTTTACTCCTTCTGCCAAGTAAAAGAGGATGACCATCACCAGCAGAGTGTTGTCTTCCATTGACCGGCTTTGATTTGTGCAATCCCATCACCTCTAGTGAGGTTATCTTTGCGTTATCATTCCCATGCCAAAGTGGAATGACGACGTGCTGGAATTTTCACCATCCAAATCTATGTCTGGCTTGGCCACAAATTAGCTGCCGAAACATGGTCTGATCAAGTCATGGACTTACAGTATCAATCAACGGGTGGTCCAAGATTGTCAACATCCCAAGATTCGAATTCCTTAAGACCTTCACGCTCGTTCTCCTGGATCTTGTTGGCTTGCTTGATTCTCTCGAGACCCATCTGGAGCACCTTCTTCTCGGCCATCTCCTTGTAGGTGTATTTCTTGAGCTCGTTCTTCAGCTTGTTGAGCTCTTTCTCCTGTTCCTTATTCTTCTTCTTGCTCTCGTTGAGCTTCATCTTGGTGATCTCGAGCAGATTGTTGGATGCTTCGTTGGCCTGGAAGAGAGAGTCTAGCTCCCTCTTGAGACCAAAGATCTTCTCGGCATCTTTGTAATTCTTGACAGATGGCTCAAAAGAGGCGATTTGGGCCTCGAGATCCGAGATCCTCTCGGCGTCTCTGGACTGTTTTTCTCTCAGTCCCGTGTTCAGGTTTCTGACCAGTTTGTTTTCGGCAATGATGAGTGACACCATGTCTCCTGAACGCTCTGGTCCATCAGCCATCTTGTGGAGCGGGTGACCTAATGGGGTTAGCATGTTGATAGAAAGACATTGTTGCCTCTGATGAGTACCTTGATGTGTCTGAAGTCTTTGGTTGCTCTGGTGTGTGCACACAGTCTATTGCTGTGTCTTTTTTCGATCTAATGGTATTGATCGAGACTCAAAAAGAGTGTGGTCAACGAAGGCAGAAGGTTGCGGTCGTGAAGATCTGTACAGTTATCTGAGAAGTGATAACAGTGATCGAATTTGATATTGCGTTTGCGCGAGCAGCGTATCGTGTCTGTCTCCGCAGTGGTCGTCTCGACGATCGTGCTAGCCAGAAGGGGATGTAGGAGTCTCGGCATCATAACAGAGTAACATAGTAGACGTTATGGAAAGATACAGGGAGGCTCCAATCATTGCTTAGGCGACTGCAGACATGCTGATGATTTACTGAAGTCTAGAGGGACGTTGCTTGGTAGACATTCATAATTTAGCCGACTCTTCAACTCGCAGCACAACACTACAACAACTTTTTGTAGCCGCAATGCCTGGAAGGTACGACCAAGTGTCTGTGATAAATGCTTAGAGCAGTACTGATAGCAATCCGTCAGCCTTTGTCAGATCTGAGAGACAGACAAACTTACACCTGAATCACTCCTTGTCTTCCATGGTGTTCTTGCTATCCGAGGCATCTTTGGTGTCTGGCTCAGGATCCTTCTGATTCTCTTTCTGGAGATCTTCCTGGACGTCCTCGTGTTCAGCTTCCTGGATAACTTCAAGAGCATCGTTCTGAGTGGTTCCGCGAGCAGCCTCCTGGACATCCGTTTGCATCAGCGTCTTCATCTGCTCATCCAGCTTCTCAAACATCTTCATCTCCTCACGGCGATTCTCCAACTCCTCATCGATACTCTCAGCCTGCTTTCTCAAAACTTCCAGCTCCTCGTCGATTTTCTTTCTCTCGGCACAGAACGCAAGCTGCTCTCTAAGGTGCTGGTTTTCATCTTCAAGACCCTGATTATAGGTCTCAAGGTTCTTGATGGTGATGGCGGCGTTCATGACGGCTTGGTCGGTAGCGGCTTTGTTCTTGAGCATGTCGTTGGTGACTTTGAGGTTGAGGTTTTCGATTTTGAGGTTGTCATTCTTCTTGGTGAGTTGTTTGTTTGTGAGAGTGAGCTCCCTGATGAGATCGGCGGGGGTGACCATGGTGAGTGGTCTGAGGTGTAGGTCTTTTGTATTCGGTCGGCACAATGGGAGATGGGAGCTGTCACAATTCTTGGTGGGATACGGAGTGTGGGCTACCAACAAACAGGCGAGATGATAGCCAAGGAATCCCAGTGGAATGATTTCACCTAGTGAATCCCAAAGAAACTTTTGATATCGAGACTGGACCAAGCATAGCCCTCACTTTGAGTAGTCTTCTCAAATTTTCCTTCACTGGTACCCCTCTATCCCTCCAATGTCTGTATTGACCACTCTTAGCTATCACCAGATGTAGCCAGTGCGTTTGATATCTTCCTGAGGCGCCGTTAGATCAATTATTTGTCTTGGTCGTATGTGTACCAAATCATTATCGTGCCAACCTACAGGAGAAAAACTTGTTGTCGATGTCATCTTCGACTTCAACAACGGCTCCAAGTGCCAGGCTGAGATTTTGCTTGATGTTTGAGAGAGCGTTTTTGGAGACAACCTCGAACTTCTGGAGCTCCCTCAACTTGATCTTGAGGGTCTTGTTTTCTTGTTCCAGGTTATCGGTTTCAATGTTCAGCTTCTGGAGTGATGCTTGTTGCTCTTTGTTTGATTTCTCCAGCAGTTTGTTTTCGGCTTGGAGCTCCTTGGCCTTCTTGGATATTTCTGTGCATCTCTTGGTTGCGTCTGAATACCCCTTGTTTGCCAGCGTGAGACGTTTCCTCAAAAACCCGATTTCGTCTTCCAGATCAATGTCCTCTCTCTTGCGTTTGCGACTGAGGAGAGCTGTCAACTGTTCCTGAACACCCTGGATCTCCTTTGCCGTGTCTTCGTCCATGGTGACTCTGACGGTGTTTAGCGGGGTTTTGGTGTTGCGTGCGCGTGGTGTTGATTCTGCGTACGTGGGATGTTGATGCTGAGAGTAGAGTCTGAGAAGCAAGTGTGTGCGGCTTGGGCAAGAGTCGCGAAGCAATATGTGCGAGTGAGGTATCAGCGTCAAAGAATAGAACGAAGTAGTGGAGGCTGTGTCTATCAGCTTCTTGCGTCTTCTATGCAGTGTGAATCTATAGCCCGTCCATTCACTGAGTATCAGGCGTAGGTAATAAAAGGGAGTCATTCCATACCATTCGACGTCAGGAGTTGAGTGAGAGTAAGGAAGATTTGGTGTCTTCGTCCATCATCGTGAGATATTATTCATGAGGAAAGAAATCATGCTCGCTCTGTCCCGTTCACTCCTTCCTTTTCCACGCCCTCATATCACATAACTCTAATCGGAATTTATCACGATCACAGAATCGTCTCCATCTTTGTTGATGTATCTGATGACTTCCTGTCATACTGTCAGATGAAAACTGCTTTCTCTCTCACATATCCTCTAATGCTCTGGGGTAGATGACTTACGAGGAGTGCGTGATCGCCAAGATTGCTGTCAATCTCAGAGAGGTCTTCAAGCGCCAGACTCAGTTTCATCTTCAGTTTGGAAACCGTGTTCCTAGAAGCAACCTCATGCTGCTCCAGTCGCTCCAATCTACTTTTGAGACTCTGGTTCTCTCCACTCAGCTTGTAAACTTGTTCTTCGAGAGTCTTGATAGTCTGCGCTTGACTCTTGACTTCTTCAGTCAACACGTTCTCGGCCCGAACCAGAACCAGCCACGCTTGGTGTTGATGTTCCTGCTCTTCTTTCAAGCGCTGGTTGTCTGTACCAAGCTCCTCCTTGCTTTGCTTGACTTTCTCCAGTCTTTGATTGGCTTGGTAACATCTTTGGATGGATGATGTCAGACGCTGTTTGAGGTGTCGGTCTTCGTCCTTGAGGTAACGGTTGTCGCCCTTGACAAGATTGTTCTCACGCTTGAGTTGCATGTTCTCTTCCTGAAGCTGTTTTTTTGCTTCCTTGAGTTGCTCAATCTCGTGCTCCAGAGCGGCATCCTCTCTCTGGCGTTTGCGGGTGAGAAGTGAACTTATCTGATCTTGAACCAGGGAGAGGACTTCTTTCGCTGCTTCTTCTTCGAAGTTGTCCATGTTGTGTTTGAAAGTTTGGTGGTACCCGTGGTAGAGGATACGAAGAAGATTCGAGAACTGCTAAGTTGTCATCCAGCCCGGTGGCCTTCTAGAGAGCTTGATCGTTATTGCATGCTGATTGCATAATTGACCGCCAAATAGTACCAACGTATCATGTCTCACATTCGTGGTCCGATAGTGGACGGCTTCCTGCATGTTACTCTTGGAGCCTTACGAGTAATGACCGATCTGTTCCAAGTTTGAAGAGGGAAATACTCTCCTCTCATGCAAATCAATACGTGGTGTGTGTCTGGTGTTGAACACTTACGGTCTCGATTAGAGCACATCATCTGGGGTAGCAACTTGCAAGCTTGAACGCGCGGTGAATCGAAGACTGTGTATTATATGGTTACAAGGCATATCTGTAGTCAGGATGATAGTCACCATCCTTTCCAGCGCTGATCAAACGTTCGCGTTCCTCTTCAGTCATCGCGTCTCTCTTCTTATTCTGCCGTCTCATGTAGGTCCACAAAGCAACATGACCAAGAAGGGCCAATAAAACAGCCCCTAGAGAGACGCTCAATCCAGTCAGATACTTGCCATTGACCTTCTTAGCAAATATCTGTCCAACGACAACACCTGCGCTGTTTCCGAAAGCCTGATTGGTTCCAACAGCGGTCGCGCGTTTGTGGTACCCGGCGTGACTGTTCAACAGCCATGCTGCGTTGAGACCAACAATGATGTAGATGCCAGGTGCAATGAGGAATATAGAGAAGTACAGAGCTCCTCGATGAGCTTGTGGCACGGCGAGCTGCACTGCATACCCAATCGCGGTCAACAAAGCGCCAGGAATCATGAAGTAAGCGCGTTTCTGGAACCTGTCGGACATCCATGAGATGACCATATATGCCACGGAAGCCCAGATGTAGACCGGGACGGTGAGAAGCTGTGTTTCAACAGTGCCATAGCCAAAACCACGGATGATAGTCGGCATGAAAGTGCTCAATCCGAAGGAGCAAATATCGGCCATGAACTGACACCAGCAAGAGATGTAGAGCTTGGGGTCACGGAAAGCTTTCCTAACTTCCTTCCAATCGAATTCGGGTGCTCCGTTGTATCTGGCGTTCATAGTCATACGTGCGCGCATGAGCTCTTTATCTTCCGGAGTTAGGAACCTGGCTGATTCGAAGTCGTTCGGCAGAAGGAAGTAGACGATGATCGCGACGAGCACACTGAGACATCCTTCCACAAGAAACAACCACCTCCACCCTTCAAGACCTTGGACGCCATCCATTTTGAGTAGGGCGAATGCAAACAGACCACCAAAAGCTCCACTCAAGGCTGCGCTGACGAAAAGGTAAGAGATTCTTAGTGCCTGCTCCTGAGGCATGTAGAAGGTACTCAGGTATAAAGCCAGACACGGGAACATGGCCGATTCGAACAATCCGAGCAAGAGTCTTGAAGCGTAGAGTTGTTGAGCATTATGCATGAAGCCAGTACCGATAAGGACCACCGACCAGCAGAAGACCAATGCGGGTATCATCCTGTTAGGTCGTAGCTTTTTCATAAGAATTGTAGACGGGATCTCGCCAGCGACATAGAAGACGTAAAACAAGGTAACAGCATCTGAGTACGTCAGCATCGGCTTCAACGTGCTCATCTATGCAAGATTTGAACTTACTGCCATATTGGTTCCCAACCAGGCCGAGATCCTTGCCCATACCAGCAGCTTGTGCATTGCCAATATTTGAACGGTCCAGGTATGCACAGAGGAAGATGAGAGTGATGATGGGAGCGAGGTACAGATCAAGCTTCAGCAGGAGCTTCTTTTGGTTCTTCGGGTCGATGTATGTTGACACATCAAGTGATATATCAACACTACCCTCGGCAGTAGATACATCCTGGAACGCTTTCGGCTTGTCGTCCATATCCACGGTATCGGTAGTTTGTTTGATGTAAAGTGCTTGGGAAGAGTAATACATAACAAGGACTTCCGCCCATTATATGCTCCATCTTGTGTTAGGACTGAGAGGTGTCCAGTTGTGCGTGAGTACTGATACCAAAGTCATAGATACCATGCGAGGTCTTGTCAACGGTCGGCGCTGATAGCAGCTTGGTTCCAATTGGGTGCTTGGCCGATTGCTGCCGTAGCGTCGGCGAAGGATAGGCAAGCCGGAATGCCAAGCGCCGTAGCGTTCATCTTCGGGCAAGTAGTACTGAGTACATGCCACAACTCCGATGATAGCGATTAATAAGAAATGCTGTAGAGATTGATGGATGCTGACCTTTGGTCCTCCCGGCCTTGAATGAGTGGAGTGAACCGTTAAATTGACAGTATATCCGCGGGATTAAAGTCCCCAACAATTCACCTGCTTCTTTCTCCAGCTACACCATGCTCTCCAAAACACCTATAGCTGACATCGAAGGACCAGTTTGGCATCGGTTCGTCAGATTCCTTGCAGATGATGGTCTAGAGTACTGTGGACAACCAGACTCTGAGGATGTGGATGGTGGGTAAGCCTTGTGCCACACTAGTTGAGCAGCCTACTAACAAACTCTGTGCAGTCGGTCTAGCAATGTTGAATGACACACCTGTCATGGTCGATATACTCGATGCGAAGTCGGCTCTCGATAGCGATGCGAACTTTACAGGGGAGAAGAAGCGTATATCTAAGGTGCTTGTGGCCGACTCTATACCAGTTCGATTTATTGATGGATATCGCAGCTGCTGTCACCGATCAGTGCCGCTCAAGCCGGCGCAATCCATTGCATCGGGCTCAACTACACTGATCACGCGGTGAGACAGTCTTATGACATGAAGACCCGTAATGCTGACATGATAACAGGCGGAGATGAAGGTGGCTACACCAGAATACCCCGAAGTCTTTCTTAAACCAGCAACCACCATCACCGCAGCAACTGGCTCGATCATCATCCCAAAAACGTGCCATAATCAAGTCGACGGAGAAGTTGAACTCGCGATCATTATCGGGAGAGATTGCAAAGACCTCACACGCCAGAATGCAATGGAGCATGTGCTCGGATATACTGTCGCGAACGATGTGACGGCACGTAAGTTCCAAGCAAGAGGCAGTCAATGGGGTTTTAGTAAGGGTTTCGATACCTTCTGCCCACTGGGTCCAGTGATTGTCAGCAGACAATCTTTGCCTGATCCGAAAGTGCTGGAACTCAAGACAGTGTTGGACGGGAAGGTCATGCAAAATGGCGAAGCAAGAAACATGATTTTCAGCATCGAAGATATACTGGTATACCTGTCGAATGTGAGTAGCACTCAACGGCATGTTGAAGTGATGACGATTGACTGATTATGCAGGGACACACCTTGAGAAAGGGTACAGTGATCTTGACTGGTACACCTAGTGGAATCGGAGCGAGTTACGACCCTCCAATCTACCTTCAGAGAGGCGCCGATTTGAAGGTCTCCATCAGCCATGGCTTAGGGACTTTGGTCGACTCGATCACCTGAACGAGGATCAGGTAGTATTGGAGGAGGCAAACCCACTCAAATTGTCAATCAATCCCTCCCAATAGGTGAAATCCATAAGTTCTGGAAACTCATTGAAAGACCAGGGGTCCGTCCCTGTCATGCTTAATTCTGTAGAGGGTCCCGATTGAACACCTGTAGTATATGGTGCATTCGCAGAATGAACAGGTGAACTCCCAAGAGCCACAGCATGGTCCGAGACTGATCTTGTCAGCGGGCCCGAGGTTGTCGTAGTCGATGGGTTGCTTTGTAGATTACTTGGTGACTGACGTGCTTGCAACGTTCTTGTAATGCAAAGCTCTACCACTCTCGCTTCCGCGAGACCAAATTCATTGGCCCAGGGATCACGATATTGTTGGTAGCAGTAAGATTGCAGATCATTCAGTATACCTTCCGTTCGCGATGCATAAGGCGACTGAATTGCAATGATACCAAGTATGAGTGCGCTGTTTGAGAGCTGTTGTGTGCCCGAATCTGCTTTGATACGCTCAGCCATCGTGGGATTGTGCAAAGAAAGCTTGATTTGTAAATCTGCACATGCGGAAGATATACAAGCATCACGACTGCGACGGAAGCGATCAGTGATACTGGACCGGAAGAGAAAGGCACGGTGTAGGGTAATTCGAGCAAAGTGGAAAGCTGTATGTAGATAATGACGATGCCAGCGAAGATAGGCGTATTGAGTGTCCATGCGTAAGTCGGCATTCAGGCTGAAGTAGGGCGGCAACGTGTCTTTCCAGAGCTGGAGCAGATCTTCAATTCGCATGACTTCGTCGTAGGATGCCGAAGAGTCCGTGGCGGAAGCGACACTAAACTGCATGTCATATATCTGTGTAATTATTCGGGACAAACGATCTTGAAAGATCAGCAGGGCACCTGGTGTGGGGTTCGTCTCCAAGTCTGAGGGTTGAGCCAAGGCGGCTTCTTCATTTGACATATCATCAACCCAGATGTTGTCTATCTCTTTGAACACACAGTGCTTCTCGTTAATGGAATTCGGTCTTCCAAGAGCAAGAGCAATGGTCACATCAAGAGAGTAGAGTTGACTCCAGAGCCTTCGGCGAGTCTCGATGACCTTTCTAGGAAGTTGCAAATGTTCTCCGTCAATGTGCATCCCTTGGGCTTGAGCCATACGAACAGCAAAGCTGCTGGTGAGCCAAGATTCAGAGATGCGCTTTGCGTAAATCAGATAGCGGGTGATAAGAATACCCGCTCTGGTAAGATCTGGAGACTCTCCGTAAAATGACGGAGCAATCACTAAGCTCTTCCTCGCTGACCAGTAGAAATGCAGTGAAGAATCCTCACAATCTCATTGGGCTTCCACTGAGCATGGTTGTGGACAGTCTAACAGTTCGCCAAAAGCAAGAATGATGAACAACACTGAAAGCCATCGCAAATTGAGGTTGGTCAGATCGTCACAACCTGCTTTGCGATCCCAAAACTCTTCGTAGTGCCGCATGAAGGTACTCTCGTGTACCGCGTCAAACGTGACGTTCAGCTCGTTGAAGAAAAGCCGAATGAGCTTATCGACAGTTGCTTTTCGACGTGGCAGACTCCCGAGAAGCTCCCAGAGCTGCGCATATGGTCCACGCTCCGATCGGAAAGGTTGAGTCGAGCCTCCCAGACGTGTCCGGTGCGAATAACCGACGTGAATACCATCTGACAGGTCTGAACTTGGGTCTCCCATAAGAGCTGCGGCGGAGTGGTGTCCAAAGTATGAATTTCCATGATACGATGGGGCATCTCTGACCCTGTAAAGCTGGCCTGGGCGTGAAGCTTGTCCCTGAGTTACAACAGGGAAGGAGCTAATCGTGCTCCTAGACTCAGGCATTTGGGGGATCTGAGCGGGGACAATCACCTGTGCTCGTAAGGCTGGTGGTTGCTGGATCGAATTGCTACGTCTAGCCACGTGATGCCGTTTCGAGGTGGTCGGCCAGATGCAGTCATGCGGGATCCCACGGCGGACACAATTCGAACAAGGCTGCTGTTTGTTGCACTTCTGTTTCTGTCTGTGGCACTCTAGACACGCTCTTCGAGAAAGCACACTTCGGGGCACGGTAGCCGGGCTATGCTCGTTGCTCGAGGACTGCATGATTCGGATGCGACACTGTCTGATCGGTCACAATCGGCGCAGAAGGCCACTGACCGATGTAGTTCAACCATATGAGCGGCCAGCAAGACATCCTATCAGTGAGCGGCGGCCGAAACCCGATCCGCCTATCTTTGACTGACTCAAATAGCTGGCGGGTGCGGGGCAGGACGAAATGCTAACCGCAGTGGCCATTGTTTTTTGTCGTCTCTGTCACAACGTTACAGCCGAAGGGACTACATGCTCCAAGCCTCGAACAGTAATGCGTAGCATTCGGAGACAGGGCTCAGACACGCCTGCAATGGAGCTGAGGAGAAGCTCGAAAGAATTCTCGCGCCAGCTGTGTCAACACCGACAAACGCCGAGCGTCTCCGCATGCGACCACATCTCTACCACATCCGGGTCGGAGATACACTCCGGTCGTCTTCAAATCACAACTCTATGATCCAAGAATTGTGCGTCCTTGATGTCGAGCCTACTTCATCCTCTACACTTATATCATTGGACAGGCTCGCAGGTGTCTGCATCTATGATCTTTGATACTGACTGTATTAGGTTGAATCTTAGTTACTCAATCTAAGTGCAGTCACTTGCATCTCTGTCGGAACCATGAACGCACATGCTGTTGAGCTAATATTTTGACAGCTGTCTTGCTGAATTCGTTGTTCACAGACAACGCCTCTACTCGCAAGACCAAGTGTTGGCTGCATTGACATCTCCCTTTCCACTCCACTTTTGCTTCTGAGGCCACATGCATAGAGGTCTCTGCCTCATGACTTTATCCTGTAAAGTGTCGTTGACCCACTTGGTAGCAACAATCTCGGTCGGTGCGACGCCCTTCTCTACCCACTCCATCATGGCAAGCAGCACATCGTGTTTGGCATCCCTAAAACCAGGAACGCCGTATGCACTAGAGGAAAGGCCCGCTGCTTGGTTGGCACCTGCGAAATACCAAGGGGCGTTCACAGTGCTTGGAGTTCCCGCACAATGTTGCATGCCAGGGACGAGGAAGAAGCGGTAAAACGAATCGAGGGATACACCTTTGGGTGCCAACGTACGCAAGATCTGGGAATGTAGGTAGACGGAGCTACCAGTTGGGATCAGTCCATCACTCATACCGTGGTAGTGGAGAAGTTTGCCTCCACGAGCCAGGAAGGGGGACAGGTCAAAGTCATCGGCGGTTGCGTTACCAGGGTCTTCAGCGTCGGCTTGTTGGATGACACCGTAATCAAAGTCTTGCCACTTCCATTGAGGTCCACGGTTGAGGAAGTATTTCACGTAGTCAGGTCCAAGGTTGTTGGGCTGATTAGTGAGACCGCCAATAAGTGGTACCCATTGGGCTTCGCTGCCCAACCAGAGATGAGGGAACACAAATGTCTGGTTTGTGTCGACATAATCGCTGTAGATCTGATGGAGGGTGTCCAGTTGGGGAGGAGTGAGACATGATGTTGTTTTGTTGGGTGTGCAGAGGAGGAAGTCGGGCTGGAAATCGCAAGCATTTGGGTCAGATACAATCGCGTCAACTACACCATCCGCGCCGTCGCATTGGCGCACTACTTCTGCACCAATGGCCGGGAAGAGAGCAGGCGGGATATGGTGAGCGGACGTGTTGGGTAGGTTGTAGCTTCCAACTTTGGACGTCCAAGGCTGGAGGTGTTTCGTCCACCAGGCAGGTGCTCCAGCAACTACACCGTCGAAGTCTTCTGGGTATAATTGAAGGTTCTTGAGGCCTTGTCCTATGCAAGCACGATATGTGAGCCGCGTAACGGTTTAGTGTGGACTAGCAAACTTACTGCCACCCGTTGAACATCCAGAATAATAACTGTAGAGGATCTTGTTGGAGTAGTATGCGGTGGTCAACTCCTTGGCCAACACGACTGAGCCGTGCATAGCGCGGTAGCCCCAATCCAGGACAGCACCTTCGTTGTTGTATGCCCAGGATCCGTTGCTCGACACACTATTGTGACCAGTGTCTGTAGACATGACAGCATTGCCGTAACCGAGACCGGCAGCCTTCTCAGTGTCAGTCTTTGCGAATGCTTGCATACTCGAGACAGCTTACCATATCCAACCAATTGATGCCACCAGCAAAACCACCATTTCCGACGGCGCTATTTCCCAGTCAATATTCGCTTGATGGCTACATGATTGGGAAGCACTTACAGGAATCGGCCGTTCCAGTCATCAGGCAAGAAGACTCCGAAGCCGTAGTTGGAAGTACCGTTCTTGACCGACACCTGAACCGCACATGCCGCGCGTAGTTGGGTCGGCGAAATCGGATAAGCAATATCGGTCTTGGGAACGGTGAAAGTCGAGTTGGCAGGCATCCATGTTGCGAAGTCGACAGTAGCAATTGATGGGAAGGCAGACTGAAGCGAGTCTTTGTCGCAAGTGATTGCTAAGGCACTGGATGTCAAAGCTGCAATGGCTGCAAGGTGGGTCTGCTTCGTCTTCATATTGGATATTTCTCGGGAGGGTATACAAAGAGAAGCTTGTTTCGGGCAGGGGCGAAAGCGATTCTTATACTTTCAATTCGATCGGCAGCTCACAATAGCAAAAATGCCGGATATGTCTCCCAGCCATGCCGTCAAGCAAGATCTGCAGGATGCTCGTCCAATTTGCTGCGTCGATGGCTTGAAAAGTGGAGTAGTCTGTGTGTGGGGATTGTGGAGAAGAATACTTGTAGGGTGTCCACATCCTGTGTCTTGCCGTCAAGATGAGGTGCAAGATGAGTGCTGGGACAGTATGGAAGCGCTGTCTGTCAGGTCGTCGATACTGGAAACACCAGAATTGTTCGTCAGAACGTCAGGATAGACGGTATGGAGGACTCGACCTTGTCTAGTTGATCTTAACCAAATAGAGCTTGTGGGTTAGGGCAGACGCGGATACGGCCGGGCGGCTGAAGTTCGAACCTTCTTGCGGGGTCGATCTCGCTGATGACACCCGTGTGCAAGTATGTAATGCGTTATCGCTGGAGAAATGCACAATGTCTTCGAGGAATAGGGCGGTATCCAACGAGGTATGGTGGGCTCTAGACACTCTTTGAATGTGGTTGCGATCTAGAAACTATTGTGCCTTGTTATGGTAAGGTCGTCGCTCGAGACCCGCGTGGAGAAGAAGCGTAAATGCTATATAGACTTTAGCACACGAGAAGGCATGCAAAAGGTTCTTGACACTCTAACAAGGACATTCGAGTCCTGAAAGTGGTCTGTAAAAAGACATCGCTGGCAAATCCAAGCTCAGACGAGAGGGTTCGCTCCTCTATGCCATCATTGAGGAACCGCACCCGCGTGAAAGATGATCATTGGAGCAGGAAGACTCACTGGAAGGTTCGTGATGCACAGAATCGTTTGGTGGTTAGCTGTTCGTATTATGTTGTGCTCTGGATGTCCTGTTGACCTCATGTTCCCCAGGACACTGGTCGTCATGTTTTCGCTGATCTAATCGAGCCTTTAATAGTCAAAAACGTGCACAGCAGTGTGTGGAATGAGAGTGTGGTGAGAAGTTCTTGTATTCTTTTGGGTATCATGGAAAAAAGTTTTTACGGGCAGTGCTTTTCCTGCAGGTGCCGGTCCAAAAATGGGTGTTCGTCTCGGTCCAGATGACCGTGCCAGAGTGCCGATGTGTATTTGCTAATGCGCAGGTGCATCACGCACTGGCCTCTATTTCTGCTGTCTGCTCACACTCGGGTCGTCGACAAATGGCATTTGGTGTAGGTGTTCGGGCGAGTGGTAGGGTCGTGTCAAGGCTGTGTCAAGTCTCTGGTTTACTTGAACTCGTTGGGCCAGCACTTCTCCTTGGTCCATGCATCGGGGTGGGTACCGGCATGCTGCTCAAGGACAGCGAGGTTAGAGCTGGTCTAGATTATCTCGTGTTAGCGAAAAGCCTCATGTTCAGGACACTACTGAGCGTGCTCCCAAAGCCACCAAAATCGGGACGTAGGACGGCGGTAATTTTTGGAATATGCTCAGTAGTAACGCAGACTCACCAACTCCTTCTTGCAGAAAACACAGATAGAGGTTGCCTTGGGTTGCTTCTTTGGGGTGCCATTGGGGTTGACAGGGATACGGGTGCCAGCGGCCTCAGCCTTCTTGTGCTCGCGGTGGATACGGTCCTTCTTGGAGATAGGCATCTTGAATGTATGTGATGTGTGGTGTGTGGTGTGTTATGTGTGCTGTATGGTGTGCGGTGTGCGATGTGTACTGTGTACTGTGTGTTGCGTAGTAAGTGGTGCCTGGTGTGGTAGAAAACGAGGCTGAAAAGCGAGGGATAAGACCGCGACAAAAGATTGTTGACTTTTGCTTGGCGAGACCCTGTTTTTTCTCTTATCTTATCGCTCTCTGCTTTTCTCCACCAGCACGTTCACGACGCGTCTTTCCATCTCACTTTTAGAGGTCTGCTTCTTTTATGCATAGGAGGAGCAAACCAGACCTAGATCCACAGGTTTTTCCGAAGTAAAAATCAATTATGGCAGTGTGACACTCTGGCTGCCATCTTTAAGCTTGTTCATAAAGAGCTAAACTGTTTACAGCGACCGCCTGTTTTTCAATCACAGTCAAGTCCTGGCCAGAATCTCGCGTCAATCATTTCTTTCTGTTCGTTTCTCCACCTCGCTTTTGCACGATCCATATCTCCCACCTTCCTCATCATTTAGCACATCTACTCTTCGATTGCCAGTCATCGTAAACTCTGGACTATAGCTTGCCCAGCGGCCGGCCCCAAGCGACCTCATCTGTGACATGTCTGGGAAACAGCCCCTCGGCGACAGCGCTGGCTTTCCAGACTCGGCATCTGCTCGGGTCTCGAGGTGTGAAGACATGACGCTCAGTCCATATGGCATTGCAGAATCCGCAAGTATCAAGCTTGTGTCTTCCTGAATGCCAAAGACAGTCCAATGCTTGTCACCCATTAATGGACCATTGATCTAGTAGAACCATGACTACAGAGTGCATGATCGCCTCCAAACCAGCAGTATGTCCGTTCTAGCAGACATAAGCTGCTGCTCTATCGGCATCAGTTGAGAGCAATGGCAATGCTGAACTGCAACTCGGGACATTTACTTTTGAGTCCACTCAGGACTACGACTTACACGGGGTGTCAGCGCAGGCCAACCCAGCATCTTCACACTCGCTCTGAGAGTGCACACTCATCGAGCCCTCCCGGCACCAAGAAGTCAGAAGTCGACCATGCAGATGCCGAAGGAGGCGCTACCCTCTCACTTGAGGGCCTCAAGCCTTGTTTATCTTCCTGGTTCGAGCATCAGTCGGTAAGTCACTCTGGACTGATACTATGATGGTCAGAAGAAGCCCAAGATGGCATTTTTGTCGATCTCAAGGGAAATTGCCCGTACAAATTGGAGTTGTGTCACGAGAGGTTACATGGGCCCGCGCGAGGGGGAAACGAGTCAAACGAGAGGTCCCCGTGCGATTTAGCCCATTCGGGCTAGACTAGACTCCGCGTGGTGACTTCCGGGCTCATGGTTGATCATTTTTGGGAAATTCTGGAGAAACCTCCAAATCTTCGCCAAGCAACACCCAAGGACTGCATACCAGTCTGGCCTGTCAACCTACGACGACGATGCCATGGCTGATATACGAGAATCACGCCATGCTCTTGCACAGCCTGGAGAATTGCTGTTTCAGGTCGCAAGTCGCTTCACATTGCTGCTCTCGTACGATGCTGCAAGCGAGGTATTGTAGTGATTGACATAGCTGACGAGCAGTGGAGGCAGTGTTGTCGTTTCTCGTCTGGTCAAAAGAGCCCAGCCTCAGCCACCACCGATTTTCGTGGTAGGCAAAAGCTAAAATGAGTGTTGTTGCAACAGCATGATGAATACGATTCTTCCACTGCTTCTTACAGGTCACGCGTGACTGATGAAGACTCCTGCTCTGGAATCACGATGCGGATCGTACGCACAACGTGCAATCAGCCAAAAGCACTGTGTATGCCATCATGAACTTGTTCGCACCACATCACCACATCATGCGCACGACCACTTCCCCGGACTCGATGTGTGGTACTCGAAAGAAGCTTAAATGAGACGGTCTGTGTTGATTGGCTTGCCTCACCTCCGACGACCGTTTTACGCCGTCCGTCTATTGAGTTCACTACATACCGTTCGATCACGGCCCAAGAAAGCGTGGATTCGACTGATGATTCATGCTCGACCAATCGAAATACACGCTTACGCTCGACAAAATAAGCCCGTTTCCACTGGCATGTGTTCATCTCCTGTTAATCACAACCTTTTGGGCCCTCGCCCAAATGTCATGTCTTACCAACGTGCGGTACGAAAGACGCGTGGACGGAAGATGCTTTTGTGACAGGTACAACGATAAGTAGAACGACACTCGCTGATTGTTTTTGATTCCCCGTCCACATATTCATCCTTTCAGCTGAGTGAGGCTTTCGACTCGGTAGCTCTGTACCACGGCGACGCGTGTATCTTACATTGGCGGAGCTTATCTTGTCTGGGCTCGAACATATAACCAAGTGATACGTCCGACCATCTTCTCAGAATCCCGACCACGTTTTGTGTTGCGACAATTACGATCAATTCTTTCTTGCTTTGCTCATAGAGGATCAACATGATGGGACTTAGTCTCTTGTACCGTATGTCAATCGGTCCCTGCTTAAGTCGGTACTTGACGCAGGTACAATTGCTGATCATCATGTAGAAGCACTCTGTTTTGCTTTCTTCACCGTCGCCTTCGCAGCCAATGGCTCCTCTACCTACACATATCAGCATCAAGGATCCCAAGCATTTGCTTTGGCCCTCGGGCTCAACACAACAAGCAATGATCTCTATTTCAACATGTCTGCCCCGTCGACATACTCATGGTTCGCCTTCGGCATTGGAAGTCAGATGAAGAATTCACTTATGTTCATCGGATACAAGAGCTCAAATGGAACGGGTCAGTGTTGTTCTTACCCAGCAGGTTTTGCGTGACGACCTGATACTGACTGCATCGCAATAGGTGTCACTCTGAGCCCACGACTCTCCACTGGACATCAGCAACCGCAATACACATCTTCCATGGAAGTCCAGACGTTGTCAAGCTCTCTCACAGACGGAACACTCCAACTCATGGCCGTATGCAAGAATTGCACGAAGTGGTCTCTTGGGTCGATGGACACTACATCAACGACACAGCCGTTCATTTTCGCCCTCGGTCCTACTGGAGAAACCGTATCCAGTGACTCGACCTCCCAGAGTATCGACCAACACAGTTTGTACAACGGCTTCTCCCTGGACATGACACAAGCTTCCTTTTCTGGTTCTGGAACACCCAATCTGAACTCTGGCAGCGGTGCTTCTTCGTCGAACAGTGGCTCTTCCTCTTCCTCTTCCTCTGGCGCCACAACTTCTGGAGGAGGCGACACACTTTACAGAAGGGTTCACGGCATTTTCATGGCTATTGCCTTTGTCATTCTCTTCCCCCTGGGTGTCTTGGTGCTTCGTCTAGGCCACAGCGTGATTGGCCATGGTATTGTTCAAGCCACAGCCTACTGCTTCGTTATCGTCGGTCTCGGTACAGGAATTTATCTGAGCTCGCAATTCAGCTACGTAAGTCCAGCACATCATCGTCATGCCCAATCCTATCAGAGCTGTGTTCGGTTGCTAACCCAGAGGAACCAAATAGACAAGTGGATACAACACCTCCCACCAAATCATCGGTCTCGTTCTCTTCGCACTCCTTACTGTCCAAGCCCTCGGTGGACTCATTCACCACCTTCTCTTCCGCCGTGGCCACAAGACTATTATTGGAAAAGTCCACATGGTCCTCGGTATCGGCTTATTAATCTTGGGCATTGTCAATGTACCTCTCGGTCTCAACCTCGCAGGCGACAGTAACTACAACTACATTTACATCATCATAGTCTCTATTTTGGGTGCTATATTCTTGGCACTCAGATTCTGGGCTCTCTGGAGGGATAGAAAGTCGGCGAAGAGAGCCGGAAGTGAGAAGGGTGTTTTGAGAAGGGGATCTAGTAGCGAGGAAGCTGTTATGTGAGGCTGCAAGTTCTTGGGATCACATATTTGACGAAAGGTTATGACTTGTTATTCAATATCTACATTAATTTATCACTGGGTTCTAAAACGATGCTGTCCGAGTAAGAAGTTAACAGCGATCGAGTTTGTGGACTCCCTGGCCCCTGTGTGTGTCCAAGCTTCGGTTCTCGTGTATCGGGGGAAACGTCGTTAAGCCACGTTCTGCTGAACTTTAAAGTGCCAGTGCCAAACACTACTCACAGCCTAAACTCATGACCTCATGTCTGTCGTTGCCAGCAGGCGTATCTCGTACACCCTTTCTGCCTATTCCCTCGATCTATCCAGCCGGGCTGCTAGCCTTCGATCAAAAGAACAACATCTACTTGATCTCGTGTGCGATGTCTCCTGTGGCACGCGTAATGATGAAGAGAAAGATATGTCCACCTTCCTTTGGAGGTTTGGCTCGCAGTGACATACTTTAGAACGAAAAAGATGCCGCCTGAGATATGCACCTTCCATTAGAGGACTGGCGTGAGTTGAGTGCGCATGATGAACACACCATAACTTCGAAGGAGGGAAAACTCTACAAGGCACTCCAAGTCTGGCGTGACACAGTACTGACGTTTAGTTTGCTAGCAACAATTGGACAATCGCATGTCAAGAAGAGTTTTGCACAGAAGCAGCTGTCAATCTGTGATGGAAAGAAGCCGATGCTCGTGGTCATGCACTTTCCATATTGATAACAGCACTAACAACAATACTCGGTTTCGCTCTCTCAAACAGAACCCAATTGTCCCGCATAGCACCGGCCAGCTTGTGATGCAACATGACAAGTCAGTATATGCTGGAAGGATGTTGAACATGGGCAAGCCTGCTCAGTGTTCCCGCTCATAGACGTCGGCCTAAAGTTGTCGCTTCCAACAGAAATCTAATCTTCAGTTGATGATGAATGTGTTTGACGCTGGAATAAGGATCGATATGCAGATAACATACAGTATGAAGTATGCAATAGTTGGTTGTTAGTTTGCGATATCGCAAAGTCAAGGCATCACAGTTCAACAGCGGTCATGGATGTATGAGGATGTTTAGCAATGTCTCTCAATGTCGTTTCGGGGCTTTCTGATCGAAACGACGGTCCGAGAGTGTACTTGAGAGATCCGACCATCCGGCTATGCCACGGGTACTGTCTTGTGGACTCATATCGTACACGCAAGTGTCATGCGGTGGGACCAAGTTTGTTGAGTCGGGCCGAAACTGATTGTTGCTATACAATAGTAGAGACCAGATGCCACCCAAACTTTTACAGATTTACCGGAGCTTGTCATGCCGCATCATCCGTCTTGGTCCACTCGGCTTCCAAGTCAACGCGAAGATCGTGGACAGGCCAGCCAGTGCGATTCTGATGTTGTGTGATTATCTTTAGTATGGCGACTCTCTTGATCGAGTCTCGTGTATGTAGACCGGCAGCGAAGACGCATTGTGTCGAGACAACCATGGCTGCATCGTCCTCAGTAGCCAGAGCAATACCACATATCGTATCGATAGATTCGTGGAGTGCGCGCTCCCTTGCCGCGTAATCCTTCAGCTCCCCAGCTGCAGGAGTACATATTTGTAGGAGGATTTTGGCGAAGTGATAGAATTGCAAGCCAGCCGCAAAGACCGGAGGATGGATCCAGATCGGCTTGAAGGGTCCTTGCGAAGCGTTATGACAAGGTAAGGGATTGAAGTGACTGGTCAAGTGATGATACCAGTCATCTAACCTCGTTGTCAACTCGTCCGCTTTAGCCAGCCGCATGATCAAATCAGATTTACCAGCTTCAACCTCTTGCTCTGAGCTGTAATTAACACTTTGAGCTACCAGATAGACACATCTTGCAGCAATGTCCCAGTGATCCATGGCAAAGTATGGCTTTGTAGGTTTAAAGAAACTTAACACTTTGCGGCGTTCTCGAAAAGCAGCCCAGACATCTTGACGCAACCAGGCCCACCATATAGCCTGATTCAATCCTCCAGATTCGCCGTTGATCTCGCGAGATCTCTGGACCCAGAAGATACCCCTTAGATGTCGTTCCCAGCTCTTATTCTCGCCATCTATCATCTCGTAGGTGCTGATTATCAAGCATGTCACTAGGAGCTCTTCACTACGTAGATATGCTTCGTTTCTCATCGCTTGCTGAAGGTATTGCAGTGTTTCGTAGTAGTACTGCACTGCAAGCGTACGATCAGGAGCCAGGTCAGACAGAGGCTTGATTGAGAGGTGTCTTGTGCAGAGGGCGAGTATGGCTTTCATCAGTCCTTGATTGCGCAAGGCGAGGTGTGGTACCATGACTGAGAAGTGACGATGAGGGTCTGTAAGATCGATCCAGCGGCTGAAATGCGTAACAAAATATCTAAACAACGAGATTTCTAGATTCGACAATGTCACTGCTTCGTGTGGAATGATTGAAGGTGTGTAGGATCCTTGAATGAGTCCTGAAGGTCGAACAAAGGAGCTTCCACTAGTGTGTTGCGGTGCTTTATTGGAAACAGTGTTCTGGGCCGTGACGAGGACCGGCGGAATAGGATTGGAGTTCCAATCTGCATTTGCTGCGTCTCCCGCGAGTAGACCAAACCATCTTAGAGGTGCTATGTCGGCGGCATATGCAGTGCCTCCACTGAGACTTGACCGAGGGCTCGATGTCTGCGTATCATCGAGCTGTCTGACGAAGTCCGAGCCCAGGTTACTGGGAGGCAGAGTATGGAAGGCTGTGTCGTTGTTCTCCAAGTAAGATAATCCATACTGGATACGTGGTCGTGGTCTAGCAGCATTTGGCTCTGCATGTCGAGCAGCACCTTCCAAAGCCGAGAACTGAGATACAGCAGCTGAAGCAGCTTTGTTTGAGGCTATTGCAGAAGTAGCCTCCCGAGTTTCCTACGTACCTAATTAAACAACGCTCGCAGGTGTTTGGGTTTTGGTGATGTAGACGCGCAGGATACGGTGGGTGCAAAGGGTTACAGCAACCATGGAACAGTCGAGAGCAGAGACTTACAAGGCTCGTTGTGGTATATACGCATTGCCGCTGACTCTTGAGGCAAGCGGAACAGGTTGGCTTTCCCTCGTCGCATTTCATATGACGAGTTCGGCATACAACACTGCGAAATGCCGAGTCAGCAGAGCCTCAGGGCTCGTGATGAGAGATGCAGCTCACCAGCCTGTAGTGGTTCGCAATCCTCGACCGCGAGAAGCACGAGGTTTACGACGTCTTAGAGACGCCGGCGCGGGTTGCGACTCATCTCGTGATGAAGCGTTACCCTCAGACATCCACTCTGCAGGGCGACACAAATTCATGAACAACGCAGACTTTTGGTGCTGACTTCGGCTGAGCTCGCGTCAGCCCCGCTAATCAACGGTGCGCTCTGGATACATATTCCGCCAACTCCAGCTTCCTACTTCCTGGCCTCAACAGCATCTGTTGCCAACAGACCAAATGGGCGGAGCGCGCTCAAGGCACGATTGTCCATCCTGGTATCATCTGAACATGCTTAGCTGATCTATATGAGCTAAAGTGAAGTAATTTGGTATTACCATCTTTAGATACTCTAACGCCTACTTCGCGTGGTTAGTCTTGCAAGTAAATGAGTAGGTGTTCGAGTAGAAGCGAATTCAGAAACATATATTCAACTATATCAACCTAGCACTAGCCACTAACGTTCGAAGACCACTTTTAGCAACCGTAAAATCACATCGCCAATATAATGAATGTTTGAGAAGAAGATAAAAGCTGACAGTGGCGCCGCCAGATCGTCGTCGACTCCAAAACTGCTTGTACGGGGTATGACCCTGTCATCAGTAACGGATTATTGCCGAAACATCCGAGCCAGCCACCTCAAGTATCAAAACCAACCTGTTCAGTACGGCGCGTCACAGACAGCAAGAGAGTCGAGACGAATGACCGACCAAGCTAATTGGAATCTGTTGTGAGGAATACCAGGTCAGGATCCAGTAGCTCTGGAAACAGCACCACTACGGGAGGTGAATCTTCCGTTTGCTCAGCGGCTCGGTTGACTAGATTTCCCATTCGCGTGATGACAACAGGACTTCTAAAATACACACGCAAACTGACAGGCATCAGCTCCGCTGAGATTGTGTTCTTGAGCTCATCAGTGTCAAGCTTCGAGACAACGTGGAGGAAGGCCGTGTCGTCGTCGCAGCTTTGAGGTAAAAGTGCGAATCAGCCAATCAAGAAGCGTTGCGAGATGGAACGCCTTACCCGAAAAGGACTCCTCCGCGTTCGCACTGCCCTTTCCCTTTCTTTTTCGGACCGCAGCCTTGTCGTTTCGCTGTGTTTGACGGCTCTCAACTTAGTATCCCTCGCGAGCGAACCAATCATTTGTTAGCCCGACGACGCACGTTGGACCTTTACATGATGCCCTGGAGCCCTGTATACCGAATAGGAAGACCTTGCGATGTGTTTGTGTGCATGTTGGTAGAAATCTGACAAGACAGAGGAGGCTGAGTCGCAGCGGTTGTGTGCTCAATCCCTCTCAACATCCCTCAAGAATGGTAGGTGGATGAGGATATAAACAGTAGCTTAATCGTTTACATTTCTTTTCCCTCATCGTACACTAATTCCTTCTTTACATCTTATTCAACAAGCTTGTTTTCACACCCACATCAAGGCGAGCTCAACAATGGCCACCATCGTCAATGGTACTGTGCTCATTCCAGCACTCAATGGCACCCTTATCAACCCGGACGACTGTGCGATCGGCGTGTGTTCAATGGATTATGCACAGGTTGAATACATTCCGACCTATGGCGGTAATCTAGCATACTGCATCATATTTTCCGTGCTCCTCTTAGCACAGATGGGCCTCGTCTGGAGATATCGCACCTGGGGCTTCTTCGTCGGCATGTTCTGCGGCCTACTCCTCGAAGTACTCGGCTATGCCGGTCGTATCTCCCTGAGTGGCAATCCCTTCAACTTTGATCAATTTGTCCTGTAAGCAGTATTTTCCAAAAGACAAGCTCTCGTCTGACCAGCCCAGATACCTCGTATGCCTCACCATTGGCCCAGCCTTCATCACAGCTTCGATTTACCTCTGTCTCGGTCGCATCGTTATCGTCTACGGCCAGAATATCTCGCGCTTCTCTCCAAAGTTCTATACCCTCACATTCATGGTCTGCGACTTCATCAGTCTTTTGCTCCAAGCTGTCGGAGGAGCTTTGGCTGCCACACAGGATGCCACAGACCCATCCCGCGATGGCATCAACATTATGATGGCTGGTCTTGCTTTCCAGGTTGTCAGTCTGACAATCTTCATTGCACTCAGCTTGGAGTTTGTTTACAGAGCACGCAAGGCAAGAGAAAGCGACCTCAACTTTGACTTCTTCAACCTCAGAAAGCGCACCATGTTCCGCATGCTCCCTTACGCCATCGCAATTGCAACCATCACCATCTACGTCCGTTGCGTCTTCCGTGTCGCAGAGCTCAAGGATGGATTTGGAGGAGAGCTAGCCAACAATCAAACCGCATTCATGATCCTGGAAGGCCCGATGATCATCATCGCAACGATCGCCTTGACTGTCTGTCATCCTGGAATCGCATTCGGTAGCGCTGCATCCTGGGCAGCCGCAAACTGGACATGGAAGAAGAGCAACAAGGGCGACAACAACCATATCAGAATGGTTAGTCAGGAGACTGCAACACCCTCGATCGCAGAGAGCGAGGCGAACGATACAAAATCTCGGGTTTGAGGATGAGAGTAGATCTGAAGACGAGAGCAGATGGCCTCACGATTTGTGGAAGGATGCGCGAGGCGGAAGGATGCAGGAAGATTTATAGTTGTGTTTCTAGATCTGGTATGCCCAATGCCATCTGATGGCTATCTATACACGAAGTCTAGACCATATCGTGTGTGACTGTATCTGTATGATGTACAAAAGCATCAAAGAGATCACATTGAAGCATCTCGAGAGGCTTCAAAAGAGCTCTTTTCAAGCATAGCCTCGAAGGGGCAGATGCCAAGTGGATGAGAAGAGCAAGTCGACGCGAGGAATCAGCCCTTGAAGTCGGTTGTACCTGCAAGCTTCAACCACAAATAGAAGCATGCCCAGGCAGCTATTTAATATCCTCACCGGTTTCACGACGAACGACATGCAAAGCCTCAATTCTCCAATCCCTCGTGTCATTTCTATTCTGCGATGATATCTAAGTGTCATCGAACTGCCAGTGTGTGCGTCGTTACAGAGCCCATTGTGTGAACTGTCCTTTATGTCTGCGACCCCACCCGAAGGCGGTCGACCAGCAAGTCGAAAGCTCAAGGTCCGCACCGGCTGCATCACCTGCAAAGTATGCGACTGTTGTGATCAATGCGCCAACGAGTCACTACTGATGCAACCTGATAGATACGCAAAGTAAAGTGTGATGAAGAGAAACCATTCTGCAAACGCTGCACCGATACCGGGCGCAAATGCGATGGCTATGCCGCGCAGCCAGAGAGGAAATCTGTCAAACCAGCCACACCACCAGATCGAGCGGTAGATCCTCCAACAACACAGAAAAGGCCATCTCTCACGACAACTTCTACCTCGAATCGAGCGGTTCGACGCTTGGCACCAGCCAAGTTGATAGTTGATGCTGCCTTTCTGTCTCCAGCAGTGTCTGGTGAGGACAGTCCTTGGATCCAGTTCTTCAGCATGCGAACGGGACCTGCACTGTCAAATGTCTTGAGTCATTCATTTTGGTCCTTTACCTTGCCTCAACTGAGTGCATCAGAGCCGGCCATCCGACATGCATTGATAGCACTAAGTTCCGCACATGCACGCTTTGAAGCTGATGCGGCCAACAATTCACTCGTACAAAGTGCGATAGACCCCAACTTCGTTCTACGACATTACAATCAAGCCATCAGAGAGTTGAAACTACATCTCAGCAGAGATCCTCGGTCACTCGACATCGCTCTGCTGTGTTGTCTTTTGTTCATCTCACTAGAATGCATCTATGGTAATCGGATACTGGTTATCGATCACCTGCAGAATGGACTGAACATGCTCAGATCGTCGCTTGTACAAGATGGCGAAAAGCAAGCATCCTCGAATGCAATCGCCAAATCAATCAAGGAGGAGGTCCGGCCTCTCTTTCATAGATTGGATTCTCAGACAACTCTGATGGGATTCTCGGGTTCCAGCCTCTTCTATCACAAAGATAAGTTGCTCACTCTGTCTGTACCAAGATCGTTCGACAGCTTTGAGCATGCCAAAAGCTCACTCGATCTACTTGTTGCTTCAAGTCTTGGTTTCATCCGCAGTATTCATGACGGCAAACACGCCGAGAACGGTTCTGTCTCCTTAACCGGACGAACACTACAGATACACCTGCTGAGCGAGTTCTCGATCTGGAAGAACAGCATGGCCAACTTCGTAAAGTCGAACGAGACGCTCACAGAAGACGACTACAGAATCGAAAAATCGCTTCGGATACAGCATACCGCTACCTTCATATGGCTGGCACGATGCACTGAACTGGAAGAATCTGGTTTCGATGCTTACCTCCCTGAGTTCGCGTCCATAGTCAAGTGGTCCCGAGCCCTGATTACACCTTCGTCAGAGCTGAAGGAGCCATGCTTGCACACAAAATTGGCCGCGCTATCTGTCACCAATGTGCCGAGGTTCTCGCTCAACATGGGTTATATCCCACCTTTGTATCTCGTGGCTATCAAGTGCCGCGACCCAATCACGAGACGCGAAGCCATATCCATCCTTGAAGAAACCAACGGCCGCGAGGGTCTTTGGGACGCGCGGTTACATGCAAAAGTCGCCAGAAGATTGGTGGAAGTCGAAGACGCCAGCGTGTTGCTCTTTGAAGGTGCGAAAACCGTTTACATGGAACAGGGGCCCATGATGCGGATGATTGCGGACGGAGAGGTGAGGGTACCGCAGAAGCCCATCGAGTGCTTCCGCGTCCATGACATGGATATTCGGGATATCTCCGAAGGGGTAAGAGGCGTGTGTAATATCACCTGGCGAACATATCCAAATGGTCTTCTCAAGGAGAAGGCGGAATGGACAGAGGTCTTGCATTTCTGAGCCCTTGTGCTCTAAGAGGACGAGGCCTTGAGAACATGTACTAGACCGTAGAGGACGTGTGGCCCAAGCTATCATACTTTTCTATCACAATGACAGTTGTTCGCTCCTCCATGGCAAGAAGTGGTGAGCTCATATACTATCCCAAGTTTTGTCAGAACACAAGTGTGGCCATCGAAATACCTCGTTATAACCTCTCTCCATGGTTATCACCCTACCTCAGAAAGCACCATACGTTTCTAGAGCTCATTTCACTGCTCTTAGACATACGAAGGAAATCCGCTTATCGAGTCTCTAGGACTTGACACAAGTTGAGTACAACTTCCTGGCGATCTCAAGCTGCACCACATGTTTTCTAGAACTCTTTGAGACAACAAGCGAGAATTCACAAAACAGCTTGGAAGAGAAAAGAAGTATAAAGCGAAATTATGAATTAAGATTTCTGATCAGACGACATACGAAATAGGTACAAGCAAAAAAGCAGTACTAGTGTTACAAGAAGATCTTCAGGCCATCATAGTAAATAGACGAATTGTCTAAGCAAGCTGTCCACGAACAGCACCGGGAACAGCCAAGCTCGAGTGAGTATCGGCAAAGAAACCAGCAGGGTTCTTCTCAATCTGGCTGACGTGGAAGCCATCAGCGGTATCCTTTCCGTTGGCCAACAAGCCAGTCTTGAAAGGACCCTGCTGGCAGCCCACAGTGCGGCGAACACCATTGCCAACATCAACGGGGTTGGGGAAAGCGATTCTGGGAGGACCGGAAGCGCCCTTGGCTGCCTCGTGGATGTGTGTGGCTGTCGCGGCGGGGGATTGGTACTCGCCGCGGAAGTTGTAGATCTCAATGTTGTAGCAGATAAGGTTCAATTCGCTGTTGATGCCAATCTTGAACAGGCCTGAGGAGCCGGCGAGGCCACCAGTGGGAGTTGTGCCGTTGACGACTTGGTCGGGGGTGGCCTTGACTTCGTAGTAAGAGGTGAAGGTAAAGGGAGAGCCTGCCATTTTGGGTGCCTCAGGGCATTTGGCAGGTGCTGCACCACCCTTGGAGTAGTCGACAGATCCCCAGCCGCCGGGAGGGGCGTTGTATTCGTGCAAGTTCTTTCCGGTGCCCTTGGGATACTCGTGAAGATTGGCGCCAGTTCCCTTGGGGTAATCGATGGATTCCCAACCGCCTGGAAGAGTTCAAAATCAGTAAAAGGTCGAAGAGAGTGGGAGATGGGCTGGGAGTTCTTACCCTTAGGGGCTGCGACTTCTGTGGGAAGGGCCGAGGCGACAACGGCCAGGGTAGCGATGGTGGCAGCGGTGAACTTCATGTTGATGGTTCTGATGAGTTTGGTTGTTGTTGTTGGTATGTGTTTGTGTTGGTTTTCGGTCGCTGGTCGTATTGAGCTGTTATTGTTGTCGAGTTGATGTGTGAATGATTTTCTTTTCAACAAGGGCAGATACACATACTTATACCATCTCCTCACCCAAGATGACTGCCTGTCCAAGACATTCCCCCAAGGCACACGTCAGAAGTTGGATGCATTCGTGCCTGGGGAGCATATCTGCCAAGCGTCTTGTGGTATGGAAGAGAGTTCCAGCCGTTGGAGATATCTTCTCTCGGCGTTCCTTTGCCAGGCGGAGCGTTTTTTGGCATACAGATCAAAGTTGCCAAGGTCGTCTAAGCCGCTTGTTGTGGGCGGAGCGGTATGCTCGGCGTACAGACTTGGGTCTGGAGTTGCAAGTCGACATGAGTGCATTATAGTCACCAGTCAGTCTGTTGTCAGCTCCTGGTCTGTTCTGGCGGTAAAACCTGATTAGTTGTCAATTGGCCTTCCAGCCTTTCACACCATTCTCGTGTTGCAATCATCGTCGTGACGAGTGGCCAGATAGAATGTGTATAGCCTACATCTCTCAATCTCCAAACGTTCGTACATCTTCAGATTTACCCTTGGCGCTCTTGGGAATGCCTTGGGTGATGCTATTTTGGCTCTTGCTCCATGTATTGCACCAGATCTCCCAATGCCGTAGGTGGAAAGTCAAGATGAGGATCCAGCAAAGCCTCGAATAGGCTGAGACATACAAGCACTAGGCAGAAGAGATGCTAGGCTTGGATAGCCAAGAACTACACCAAAGACACCAAGAAGATTGTCAATGCGGATGTGATGTCGACTTTCACAGTTGTAGGGCATGCAAGCAGACAACACCAAGGCTCTCATCTTGGCGACGGTTGTAACCATCGAAATGTTGCTGCGGGGTGTGCTTCTGGGGAATTTGAAATCTTTTCCTCTTTGCTCTCGTCTTGGTTATTGATCTTTCGCCAAGTGATGTGGAAGTCGATGTCGTCGGAGGCTCTACCCTCTCCACGGGACAAGAATACCAAGGAAGATGGACCCTTTGACGTATCGCGTGTGACCCTTGCTGCGCCCAACCCCATGCCTCATTTGGACAACTGGTTGGGCTTGGCGACCTCTTTCGTTTCGTCTGCGGGTTGTTCTTCGAGTTGTCACGAAGGTCTCGCTCGAACAAGACGTGCTCAGTACTGGCGGCGTCATCCAGTGCGGAGTTCATATCTGATGGTTTCTTGGCTCAGAAGGATGGAAAGCTGCGGATATTGAAAGTGCAAAAGGTGTGAGATGCCGATCCTGAGCCTTCCGGTAAATGGGAGTTCGACAACCGAAGCGCTCTCGTGTTCACTGTCTCTTCGTCAAGCATGAACATCGGAAGACTACTTGCTTGATTATCTGGGCTCCACTAGTTGCGGGAAGAGCTGTGGCTCGCTCGGGTCTCGAAGATGTGAGAAGTCATACCCCCGCTTGTTTGGTGCTATCGGTACCTATGCACGATCATCTCCAGATTGGCAGATAGGAATCTGTAGAGCGGATCCATACCGCGGCCCTCTATGGATGCTTGTGGTTTACTGCAGTAACTGTGTATTCTCACAGCTGCCCATATGACATGGAAAACGAAGTGGATATTCAAATCACCGGAGCTGGGCGGGGATGCCGAAGGACAGCTACAACATGATACATATCTCTTTGCATCTCCATCTTAGCGACATCTCCATTTGCGTGACATACCAACAGGATCTATCGTACTAGACAGCCAGGAAATACACTCTGTCGACATATATCTCCGAAAGCTGACCTCAGAGCAATGTCATCTCAGCCAGGACCTCATGATTACAATGCCATAAGAAATACAATATCGCTATACTGTATAGCTCTGGACAACAAAGACTGGGCTCTACTCGAGAAGGTCTTCGAACAAAATGTGGTGGCAGCTTATCCATTCAATGATGAGCCAATTCTCGGGGTCGATGCATTGAGCAAGAGGATACAACAACGGTGAGCCTTCCTTCAGATCCCTCCCATCGGATCCAACCACCTATATTCTCGCAACTCGAAGCAGAGTAACTTAGAGAAAATGTGAACTAAGACTGATCGATATCACAGATTAAAGCCAGTAACAACCCAACACGCTCTTACAACGCAACATCTGGTCGTCGATGCATCTTCAGCAAAGGCAACCACATACTTCACCGGCGTACATTTGGGCAGAGGGAAGTGGGAAGGCCAACAAGTGACCGCGTATGGCAAGTACGTTGATGAGTTGGTCTGTGTCCCTGCTGCAGAAACAGAGAATGCAGATATAGAGACAGGTGCTAGTGGTGCATGGAAGATTAGCAAGCGTACCGTGACGTTCTTTGGGCGAGTCGGGGAGGAAGGTGTGATGGAAGGAGAGGGATAGATTGTGCAGTCGACGATACAAGGTTGCGGTGATATGTGGATGACTAATTCTGCCAGACATTGCTGGACTTAGTGTGTTGAGATACCGGGTCGAGCGGCTAGAAGATGGAAAGGTGGTATGAGCAGTGATTTTGTTCATATACAATAAATATACAGAAGCCTGAGCTTATTCTTTGTATGGCGACATGCAATGCCATTTACTCCTTGTTAGTAGAAGCACTACCCTGGTAAGTCCAACTGGGCTGCTGAGTGCTGTTTTGTTCCAAATTTGATACAGGCAACTGGCCTTCGGCGGGCAACTCGAAGACGCGCATTCTCGAGGTGATCCTATCATCGACAACAATTTCATCCAACCACAGTCTCTCCTTTTTCTCTTGTTGGACAGCACCCTCTTCTGCTTCAGGAGCGGCCTTGGGCTTCCTGACGCTCTTGTGCCATTCCTTTTCTTCGTGTGACAGGTAATCAATATCGGAGGATTGGAATTCGCGATGAGACGCGAGAACAGCGGCAGCGGTCCGAGAGAAAATCTCTTCTGCAACATAGCGACGGGTAAGGAAACGGTAAATGCGGATGGGGAAGTTCCAGAAGCCCAAAAGGTGAGGCAAGGGGATTGCGATGGTTGGGCCAAGGGAACCGGGCATGGATGATGGCAAGACGGCGGTAGTATAGGCAGAGGTTGAGATGTAGGGGTCGGGTTTTGTGAGTTTTGGTTTGGCGGGTTCTTCTTCTTTGGGGGGTTCGGGGAGAGATTCAGGGGTTGTGTTTGCAGAGTCGTCGGCATTTGAGTCGAAAACGATCGAGTTCGAGTTTGTGGTGGTGGACGAGCCCGAGGAAGCGGTGGGAGGAGTATCCTTCATGGTCAGATCGGTGGCTGCTTTGACAGCCACATCACCTAGTGAGGGTGCTCCGTCGATGTGCTGCTTAACGTCGTCGATCTGTTCGAGCTGGACAGGCTCTTTCAGAGGGCCCAGCCAGCCTTCGTGTGTGCCGCGTAGATATTCCTTCCACGCGTGTCTACCAATGACCAAATCTCCCTTTACGCCGTCCTCGTCGACACAGCCAACTCGTTCTCTCTGCTCGGCGACAATCTGGTCTTTGGTGGGCTCGACAGTCTCGTCTTGGAGGCCTTCAGCCTTCCGCCTGTACTTTCTGATCTTCTCTGCGGCGCCGAAGCGCAAATCGCCCTCTCTTCTACCCTCAACAACATCCCAATCCATAGCTCCTGCCACTAGAACGGGCTTCACGTATTCGTAGAAATGCTCTCTGGCGCTTCTCAGGCCGTCGGCTGGCGGTGCTTGTAGGTAGATGGTTGTTTTCCTGGGCATGGTCGTTGTGGGGAGAATGACTTCAGAGAGAGGAGCGACCATATCGCAGTACTTCTTTTGGAGACGTGCAGTTTCGCGTTTGTCATAGTAGACGGCTGCTGCAAAGGATCCAGTAATGGAGAGGAAGATCATCCAGTTTCGCGAAGGGAGTTTGGCCTTGATATTGGGGAGTCCTGTGTTTCTCTTGAGTTAGTAACAATTCCTTTCCTCATGTTCCCTCTGGGCAGGCGCGTGTGGGATAGCTCGAGGATAGGTCGTGTTGGAGACATACCCATCATGCGAAAGGCAGGATTGCCCTCGGCTGCCTTGGGTGCGGCTTTTGCGCCATTGTTGACCGTCTGCTCTACTGTTTTGGCCAGGGGCACTCCTGCAACTTTGTCCGCCATGCTCGAATTGTTGTATCAAGACAAATCCTGTACAATCATCAATCACATGCTGCTGCTGTCCGCTCGAGAATTTCCCCAGCGTCTTCGGCTTTTGTCGGCCCTTGGCGTCTATCGATCTCCGCTGATCAGCCATAACAGGGTCACTCTGTAGACGTGGGTTTTTTGAGAACATATCAATGTAATACTGCTCAAACTACTGCTTGATTGCTCTCTTCGAGCAGACACCTTGGTGTTGACATCTCTACGATCTAACGGTACCGTAACATATAAGTTTCAGTCGCTGAAACCATTCGGAGATTCTGAGACGAACTTCTTGTCAGTTATATCTCGAATCGCTCTGGCCAACTCGGTCCCGTTTTCCCATACTTCATCATGCAAGCAATCGATAATCACTTTGGACACTTGTTTGCCCTCGTTTCTCGCTGAGCTCGTTGTTGCTGTTGTATCCGTAAAGCCTTGCATGACCAACTTTGCCATGATCGAATCCGTTTGCTGCATATCCACCAACTCATCATTCACAGAGTGTGTAAGCAAAACATTGCCTTGCCACTTTTGCAACTTGCAGCACAGTTGGCTCGCCGTAATCCAAGTCTTCTCGTCCTCGCCAAAAGCACCCGTGATAAACTCACGATAAGCTGGATGACTATGTGCAGCCACCAAAGCATTCAAGTCATAGATGCCCTCCATACCCAACAGTGCTACCGGAGGTGATATGCCATGTCCTCCAACGCTCAAGAGTGCGGTTGCTTGCATCGCAAGTGTTGCACCGCAGCTATGGCCGCATAAGACGTAGCGACCTCCAATGATAGACCGTGTGTCTGGCAACTGAACAGTCCCACCTTTCTTGAGATAGACTTCTGTACCAGATTTGGCTCCAAGGAACGATAAAGCACTGAGGATATCGTTCAGATGTTCTGGATGCTGCGAGTTGCGACTGTCATCACTTGGAGATGATGGTAATGTAGGATGTGAAGGATATGGCGATAGGCGGTAGTCAATTGACACGAACCCGGCAATGTTGTGAGATTGATCGTCCTTGAGAAGCATGTTCAGGGCAGCTTTGAAACTCCTACGATCGATCAAGGGGTCTCTCCAAGCTCCCCCATGGACATAACTGGTTGAGAGTCAGCCATTGCAGGTCAGTTTTGATGTGGGTTTGCAGGTTTTCCCAAGTATAAGGAGTGTTTAGTGCTTTACAGGAAAGAAATGCTACCTAACAAGGCTTCGTGGGTCGCTAGAAAAACTCCTATGAAGAAATGAGGGGGTCAAGAGAGAAAGGGTAGTGCACTTACACGAGCCATACTGCTTGCCTAGCATCTTCAGGCTGTCTCTTAGGCACACACATGTCAAGTAGATTCAGACGGGTACTTCCATAAGGCACGTCACTCCAGTATCTAGCAAATGAAGACTCATGATACTCAGCGCCCGGGGAGCTGGAGATTTGTTCAAAATGAGTGTTCGTCATGTTGTCGATACTAGAGCACACGAAGAGTGATCAGTCACGTCGAAGGGACTGCAGGATCACGGTTAAGGTTGATCCTGACAGGAACAAGTGTTTGGCAACGGGGCCGGCTTGGCGGGGTCTTTCCAGAAAATGAAACAAAAGACGGGTTCAACGAGAATACCAACTAACCTCCTTACTGCTTACCATCGACAGAATGATGATGCAGCAGTGGACCACGCTCAGTACCTAGTTGTCTAGATGTTCAAGCAGAAGTCAGGCGTAGATTGGGCTGCAAAAGGCAGGCTCGCATGACGTCTTTGTGCATTCGTGTGGCTGCTGCTTTGGCGGTCGCGCCTGCCACGTCTCGACAAACCTGAAGTTGCGACTCCATCTGTGAATTGGTTGGTCTGCAGCATTGCGCTTTCCCTTTCGTTTCCACCTTCACTTATCTCTCTCTCACGCACCTCTCTCCTCCTTCACGCATAAACATAAACCCTGTGAACTTGGACCGCTCAAAAATTCACGCAATCCCTACCTTATTCTTCTGCTCGGCCTCGCAATAAACACATCTGAGATCGAACGCCCGGTCAAGGCGCTTAACACCCCACCACACCATCAAGCCAAGGCCACTACCAGCCACCCTTGTCAAGCTTGTGACGCCTGCCACGCCTGTCATCTTGACTGAGCGCTGCCTGTCAAACCTTTCTCTTTCTTTCTTGACCGACTCTCGACCACCTACCGCATCATGTCCGACTACGGCGCATACGACGACCGCCGCCGCTACCGCGAGACCCGCACCCGACCCCGCGAACGCGGTGATCCCGAGTTCGTCCAGGAAACAACCTACATCGAGCGCGGCAAGGGCCCTCCGCCTCGAGATCTGGTCTACCGTCCTCGTGACGAAAGCGTCGAAGACATTACAAGAGACTTTCCTCCCCCGTCCAACGATCGCTACGCTCCCCGTGGAGGAAGAAGAGACTACGACAACTACCCTCCACCCCGCCGTGCCCGCAGCCAGGTAGGCCGCAGAGATTACGACGATTATGACGACGATTATGATGTTCCCGTAGCTGCTGCAGCTGCTGCTGGTGCTGGATATGCCGCTGGACGCGCAAAGGACCGCCGCCGTCATCGTGATCGCCATGATCGCGACTACGACTCGGAAGAATACTCCCCTCCCCGTCGTCGTCACACCGAACGTCGCAAGTCTGGTGTCGGTGAAATCTTGGAAGGCCTTGGACTTGGAGGAGTCGCCGCTGCTATAACAGGACGCTCCCGCAGTCGCAGCAGATCTAGAGATCGTGACTCCCGTCGTGACAGAGATGGCAGAGCCAGATCGCGTCACGGTGGTCGCTATGACTCGGACGAAGACAGCCGCAGTCGCAGCAGATCCAAAGGACGCGCCGAACGTAAGTGGGCTCAGGCTGCTCAAGCCGCTCTCGTTGCTGGTGCTGTCGAGGCCTTCCGCTCCCGCAAGGACCCTGGACCCTGGACTGGAGAGAAGGGCCGTCGCATTGCCACTGCCGCTATTGGTGCTGGTGGTATTGATGGCCTCGTTGACCGCAACCCTGACAAGAAAACAAAGCGTCATCTGGCCGAAGCCGTGATTGGAGGTCTTGCAGCCAACCGTCTTGCCAATGGCCCTCGCAGTAGAAGTAGAGGCCCTGCTGGCGCTAGGGACGATCCATATGGCCGCTCTCGCAGTCGTTCTCAATCCATTTTCGGCGGCCGCGGAAGAAGCCAGTCGCGTGGTCGTGATGGCCAAGGCGGTGGTGCTGGCGGGCTTGAGAAGCTTGCAGCTGGAGGAGCTCTAGCAGCAGCTGGCAAGGCCATCTATGACCGTGTGCGATCTAAGTCACGTCGTAGGCGTTCTCCTTCGTCCAGCTCTGCAGACTCGTATGTGCCTTCCCGCAATCGTCGTCGCAACAAGGAGCGTAGCTCACCCGCTCAATCAGATACAGGCAGCCGCGCCGTCGCCCAGCGCGGTCGTGATCGAAACATGGGTCCCGCCGCTGGTGCAGGTGCAGGAGCCGGCGCCCTCGCTGCTTCAACAAACAACCGCGGCGCACGTAGCGAGAGTTCTTCGAGCAGCAGCACTGATGTAGACGTCCGCCGCAAGCGTATGCGAGGCAAGGAGCTGCTCACGGCCGGTCTTGCCACTGTTGCCACCATCCACGCTGCTCACGGTGTCTACTCCAGCATGGAAGCCCACGAGAAGCGTCACAAACTCGTCCAAGAAGGTGAAATGTCTCCCAATGAAGCTCGTAAGAAGCAGACCAAGGCATGGGTCCAGGATGCAGCAGCTGTTGGTATTGCTGCGTTGGGTATCAAAGGTGCTTTCAGCGAGTGGAAGGAAATGAACGAACACAGGTCAGTATTTCTGAATGTCCTATTCTTGAGTATGGCTAATTTTTCCTGAACAGACGCGAGATTCATGAGCTGGAAAAGAAGAAGGCCATGAAGCAGAGACGCCACGAAAAACAGGACAGAGAGGCACGCCGTGCACAAGAAGAGAGTTTGTACCGAATGCTACCCCTTTTACAGCAGCAACAACAACAGCAGGGCGGAGCTCCTCAGATGCCCATGCAGCCTGGCAATCAGATGATGTATCCTGGCAACTATCCTCCTCCACCACCTGGACCCCCTCCTGCTGCGAGGTATTAGGAGCAACCTCCGGTCATACGAGGAATCCTGAAACCCACATCCGAGGACCGACAAATAACGAAACTTCGTTGAGTGGACGAAGCAAGCATGTTGCACACTCCGACAGCCTTTTTTTCCGGTAACCTTTTCTTTTGCGACGCTCTTGCTCGAGGAGACACCTCTTCTGGCTTCTTACGATCTTTGAAGAAGTCGACAATGACACAGCAGTTGCATTTTCATCCAGTTTCTGACGAGCACAAATACGAAAGGCACGGCGATGGGAGTGAGATACAG
This sequence comes from Aureobasidium sp. EXF-12298, assembly GCA_024195555.1. Taxonomy (NCBI): domain Eukaryota; kingdom Fungi; phylum Ascomycota; class Dothideomycetes; order Dothideales; family Saccotheciaceae; genus Aureobasidium; species Aureobasidium sp. EXF-12298. The sequence continues at coordinate 887 of SWBJ01000011.1, read as the reverse complement.
CAAGCAGATGGCAGATTCCCTTTTTCTTTTTTCCTTACGCAGCACGATGTTTACGATTAGCACGAAGGAGCAGGAGAGCTCCGACACATGATTCCCCCTTCTTTCCTGAACAGCTAGAGCATAATTACGAATCAATGAAATCAAATGGCCGTAGAATGGCTCTCTCTGTGCACAAAGTGCTTAGGTCGTCAAAAATCTATAGACGAGAAATGGTTGCCATGCCAAATGTCAAGGGGAGGCCGCATCAGAGCAGTAAGGGTACGGATTCATGGCACGAAGGTCGTTGACTAGTGACAAACGGTGAGGCTTGTTGAGCGATTGGTAGAGTAAGTATAGCTGTCAGTTAAGCACCGTAGTGGGCAAGGAGCCTGAGGACACGGTGGCAGAGGTAGGAAGCACAAATGAAAGACGTCAAGACCACGCAGAGGAATGGCTGGTGCAGAGCATCTGGCACTGTGGTTGAGAGATTTGTTCTTCCCAAACCCCGCTATTCACCGCTTTTGGCAGGATGAGGAGCAAACAATACCAGCACTGATCATTTGTGCGGACGTGCTCCAGCTAGAGACCCTTCCTGAAGCTGGGGGGCAGAATTCCAAAAGATCTGAGGCGGTGAAGATCTGTAGACATTACGGCAATTGTCGAGATTGAGAGAGAGGGGTGGGGCCACTTTTTGTTGGCTGCTAGCACTTTACATACACTCTGCCTTCCTCCCTCCTCCCTTCCTTCCTCACATCTCTTTCTCTCCCAATCCACCTCCTATCCCTTCTTTTTCATACCATCAAGATGTCTGCTCCCGCCCAGAAGTTCAAGGTCGCCGACCTCAGCTTGGCCGCTTTCGGTCGTCGCGAGATCGAGCTCGCCGAGCACGAGATGCCCGGTCTCATGGC
>SWBJ01000010.1:0-283368 GCA_024195555.1 Aureobasidium sp. EXF-12298 | reverse complement strand
AATCTCCTCTCTCTGAGTCGAACAAAGGACCTTCTGATGACAATCGAACAATTACAGTCAGACGCTCTAAACCAACTGAGCTAAGAAGAGATTGATGGATTTAGGACGAAAATTTTTACAATATATGCCTACAATACAAGCGTTCTATCAGGGCAAAAATCCCACCATGCACTGCAGAAATCGACGGGTATCACAAAGATGCAAGAGCAAGAGGAAAGGGAGAGAAGAAAGTAGCAAATAAGAGAATGCTGATGGCGCATCCACCCAAGAAAACGAACGACCTTCTTTTTTTGAGGCCTTTATTTCAAATAATAACGATCATCCTTTGCTCTACTCATCTAACCATCTCTTAATCCTCCGTTCCAAATTTCTCCTGCGGCAGGTCTGAAAAGCAAGAACACCATCTCTTATCAGTGCAACACAGAATCCAGCAGTGCTTAAGGAATTTTCTGAAGCCAGTCTTCGATAGCACAGCGCTTGATGGCATCGCAGAGCATGTCTTCGAGTCCCCCTCTTTTACCAGTACCACCTCCGTTTCTCGAATCCAAGTTTTCCTTCTTGACGCCGAAGTGTGCGCGTGACTAAGGCGAAGGGGTAGGCCAATGGACGTCAGCTACCTAAGCGATGACATCTGCATTGGCCTGTTGAGCCTGGCCTTGTTGTTGCTGCTCTGCCGATCGACCTTGTTGCTGTTGGTCACCATTGCTCTGACCGGGTATAATCAACTCTTCCTCGCCGTCTGCATCTGTGACAAAAGTGCGGTCGCTGACGTGTTTGGCGTTGGGGTTCGTCCAGTTTGCGCTACGTTTTTGGCCTTCGTTGTGACGGTAAGGGCAGTTGGGGTTTAAACAAGGCGTGTAGCGGCACATGATGTCGCTGTGCGAGAACTGGCAACCAGAGTCACGTTCAGGGCAGTCGGCGCCATTCCTGCAGGGCGGTGTGGAGGGGTGTTTGAAGGGGCAGTTCGGGTTGGTGCAGTTGGGGTAGAACTTGCAATCCACTTGAGTCGAGAGATGGGCACGCTTTTGCGCCGGAGAAGGGTGAGATGCGACACACTTCTTGTTCGTGCAGGCGGCGCCGTAGGGGCATTTGTCGGTAAGGTCAAGAGCAATGCCGGGCGGTGCAGCGGGAGATTGATGACCAAAGTGACATGAAGGATTCGTGCAAGATAGTTGGAAGCGGCAAGGAACGGTCGAGGGTTCTTTCTGTTCTGAGTCGGCATTTTCGGCGCCATCGGTCTCCATGGCGTCTGCTCCTGCATTAGGTCGCTGGTTGTTCTTGAAGTTGCTGTTCTTTCTAGGCTTCTCGACGCGTTCGAATAGCGATTTGCCTTGCTGGCCCTGCTGTCCTTGCTGCCCGTTGAAGAATGCTGGGTTGATAGCGGGAGCATTCGGGAATTGCTGACCAGGACCAAGGATCTGAGCCATCATACGCGACTGCTCTTCTAGCATCTTGAATAATTGCATTTGTTGCTGCGGGTTGGCTCCCATGATAGCATTTTGGGTCATGGGCGAATTCATCTGGCTCATATTCTGCATGCGATTGGCCATGTTGCGAGGACCCTTTGGAGGTTCGCGGTTGTTGTGAGTGTTGATTCTGCCGACACCTCCACCACCTCTTATTCTATGCAGCGCGGCATCGTTTGTGCGATCGAGAGCCTTATTCATGTGTCCGAGCATGCGACGGTCTCGTGTTTGCTGCTTACCGTTGCGCATCGATTTGGGTCCGGTGGGACTAGGTATGGTTAGCACATCATATTTGCGGACTCGGCGCAGGTCAACATACATTGCGCCGTCAGGTAGCGAATCGCCTCCATCGCCCATGGTCTGATCTTGGCTCGAGTTATCTTGGTTGACAGCTGGGGCAACTGCAGATTGCGTCGAATCCATCTGCGTATCTTGGCCACCATTGAGCTGGGCATTCAGCGTGTGTACTTGCTCGAACAACCATGTCGCAAATTCATTGGTGCTGGGGTCGTCAGGACCGAGACCAAGCAGGTCGTTGGAGAGCTCTGATGCGATCTGGCTCTGGGTCTTGCCGTTGACGAGCATGAGGATGATGTACTCGGCGAGGGCTGAGTCGTCTGCAGCGCCAGTGCTCCAGCCAACCTCAGCGAGCTTGGGTTGCACGGCATTGTGAAGGGCTTCAGCCAGCGGTGTTCCTGTCGCTACTTCGACCGACATGGTGTCTGTCTGGTGTTTTCCTGCGGGGACTATGATGGTTTGCGTGGCAACCAGATGCGTCGTGTGACGGTGTGTGCTTTGCGCTGATAGGTTTCAGGTGTCGAGAAGAAGTCGGACCAGTGTGAATGAGCAGTCTCTTTCAAGCGAAGGGTGTAACAATACTCAGTCTCGCACTGCTTCCAGATGTTGGCTGCAAAGAAAAGAAAGGGAAAGTGATGGCTTAAAGACGCAACCGGCCGCCGATGCGCGACATGCTTGGCGTCATGTCTTTGTTCTCACTATGACTATTCTCAGCTCTCTTCACTTGCACTTTTGATCCACACAAGAACAAAGCCATATATGGAACTATTTTCTCTTGAACAAATGAGACAATTTTTAAGCCTGTGTGGCTGCTATATCGACATAGATAGGCTAGTCGAGGTCCTCGGGCCTCTTGACTGGGCTTGCTCTGTCTTTCGTGTTCTGCTCCAGCAATGGAGCGATGTTGAGACTGAGACTGTTTCTGATCAACCCTCCTGCTGTGCTTGCCTTCCTCGTATGCTCCTTGCTGGTCTTGCCATTGCTCTCTTCGATCGAACGCCTCGACTCTGCAGCCACTATCTGCTCGTGCGCCTCTCTCTTCGAATCGTCTCTCATTGTTCGCATCTTCATGTAGTTGTACGCTGCAATACTGGCGATGGTTACGAACAGTCCGGAGATGTTGATAGGCGTGAGTGGGTCGCCAAATATAACTCCAGCAACCGATATGGTCAACACTTCTTTGAAGATGCCACATACACTCAACGTCACTGCACTAGTGCGCTTGAGAAGAGCAAACTCGGATGCCGTCATCAAGAAGGCCAATATACCAGGGAAAAGAATAAGCCCGATTGAACCAGCGATACCTTTGGACTCTTTCAGGGAACGCAGCCCTCCGGCAAGCTCCATAGGACCCTCTACGGGTAATGCAATGATCAGCAATGCTGCAAACATAACAGGCGCCAGGAAGAAAATGGATGAAAATGGGTTGCTGGTGGCCGGACTGCGAAGAAGTAGAATCTGCGTCAGACTCCAGCGGAAACCAGAGAAAAGTGCTGCGCTCATAACCAATATGAAGCCTAGGACGTTGAAAGCCGTCTCTCCCGCTACCATCATGAGGACTCCGACCATCATGGTGAGGATAATAGCGCCAACCTTCAGCGAAGGCTTCTCCAGACGGAAGAGTAAGGCGAAAATAAGTACAAAGCCCAGCACGGACGATTTGCACATGGTATAGAACGTCAAGGTAATGAACTTGAGTGACATGTTTCCGAGGCCAATGTCCAGACCAGTAGCTGCACCGCAAGGGCCAATGCGGGTCAGATAGAACCAGCCAGTCATGAGCGGCTTGCGAGGTGCTTCGAGTGTATCTCCGTCTGCTGACTGCGCAATCGGCGTATAGTCTGCCGGTTTGTGTTTCGGTCGTAGGTTGGGAATGAAATATAGAACGAGCGAGGAAAGGCAAAATTGTACGATCATGTGTGCGCAAGTGGTGAACAGAGGGAAGTGAAAGTTGAGGTTGTCTGGTGAGAACATCCACTTGTTGTACTAGGAATAAGTGAGTATTGAGCTCTGAGCTTGAGGAGAGAGTATGGCTTACAACAGAGATGGATATTGAGAAGGTGTACCACAGTCCTATCAATATGCTGTTTATAATTGCTTCGCGCATGAAGCTTGCAGCGGCCAAGCGCTCTTCTTCTTTGGAAATGTCGCCGTCAGGAACGATCCGCTCATCTGCTAGAGTATTCCGTCTCTTGCGTCTTGTTCTCTTCTGACGCTCCTGGATGGTCAAGCCCGTCTCTTCATCGTCTTCAAGACCTTCGTCAGATCGAATGTCGTCCATCTCCCAGTCTGAGCCCGACGATACAGGATTGGTCTCTTCCTCTTCATAGCTATGTGGTGATTCGGCATGAGCGGCTTCGGGAATATCGGAAGGCATTCGCCTTGGACTGGCTCTCCGGATGCCAATGCGTTCTTCGTTGATGATCTGTTGCACGAGCGACGAACCTCGTCGCCGTGTCGAGCCCGCCTGCGAGCTTTCTGAATCCATGGTTGGATGTGATTATGCGTATGTAAGGGGGCGTGCTGATGTCGCCGCGTGACGGTCGTGGGTGAGCACGTGTGGAGGGCGAGTAATCATAAGCTTTTTCGATCCAAGGACCGTGTGAGAAGTGCAAAGTGACAGGGTACAAAGGAGTTGGTTCAAATCAGCATTGTTTGGTTATTCAAGGATGGGCGACAACGATGACAAGGCCAAAATGAAGAGAGACAAAGAAGTGGATGCTAATGATGTATGTCTGTTGCTTTCCAATCTTTCCCCTGGGCCCTGGCTCATGCACCGCGCTCTTCCCCGTATCAGTAGGGGTCCCACTTAAACCGATCAGCATTCTAGCCATGCTCCAGTACACTGACCCCTGCGAAGATCTTTCTACCTTTGAGCAATGAAACATCTTCTTTTGTCGAATGCGAATGCTCACGACCGACTTCATGCGAACAACAGCACGAATTGACTGGAAGCTCGAGTCCAACTTGTAGCTGCACCCGAAGGAAGCCGTCCTCGAAATGCGGCTCCCTACTCCACACATGACCCGTTGCATGTGTTGTGACTCTGAAGAGAGAAGATCCCAACTGAAACAGGCACTTTGTTACCGCTGCCTCTTTCCCGTCTCGCTCACAGCATCCTTGCAACTGACAAAATCGCCGACCAGGCACGCGAATACGTGCGCGACTGGCCTTCCGGTTCGCATTTTCAGATCATCATGATGACATCCACCTGACCAAATCGCGGTCAAACAGACTTTCGACATGTGGAGAAATCCTCCTCGCCGAACTTTCGTCACGGATATAACTATAGAAGTGCACCATATACCCTACGCAGAGTGAGATGGCCACTGAAAGACGCTGTTCTGATGGCTTTCTCTGGCATATACCTGTTGCGCCAAGACTATTGTGCATTTCTGCAGCTTGATTCTCGCTCTAAGGTAACTCAAGCATGGGATTGTGATGAAATGAGGCTGGTCACGGCCCTCGGACGGTTTCTTCTCCGCGCCATGGAATTGCCATGCAGGCCAAGAACACTGCCTCTGATCGTGATGAACACGCTCTCGAATTCATGTTCAACATCATCAACATATGACAGTCGTGTTCCAAGCAGCGAAACCTAGTCTTCATGTCGAAGATGGGCACCTTTAAGGTCAAACACCTCGGACGCGATGATGTCCTCGAGCGACATGACATCTTCATCAATCCTTCTTTGTCAGGTTCCTCTCCTGCAGACGCGTCTATTGATCCTAGTCTCATCACATTCCATCGCTCTTTTCCAGAATCGAAGACAACTCCTCTGATAGAGCTTCCTGAGGTAGCTCGAGAATTGGGTGTTGGCCACGTGTATGTCAAAGACGAAAGTCTTCGGTTTGGCCTTCCATCATTCAAGATCTTAGGTGCAAGCTGGGGAGTGTTCAAAGCGATATGTGAGAAAACAGGTCTTCCATCTTCTGCATCGCTTGAAGAAGCTGGCCATGCGGCTCGGAATGCAGGTATCAAGTTGGTATCTTGTTCTGACGGTAACTGGGGAAGGGCAGTCGCGCGTACTGCTAAATACATGGGCATCGAAGCCACTATCTTCGTTCCCAAAACTATGGATGAAGCAACCCAGGGAAAACTGCGTAGTGAGGGTGCTCTTGTCAACGTTGTCAATGGCAGTTACGATGATAGTATCGCTGCAACCATGGATGAGTCCGAAGTTTCTGGAGCTATGCTTGTGATGGACACGAGCTGGGAAGGGTATTCTCAAATACCACGGTGGGTTGTCGACGGTTATGCCACCATGCACGCGGAGGTAGATCACCAGCTTGAGGAGGCATGCGGGAAACGGCCATCGCTGTGCATTGCCTCCGTCGGTGTTGGCTCATGGGCACAGTCTGTCATCTCTCACTACACTGGTCATGGCTCAGACACGAAGGTTGTTACAGTCGAGTCAGAAGCAGCACCATGTCTGATGGAAAGTCTACACAATGGAAAGATTGTTCCAGTTGAAACCGGCTCGACAATTATGGACGGTAAGAACATTGCCAATGCACGCGGTCTGCGCTGACTGAGAAATGCAGGCATGAACTGCGGTACTGTTTCCAGTAATTGCTGGCCGTCTCTTAATTCAGGAATTTATGCTTCAGTGATCGTCAACGATCTTGAAGCACACCACAACGTTTTGTATCTACAAGACCATGGTGTTAACGCAGGCCCATGCGGAGCAGCTCCATTGGCAGCTTTGAGAAAATTGCACGAGAGAGGTGTGCTGCAGGAAGATCCTGATGCAGTGGTCGTCTTGTTCAGCACCGAGGGCCATAGAGATTACATTCAGCCTACTCCAGAGGATTAGATTGTACGGATGTAGCGGCAAGGCCTCTGCAAAAGACTGAGAGCATATGCGATCATTTACAGACACAGATTTCTGAGTCATATGTTGGTCGATAGTGGCGTCAGAATCTGGAAGCGCTTCATAGTCAAGTCATACCAAAGCATAAACTCGAGACTTTTTGGTAACACCACGCGGTGACCAACACGACTTACCATCGATATTGGGACCGGAATGATCTCCTTAAGCTTGAAGCTCCTAGGAGTAATATGGTGTGTCCATTGCGCAAGCCACGGAAGTCTATTCATCTCGTTATTGCCGGATGACAATTGATGGACAGGGTGCTACTAAAGGCGAAATCGACTTGGCAAATTCATGTTCGCACAAAAATCTCGTTGATGACCGTCATGTCAAAAAGCATATCTCCAAGCCTCGGCGCTGGAATACCTTGAAACATAATCAAGTGCCTGCTTCCCGCTTCTATCTCTCAGCTTCAAATCTCCCTGCGAAAGGTGGCTTGCGTAGTGGTTCGAGGAGATGGACCATGGACCTGCATAAGCGGCAAGCCCATCTTCTATTGACGGAACTCAAGCGGCAATGCCGACTGCCGCACCAAAGTTCAAAACCTGCGGCTGAACGGGCATATGGACTGAACTCAAACTTCTGGCTCAACCAGATTCAACAAGGACAGACATTGGCGCCAAACACTTATTCGGACCTTGTAGAAGAAGATCAGAGATGAAGAACCATGGGTGCATGGGTTGCCGCGGTGCACGAGTACCGTTTCCTTCTCCGTTAGGACGGCGAAGAACGATTTGAGAAAGCCAAGTCCTTCTAGTCCACAAATAGCTGCTTTAACGGGAGGCTGCAGATCCGGGAGTGGATGGGTTTGATAACGTTGAAAGTCAATCCGTTTTTGACTCTCTCACGCAGCCCAGATGCGCTCTAGCATGGGCTCGCCAACGCTCTTGGGTAGCTGAGGAAAAGTATTGTCTGAGATCTCTGGATATTTCCCTCCCTCCCCCCCTCCTGCATTCCTCTTTGTTTCGCTCTTTTCAACCATTCCGTCTCTCGCTATACCCATCCGAAGCCTGGTTTCGCCAACTTTAATCGAAGCACCCTTTCATTCGCTCGAACATATTAAATACCGCCTCTGACGCATTTACCACACTCGAGTGCACGCCTGCGATAACCGGATTCTTGACTGTACAATATCTCCGGACTACATATATCTATCGCCATCTATAATTTCAAATATATACCGCCATGCGTTACATTGCTCCGGCACTTCTCGTGGCTGCTCCTCTTGTGGCAGCCACTGCTTCCGACAAGCGTGGTCTCTGCGTTGTGTCCACCCAGACATCGCAAGACGACTCCATCTGGACAAACGACACTGACCTGTAAGGCACCACTGACACGACGTGCTTGGTGAACAACATACTGACCGAACCAGAACATGGTACTACAACTATGGCGCTGTTCCCACACCAGACTACGCGAACAAGCTCGGCTTCGTCCCTATGCTGTGGGGAGCACCTGAGGACCCAGCGAATGATATGACCTTCTACAACACTGTCAGCAACCTAATCAAGGAGGGACAAAATATCACATACGTTCTTGGATTCAACGAGCCCGACGGCTGTACCAGTGGAGGTTCTTGCGTCTCTGCTGCTACTGCTGCTCAGATCTGGAAGAAGCAGATGGAGCCTTTGAAGCGTGACTTTGGTGTCAAGCTTGGTGCTCCCGCAGTCACCGGTGCTCCCACTGGATTCAACTGGCTTGCGAACTGGTTCTCTGAATGCGCTGCACTTGTCGCTAGCTCTGGCAGCAATTCTACCAACACCACTTCTTGCGAGGTCGATTTTATTCCTGCCCATTGGTATGGTAATTTCCAGGGCCTGGCTTCCCACTTGGGCCAGATCAACGGTACCTACCAGAACATTAGTGGTATCTGGGTCACCGAGTTCGCATGCGCCGATTGCACCCTGGAGGACAGCCAGAGCTTTGCCAACCAGAGCTTTGCTTACCTCGACCGCATCGACTACATGCAGAAGTACTCTTACTTTGGTGCTTTCCGTTCGTCTGTCTCTAACGTAAGTTGCAACATGTCCAATCTCATAGATCTATTGCTGACATTCATACTCAGGTCGGACCCGATGCTGCTATGTTGACCGAGAAGGGCAAGCTCACTGATATTGGTGCTTGGTACCTCAACAAGGTCGCTACTGGCGCTGTTCCTAAGGGCTCCGCCAGCACTGTTGCCAAGTTTGCTGGCTGGGGTGGTCTTGTTGCTGCTACTGTTTTCTGGACCATTCTGTAAGGGTTCAATTTGTCTTGATTGTTGGGAGCGGGCGCACACATTATAGAGATATCAATGATAGAAGGGCTGGTCATCTGGGAAGGATTTTGACTCACATAATGAATCGATGTCACTTGTCTAAGTATTTCAACTCCAATCTTCGTCAACGATTTGGTGATATACGTCAAGAGAGAACAGACGACAGCATGGTCGCGTGTCTGCTATAAGTCTTGTTTGGCAATTCATATGTGAGAGTCCGATCCAAATACAGACCACGTCGGATTAAGTGGCATGTGAAGAAACACAAGTGATCAACATGTCACGAATGTATTGCGACCAGAGCTTGATCTTCAAGCCTGGAATGTTCTGTGTGAGGCCAGTCGACATGATGATCCTGCAATCAAAAACATTGCTGATGAGAGTACTGTGCACGCACGATCGACCATCCCCTCCGACCAGGATCCCGATACTCTCAACACTCGGAGTAGGCCGCCAGATTAATACGTTGGAATATGAAGGCGAGGTTTCTGACAAGCAAACAAGCATTCCTTCGACAGGAAAATAAAGATGCTTGCATGTGTCAAAATTTAGAAACAACTAATGATTAGCCAATCCAAAGCGGATAATGATTGCGTACCCTGCCAAACAAGATTGCCTGGTCTCTAAATACTGTTCGCCAAGGGGTAGTATGCGCGATGGGAGTGATCAAGCAATTGCTGCACAGATGGGTGACGAGTCCTCGCGGGATGGTTGAGACCACGGCGGCGAATGGGGCATTGGAAACTCCATTTTATCTACGACCGGCTAGTCGTCTATGGATCGGGAGCAGCAGCCTTCACTCGTGTCAGGGCGCTTAGACCTTGCAGGGTGGCAGTTGTGGCTTAAGGCGCAGCGTCGCTGTGAATGCAACAAGGCCGTTTGCACATGTAAACATAGACACTTCCAACGGACAGGAAGTGGTGATATGACAACCAACAAGGTCATTGGCAGAGATGAAGAAGGATCCAAGGCAGGCGACGCTCACAAGACAGTCAAGGAGGGAGCCGAGAAACAGTCGAGTCGCATGTTCAGGCCTCGATGGCACAGAGCTCCGTGCACGATGCAAGAGGGTAGGTGCGGCGACTAGCAAGCACCCTGGACTTGGACACTCGCTCTTCATCTCACCTCATTCGCTCGCTACCTGCATCTGCACACTTGCAGTTTCCTGTCGCTTCTTGTTTTATTTTGTCCATCGCTCAAACATTCTACTGCATCGTTCTTTCTCTTGCACATTTTCTCGTCTAGCTTTTCCACCTTTCTTCTGTCTTTTTCCAAAACACCCACAACGTCCTTCTCCCGCGTTTAGCACGTTTCAACTGCCCGCAGCCCCTTATTACGCCGCCGACATACAACACGAACGGTCTTGCCTGGCGACCGGCCTAACACTTCTCGATTATCCAACTGTGTCGTCTTCGACTTCACTCACATTCGTTACATACATCTACCCACAATCTCACTGGACATACGCACAACACGTCCAGCTTGATCGCGACTCGGATCTGGCTTTGAACCCCTGAAAGCTTAAAAGTTTGGAAGTTTATATTGCATAAAGAGGTCTTGCCTTTACAAAAAATCGACCATGTGGTCTCCGGTGGTCTCGTGGACTTTGCCACTTGTGCTGCTCAGCACTCTGCCGGTCAGAGTGTTGGGCGGTGACATCCTGTCCACTCAAGGATATTCTCTGTGTTCGACCAATCCCACAATCAAGGTCGAAGCCTTGGATGTTCAATTCGACCGAACGACAAACTTGGTTGTGTTTAATGTTGCAGGAAGCAGTTCCCAGTCACAGAATGTCACAGCCAAGATTGTCGTCACTGCATATGGAAGAGAGGTCTATCAGAAACCCTTCAATCCTTGCGATGCTGGCACCTACGTCGAACAGCTTTGTCCTGGTATGTGTACTTCAACATGACAATCTGTCTAGCGCAAAGCTAACTGTTCTGTTTGCAGTACCGGCTGGAAGTTTCGCCGCCCAAGGCAGTCAAACCGTCCCTTCCCAATTCGCGAGTATGATTCCTTCGATCGCTTTCAACGTACCAGATTTGGATGGTGTAGCCAAGCTCGAGTTATTTGCCGATGACGATCAAACTCAAGATCTTGCCTGTGTTCAATCGACCGTCAGCAACGGAAAGTCGATGAACGTTCCAGCTGTCACATATGTTGCCGCTGGCATGGCTGGCGCCGCTCTGGGCATATCTGCTCTTGGTGCTGTGGTTGGTGGTTTCCACGTTGGTGGAGCTTCACCGAGTCCTACGTTTGGTGAGACCTTTGGCTGGTTCCAAGGTATCGCTACAAACGGTATGCTCAGTGTCACATATCCTAGCATCTATCGCAGCTTCTCCAAGAACTTTGGATTCAGTACTGGTCTCATTCCTTGGGGTAGCATGCAGAGAACCATCGACAATTTCCGCGCTGGAACTGGCGGAAATTTGACAACCGACAGCTGGAACTATCTGCAAAATGTCACTCTGGTCGACGACAGCACGAGCAGCAATCTCGGCAACCTCACGAAACGCGGTATTGACACCATGTTCCTTTATGCCAGAGACTTTACCGCTAGTGTTAACGGTAGCACAACAGCTGTTGGCAACTCAACGAGCTCTGGCAACAGCACAACTACTGAGAGCAGACCCATGCACTACGTCCACGGTATCCAAGCTTATGTTGAGAAGCTTTCCATTCCTCAAGGAAACACCTTTATGACCATCTTGCTCTTCTTCGCCATTGTCATTGCTGCGATTACCGTCGGTATCCTGCTCACCAAAGTCATCCTCGAAGCCCTAGCACTCATGGGTAACCTTCCTAAGTCCATGAACAGCTTCCGCAAGCGTTACTGGTGGCGTCTGGCGAAGACCATTACCAACTTGGTCATGCTTGCTTATGGTGTTTGGACCCTTTACTGCGTGTACCAATTCACTAACGGCGACTCTTGGGCGGCCAAAGTGCTTGCTGGAATTACGTGGGTCATCTTTACTTGTATCCTCGGATTCTTTGCTTTCACAATCTGGCACAAAGCCAATCAATACAAGAAGATGGAAGGCGACGCAAGCATGCTGTTTGAGCACAAGGAGACTTGGGTCAAATACGCCTTCCTCTACGAAAACTTCAAGAAAGGATACTGGTGGTTGTTCATTCCTTCGATTGTCTATGCCTTTGCCAAGAATGCTTTGATTGCTGGAGCCAACGGACATGGATTAGTCCAGACCATTGGTCAGATCGCCATAGAGTGCATTATGCTCATCCTGCTCGTCTGGTCAAGACCTTACACACTGAAGAGCGGCAACGTCATCAACATCACCATTCAGGTCGTCCGTGTCATCTCGGTCATCTGCGTGCTCGTCTTTGTTGAAGAGCTGGGCATTAGTCAGACAACCAAGACTGTAACAGGCCTTATTTTGATTGTTGTGCAATCTGTCCTGACTGGAGTTCTTGCTATCCTGATCGCTGTCAACGCTATTATCACTTGTGTTCGCGCCAACCCTCACCGCAAGAGAAGAAAGGAAGCCGGTAAGTCTGAGATGAACGGCTTATTCAAGACCATGACTGACATTTTGTATCAGAAAAACTCAACCGTGATCTTGACGATCTTACACCTCTGGACGCTCGCAACTCTCTGCTCATGGACCCTACACAACTCACAGAGTACAAGGGCGCAGGCTCGCAAGTGTCCGAATACAAAAAGGCACCTCTTGTGTCTCCTTCGCTCAACAGCACAACAAAAAGCAAGATTGTATACGACCCTCTATCGAAGAAATCGAACGGCGTGTATGCAGGAAGACCAGAACTTTCGCGGGACGAGAGTCAACAAGGCCTTGTCTCTGGCGCAGCCAGTATGGGTGGCAGAGACCGAAGTAATAGCCCTGCATCGCGAGAGCCAAGATTGCCCGACATTGAGTTTGGACAGTTTGACTTCCGCCATCAGCATTGAGCGAATCTGCACGATTGTTATTGAGCATACGTGTTTCATCTGTTGTTCGTTTCCTTTGCAAGCGTCTATTAGTTGTTTCATTTCTTCTGTCTATACTGCAAAGGCATATTTTCATGTTGATCAGTTTTTGATCATGGCATTCCAGCGACCACTTAGATCAATTCTTTCCAATCCCTACATTTCCCACACAAATTGCTGGTTTTTGACTCATCTTGCTCGTAAAGGCGATGGTTCCACGACTGCTGCAAGCCATGATTTGAAATATGTGACTGGCTGCATGCTTGTGACGACTGACCACGAGGACATGCGCCGGAAGCAGGTTATCTGCAGGTTCAAGCACATGGTTGTTTGCAAGCGACGACAATGAGTGGATGCGGTAGTGGTCAAACCGGTGGGGGCGGGTGATTATTACGATACTTGTTGCAAGTTTGTGGACAAGGGGTCATGGCGGCTCTCCAGAGAAAGTGAGGCGCTCACAGCCACCACCACAGCCACCACCACAGCCCCGCGCTAGTCGAGCACCCTTATACAACAACGGCAGGCCTGATACCTATGCGCTTTCCAATCCTCTTTGCAACAACCACATCATCATCCTAAACACAATCCTGCCGATTCCGTGATTCAGCAGTCGCAGCTTCCGATATCGTTGAAAACAAACTGCCACAGAAGACAAACGATCAGCATTCCAAAGGCGCAACATGGGGAAGTCGTAAGTAACAGCCCCCCTACCTCTTTGTCTCGTGTTGTTTGCTCTGTCCTCTGGTGATGGCTCGTACTCTGTCGCCTCGATTCATGCCTTCTTCTGCTTGACCAATGCCTCCTCGAGCACTCATCGACCTCAACCGTCATCGGCCAACCAGATCAACACTGCCAACACAATGAATTCGACCAACCACGACGACGACAAAAACTCCTCTTCGCCGACTAGTGATGTTGCAACCGCCCTTGCGACCGCCAACCATGCCAGACCACGACCGAAGCATATCCCGCGGCACACATCCGAAAACTACTTGGATTATGCAGTCAACCGCGACACAGCACTTCGTACAGCCGTTCACCATCTGGAGCAAGAGCTTGGAACACACAGTCAAATATCATACATTACACTGAGGACAGACACGCTGACGCTGCATCCACACACTAGTCAGAGCAAGTTGTCGGCACAGGAGCTCAGCGATCTCCAGAAGGCCACTCACTTCGACAAGAAAGAATTACAGCAATGGTACAAGGGTGAGACAAAGACTTGAGCCATACATCCAAGGGCATGCCACTGATGGTTATGCAGGTTTCCTCAAGGATTGTCCCTCGGGCATGCTCACCAAGGAGGAGTTCCAGAAGATCTATAAGCAGTTCTTCCCATTCGGAGATCCGTCATCATTCGCCGATTACGTATTTAATGTGTTCGACGCAGACAAGTCAGGCTCGATCGACTTCAAAGAGTTCATCTGCGCCTTGAGTGTAACGAGCAGGGGCAAGATGGAGGACAAGCTGGACTGGGCATTCCAACTATACGACATTGATGGAGATGGACAGATCAGCTACAACGAGATGTTGGCGATTGTCGAGGCTATCTACAAGATGGTGAGAGGGGCTGAGTTGCAAAGACCAAGGACAAGTGCTAACATGCGACGGCAGGTTGGATCGATGGTCAAGTTGCCCGAAGACGAAGATACACCCGAGAAGAGAGTGCGCAAGATCTTCCGCATGATGGACAAGGACGAGAATGGCAGTCTGGACATGGCCGAGTTCAAGGAAGGATCCAAGCGTGACGAGACGATTGTTTCGGCGCTGTCTCTGTACGACGGACTGGTGTAAAGAAGGTGGTTGTGGGCATTTCTCTTTCCTTTTTCCTTAGACGAATCATGGGGCAAGCATGTGGTTACCTGGGATTCCCGGCGCGGTGTTGAAGAAACAGCAGCACACACACTTCTATGTTGAATGAGGACATGATATTTCCATATTTCCAACTTGGATGAAGGACGGAGAGAAGGTTGTACAAGGATGTTATGAGCATACGCGGCTTCGTCATGTCTCTGGCCCAAGCGTCAGCTCTCCCCAGACCAATCCATGGCCGTCGTGCTGGGTGTCCAGGAGAGCGACTCCTTTGTGCCGTCTTCAGCCGCTGCTCTTTTGTTCTTGTAGCATTCTTTTGGAATTGATTGTATCGTGCAATTATCTCAGGCTATACATACACATCACATCATATTGCCGTCTCGCAAAGGCAACAAGACAATAACCCGAAGGTCCGGCGCAAGTTGATGATCACACCCGAATAGGTGGCACAATGCGTTTCTCGGAGCTGTCTTTGTCGCTCTGTGCATTACTGCTGGCAGGCCCTTCCAGCGTAGCATCTTTCTATCTTCCAGGAGTCGCCCCGACGAATTATCAACTCGGGGATCGAGTACCGCTTACAGTCAACCGTCTTACGCCCTCGCAATCCGAACAAGACACCCAAGTCCGATCTGTCTTCGCCTTTGACTATTACCACCATGCCTTCCACCACTGCGAGCCCGAGGGCGGTCCAAAGCAAAAGAGCGAGAGTTTGGGGAGCATCCTGTTTGGAGACCGAATCCAGACTTCACCACTGGAACTACACATGGGCAAGAACGAGACTTGCAAGGCTGTATGCGGCAAGCAGACCTTCCAGCCTCGCGATGCCAAGTTCGTCAATGCCCGTATCTTGCAGAACTACAATGTCAACTGGAACATCGACGGCTTGCCTGCTGCCCAGAAGATGATTGATGCCAATGAAGCCATCTTCTACAGTCCTGGTTTCGCTCTTGGTCAGGTACATGGCTCCGACACCCAGACTCCTGTTCTCAACAACCACTACAACATTTTCGTCGAATACCACCAGGCTGCCCAGGACCACTACCGTGTCGTAGGCGTCTTAGTTGAGCCGGCATCTTCCATCGACTCTAAACTACTTGATGATGGCAAGGTCGAGTGTGGTGACATTGCTCACCCCGTCATACTCTCCGAGAAGGATGCTACCGAGATTGTTTGGACTTACAGCGTTTACTGGGTACCCTCTCCTACCTCGTTCGCCACCCGCTGGGACAAGTACCTCCATGTCTACGATCCGCGTATTCACTGGGTCTCGCTGACCATTTCCGCCCTCATTGTCGTCGCTCTTGTCGGCATGGTATCCACCATCCTTCTCCGAACCCTGCGCAAGGACATTGCCCGTTACAACCGCCTTGATGACCTGGGTCTTGATGACTTTGGTGGTACAAGCTTGGATGACACAGTGCAAGAAGATTCGGGTTGGAAGCTTGTGCATGGAGATGTCTTCCGCCCACCGAGACACCCCATGATCTTGTCAATTCTGGTCGGTAACGGCGCCCAGCTCTTCATGATGACCGGTTTCACCATTGCTTTTGCTCTACTCGGCTTTTTGTCTCCCTCAAACCGTGGGTCCTTGACCACCGTCATGGTTATGTTGTACACCTTCTTCGGCGCTGTGGGAGGCTATGTCTCAGCACGTGTCTACAAGTTCTTCCACGGCGAATCTTGGAAGCTGAACATCGCCTACACACCCCTCCTTGTGCCAGGCACTGTGTTTGCTGTTTTCTTCCTTCTCAATCTGTTCGTCTGGGCCCGCCAGTCTTCCGGAGCTGTTCCATTTACCACCATGCTCGCTCTCGTTAGCATCTGGTTCCTCATCTCCGTGCCTCTTTCGGTCGGCGGCTCATGGTTGGGCTTCCGCGCCGCTGAGTCCACACCTCCTGTGCGCACCAATCAGATTCCTCGCCAGATCCCACCATCAACTGGATACCTACGTCCCTTGCCCTCTATGCTCCTCGTCGGCATTCTTCCCTTTGGTGCCATATTCCTCGAGCTATACTTTATCATCAGCAGCATCTGGTTCAGCCGTATCTACTACATGTTCGGCTTTTTGTTCCTCTGCTATGGTCTCATGATTGTGACCTCTGCTGCAGTCACCATCCTTATGGTTTACTTTGCCCTCTGTGCCGAGAACTACCATTGGCAGTGGAGAGCCTTTTTCACTTCTGGCGCATCTGCGATTTACGTCTTTTTGTATGCCATGCTTTATTGGGTACGAGCGTTGAGTTTCACGTCTTGGACCTCGGGGGTGTTGTACTTGGGATACAGTGCTCTGATCAGTGCATTGTGGTTTGTGTTGACTGGTGAGTCTTTCCTGCTCCTATTCTAATCTGTGATGACTGGAGATGCTGACTTTTTGCATAGGCACGATTGGATTTGTCGCCACTTGGGCATTTGTGTATAGAATCTATGGCTCGCTCAAGATTGATTGAGCCTACTTCATGATTGATGGTTTTTCGTTGCCATTACTGTTTCTTGCATATTGCCCTTCCCCTAGCTCTCACAAACTGGTTACTGAAATGAAAACTGCAAAAGGCATTGATCAACTGGAGGGTTTTTTGTTCCAAGAGCACTCTATGCGTTGATGTCGTCAACCAGGTTGCCCAGCAATTAGAACACATCGTCCTTCAGACAGCAAGATGCGACATACTCGAAGAAAGTGCTCGTCTCGCCCGCCTCAAATGGAACTTGATGAATCCGACTACTCCTGCTGTAGCGTCAAGAGAGGTAACGTTGGCTAGGCTCGAAAGTGTCTGGGCTCATCACAGATAAAGGGTTCGCCGCATTATCGAGAAGCCATCGAAACATGGATCATATATAGGAAGGCTCGCCAGTTGGTGTGCCCTATTATTGAAATTCGTCACCTAGCCTTGCGTCTCATCTGCGTCGCTAGGGGAGATATTTGAACAGAGATGAGAAGTGTATTCGAGAAAGAGTAGTCCTTGTTCCAAAATGTTCTTTCGACGGCTCGAAGTGATACAGAAGTTTCCTCGGATTTTCATACCTCTCACAGTCGCATGAGTTGACCGACTGCATCTCGTCGTGAGGCCATCAAGCTCAAGCGCATGATCCCGAACAGGGATGTTCAACAGGGATGTTTGAGGTGATCAACAGGCACACAAGATGAATTGTTAGGGCTGCCTTCTACCGAGGCCACGCCTACAAGTCACAAGATGGCGTCCGTCCAGTCGTCTGGCCGCTGGCGACGCGTACAAGAACGACCTTCTTAAATGATCAGTTGTCCTTTGTTCCGAGTTTCCATGTTTGACCAATCATCTTCTCCCAGCGTGCAGCGTGCCTGCTAACCGAAAACCCAAGCTTATTGAAAGCTTGACCGAACCACCCACGTTGTAAATTCTCATCACACAAGACGACTGTCATCGGAAGCGTGATTGTTTGCACTCGCTTTAGATTCATGCAAGAGGCATTCGTTGCGAATGTTGCGAGGCGATGGCGATCATCCCCAGAGAGGTAGGTGACAATGGTAAGCTCTTAAGACTCTGCACTATATAAAAGCACTGTGGTTGCCACGGCGGATTGTTGACCAAGTCGACTGAGAGTGCTTGTTTCTCTTTAATACTTGGTGACGAAGATCTTCCAATATGGCACCTAGTCTATTTTACGTTCAGACCCTGCCTTTGCTGTCTAGTCTAGTGCTCGCCGCAGACTATCCTGGGCTTCCAACAGATTTGACCACACCTGTGCAACAGCGCATCGCCTTCAAGGGTCCTAATGGTATGCCCAAAGGTCCAATAAAAAGTGTCGACGATATTTTGCTGACTTGACCAAAGCTATCTCTGTCGCTTGGAACACCTACGAACAGTTGACCGAAGCTTGCGTTCAATATGGCAAGTCTGCTAACAGCTTGACTTCTCAAACATGCTCAACTCAATCTGTGACTTATGCCACCTCTCGCACTTGGGCCAACTCTGTCACACTCTCTGGACTTGATGCTGCCACCACATATTACTACAAGATCAACTCGACAAACTCGACTGTTAACCAGTTCATGACTGCTCGTGCTGCTGGAGACAAAACTAGCTTCAACTTGGATGTTGTCATCGATGTGAGTTCTCCTAACCGCTAATGCTGCCATGATTTTGTACTGATATAACATCAATCTCAGCTCGGTGTCTACGGCGAAGATGGCTACACCACCTCTCGCAAACGTGGCATCCCATATGTTCAACCTGCACTCAATCACACGACCATCGCTGCCCTCGCCCGCACAATCGACGACTACGACTTTGTGCTGCACCCCGGAGACTTTGCCTACGCAGACGACTGGTACCTCAAGCCCAAGAACCTTCTCGACGGCAAGGCCGCATACGCCGCCATCCTCGAAAACTTCTACGAGCAATTGGCTCCCATCGCAGGAACAAAGCCCTACATGGTATCGCCCGGAAACCATGAAGCCGATTGTACCGAGGTTCCTTACACTAGTGGGTTGTGTCCTGAAGGCCAGAAGAATTTTACAGACTTCAAGATGAGGTTTAATGGCCAGATGCCTACGGCGTTTGCTTCTTCGTCCAAGAATGCTACTGCGCAGGCTTCAGCACAAAAGGCGCAAGCATTGGCCAACCCACCTTTCTGGTACTCGTTTGAGTACGGAATGGCTCATATTGTGATGATTGACACAGAGACCGACTTCCCATCTGCACCTGATGGTCTAGACGGTAGCGCTCACCTCGGCGCCGGTCCCTTCGGTGGCCCCAACCAACAACTCTCATTCCTAGACGCCGATCTGGCTTCCGTCGACCGCACCGTCACTCCCTGGGTGATCGTAGCAGGCCACCGCCCCTGGTACTCCACCGGCGGCACCTCCAACCTCTGCAGCCCCTGCCAATCAGCCTTCGAACCCCTCTTCCACAAATACGGCGTCGACTTGGGAATCTTCGGCCACGTGCACAACAGCCAACGCTTCAACCCCGTCTTCAACAACACCGCCGATCCCGCCGGCCTCGACAATCCCACCTTCCCTGCCTATATCGTTGCAGGCGGCGCGGGCAACATCGAAGGCTTGAGCGACGTGGGCGCCAACTATTCCACTAATGTGTTTGCCTATGGAGATGAGTTTAGCTATGCCACGCTCAAGTTCAAGGATACGCAGAACCTGCAAATCGAGTTTCTGAGGAGTGATACCGGGGAAGTTTTGGATTCGAGTGTGTTGTACAAGGAGCATGATGTTGCTTTTGTTAGAAACTAAGGGGAGCATGTTGAGAGTGTGGAAACGGGGACTAGAGATACGAGAGACCATTCTCTCGTGTTCAAGGTGGAAAATACGACTGAATGACTAGGCTGGCTTTGTCCTGTAAACATGCACAACTTTCCATATCGTGCCGTGTCTTTATGGATAAGATTAGATGTAAACAATCTCAGGGACAGACAACCGTGATCATGGGATAAGATCACGGCAAAAAGAGAACGAAGCAATGAGCAAGAGCATCGGAAAAAAAAATTGTGGTATTCTAATTTATATATAAAACTCCATGCCTTATCCCACAATGCCAACCCAATATCATAAATACATCGAATACAACCAGCCAAACCTTTTTCGTCTAGCATAAATTCAAGAAAGTAGAAAAGAAGCACAAGGGCTTTTGCAATTCATGCGCCGTCAAGAATCGCGAAGAATGCTTAGATAAGAGCAGCAAGACCGAGAAGGGCAAGACCAAAGTTGCCGACGGGGCCAGCAACAGCGGCGCCAGAAGAAGATGCTGTTGCCGAGCTGGAGGCAGATGAAGCAGAAGACGAAGCAGACTTGGAAGCCGAGGACGCAGCAGAAGAGGCAGACTTGGATGCCGATGAAGCAGACTTGGAGGCGGAAGATGCAGCCGAGGAAGCAGAGCTGCTCATGGAAGAAGCAGCCTTGGATCCTGAGGAAGAAGCAGATGAAGCAGCCGAAGACATGCTGGAGCTGGCACTGCTTGCGGCGGAAGATGCGGCTGCGGCGCTTGATGTCAGACTCGATGAAACTGAAGAAGCTGAAGAGGCAGCGGCTGAAGATGCAGAAGAGGAAACAGAGGAAGAAACGGAAGAAAGGGAAGAAGAAGCAGAAGATTGCGAAACAGAGGACTGAGAAGCAGAAGATGCGGCTGCAGATGATGCTGCTACAAGGAATTGCTCGTCACTACGAGTCTAGGGGAGGAAAAAATTACAAGAAGTTTGAGACTTACAGCTTCCAAGGATGGTGGATCCGGACTGAACAGCGGTGGCAGAAACACCCTTAGCAGTCGAGGAGCCCTGACCATCGCAGTTGGCACCGATGGGGCAGCAGGTGTTGGCGCCAGAGCACCAGTTGCCAGTAGGGCAGACCTGACCCTCCGAACCGCAGCAGATGTAGGAGGTAGGGTCGTAGCATCCAGAACCGCAAGCAGACTCTCCGTTCGAGCAGACGGCACCACTTGATTGACGAGCGAAAAGAGCGGGAGTGGAGTTCATGGCCATGGCGGCGGTGGCAGAAGCCAGGACGAAGATAGCGGAAAATCTCATAGTTGCGGTTGAAGTTGTTGTTTATAAAGTGAAAAGATTGAATTGAATTGATGTGATTGGCGATTTAGAGAAAGAAGGAGAAAAAGAGAAGGGAACAGGTACGAGAAGTAGTTTCAAGTAATATACTTATCACGCAGCGATGATCAGAGATGTCAGCCTCTCGGGAGTGCCTGCATAATTTAGCCCCAGCAACCAGCCATCTTCCCTGGGTCGCCTCTTTTTCTATTCTTATCAGGGTCTCGCAAGCAAAAAGTGGCCAAGACCTGTGTGCTAGCGTGTTCACAGTGTTGTTGAAAAGCATGAGCATGCTCGGCCGCAGGCAGAAAACACCAGAAAAACCAGGTGGTGGTGTGCAGTGGAGCCCCTAAAAAGTACGAGCCTTCCCGAGCACGAGACAGGGGCCTAAGAAAAGCAACTCGACGTCACTTGCTTGCGACAACTCCTTGGAGGGTTGTCAAAACACCGAAGATACGTAGATACTGCAGTATTCATTAGGAGAAAAGCAGAATGCCGGGCAATTGAGCACATAATTATATGAACATTGAAAGTGGTCAAAAAAATGGATCGTCGAAACAGAAGAAAATCCGCACGGGTTTCAGAATCTCGTTGTGTTTTGGGGGATGAGCACAACAGCGAAAAAAGATCAACCGTGTTCCTGAATCCTGTGCCGATCCGACCGTGTTCCTTGCACAGCCCTGCGTGCCTGCCACAACTTTTCTGGTTCTCCCCAAACTTTTTCTTGGTTTGACGACGGAAGAGGCGGCTGGCTTTCCTGCACGAGTCAACCGGGTATCCCAGCCAAAGCTTTTGATGTTTTGTTTGATCGTCAAGGCCCCAGAGATTTTCTGGAGGACGGCAAAAAAAACTAGAAAGCGATTTGCAATTGCCTGGAAGGTGGACGTCACAATGCGCGCATGTTATGGTATTCCACGGACAATGCGAATAGTCGAGATTATGAAAAAGATTTGTATTCTATAACTTCACCCATATGGACAATAGCCAGTTCTATATACAAGGAATTTCCAAAAGACATTTTTGAGTGGCAGGGTTTTTGCATCTAGTAGACTTCGAGGACGTATCTCTCCTCATCCTTGAGCTGGTCGATGACCTTGCGAGCGTCAACCTTCTTACCAGTCTCCTTGGCCTCGACCTCGATGGCCTCCTCAAGGACGTTGGTAACATCAGGCACAGGCCAGGTAGGACCACAGAGGTAGAAGGCACCTTCCTCGCGGAGGTAGGCCTGGCGAATCTCCTTCAGAGTCTCGCGCATGCGGTCCTGGATGTAAATCTTCTCAGGCTGGTCACGAGAGAAGGCACAACCCATGTGAGTGATGATGCCAGCGTCCTTGTAAGCCTCCCACTCCTCACCGTAGAGGTATTCCTCCTTTTGGTGACGAGAACCCATGTAAAGCATGACAGCACCGATGTCCATGCCCTGCTCCTTCTGCCAGGCACGTTCCTGGACGAAGGCGCGGAAGGGAGCAAGACCCGTACCAAGACCAGCCATGATGATGGGAGCGGTGGACTTGTGAGGAAGCTTCATGACTGAAGGCTTGACAGAGACGGTAACAGTCTGACCGACCTCAAGACCGTTGAGGTAGCGGGTAGCCTGACCGAAGCGGTCGCGTCCCTTAGGGTCGACCCAGTTGACAGTGACGATACAGAGCGTAACAGTGTTGGGGGTGACTCTCTGGGAGGAAGCGATAGAGTATTCACGGCGCTTCATAGGAGCAACGAGGCGAGCGATGTCGTGGAAAGAGGGGTGGGCAGAGGGGAATTCGAGCAGGAGATCGGCGTAGGTGACAGTATCGACCTCAGCACGGCGCTTGAAGTCAACCTGAGCTTCCTGGTTACCACCAGTACCAAGCAAGAGGAGTTGAGTCTTCTCAGCCTCATCCGAAGCATACTCGGCAAGAGCTTCGTAGAAACGCTTAGGAGGACGACCGAAGATATCGACGTTTTGAAGCAGGGCCTGGTAAACGGTGCGGTTCTCCAGAATCTGAGCATCCTCGCGAGAAGGAACCTCAACGATCTCATCAGGGTTGAGTCCGTACCACTTGATAAACTCTTCGACCTCGGTCTTGTCGTTCTCGGCGTGGATACCAAGAGCCTCACCAATGGCGTAGGTAAGACCGGTCTCACCGAGATCGAACTCGATGTGGAAGATGTTACGGTCGTAGGTTCTAGGAGTAAGACGGCGGCGCTCCTTGACAGTAACCACAGCAGTCTTGACGCTAAGATCAGGACGCAGGGCGTTCTGAGTGCCGTATGCCTCCTTGAAAGCAAGACCCTTAGCGACCTTCTGCCAGTCTCTGAGCAGGTAAGCCTCCTCAGGCTCTTCCTTGTCAAACTTTATGAAACTGTTGATGTTCAAGTCCTCAGGCATAAGCGGGGGCTGGTTGGCCTCAGGCTCAACGGTGAGCCAAGACTCGGGGATCTCGACCTTGCGAACAACCTCATCAAGCTCCTTGGAAAGAGCCTCGAGAGCGTCATTGCCACCGGCGAGCTTCTTGACGCCAGTCTCGTAAAGGTCGCTACGAGCGAGCTTGAGGAAAGCAAGCTGGACGAGGTAGCTCTCCAGCTCGGGCTGCTCCTGAACCTTGGCAGAGGCGGCAGTGTCAAGAGCGAAGAGCTGAACCTTCTTCGAGGCCAAAGCCTTGCGAACTTCAGCAGAGATGTGCTTCTCAATCTCATCATCCTTGACTCCAGAGAGCTTGACAACAACGACACCCTCGTCCTTGACAGACTTGAGAACATCGAAGCTCTTCAGAAGGCTTGAATCGTTGACAATGGCGACGTCGGCAGAGCTGACAGAGTAGGCTGCCTCAATAGACTTGGTCGAGGTTCTGATGTCAGTGCGAACGGCACCACCAGCGACGAGGTTGTCGTGACCACTACGGACACTAACATTAAGCTTAGAATCGCCGGACAGAAGTTGGCCAACCTGAATGGGGGCAGAAACGGCGTTGGAGCTGTCAACGTCCCAGAATGTGTACTGTTGAACATCGCCAGTGGGAAGCTCGAAACGCTCTTCGTCGGTGGGAGCGTGGTCGATCTTCTGACCAATCTGTTGCAGAAGGCCGGCGACCGAGGTGGGGGTCCAGACCTGCTCTCTAGCATACTTGATGTCGAAGACAGTGGGGGTCTTGTTCAGAGTAGCAAAGGTGAGAGCAGCAAGAACATCGGTGTAGAGGTTGGAGTGCTGAGTTTCGTCGGTGACAGCGGACTGATCGAGGACCTGGCCGAGGACGGCAACGTTCTGAACAGAGGGAGCAAGAACCTCGAGGAACTCCTCCTCGACGAAGGGACGGTACACACGAACATTGATGACGCCAATCTTGACACCCTTCTCAGAGAGAGCACGAGCGATCTGAGAAGCCAGAGAAGCCTCGACGGTACCGAAAACAACCAGGACTGATTCAGGCTCGGCATGGCCAGAGTACTCGAACAACTTGTACTCGGTACCCAACTCGTTGTTGAAGGCCTTCAAGAGACGGCTGACTCTGCCTTCGTTGTCAGAGTGCTTCTTTTCGGTCAGAGACGAATCGCCCAAGATAGCGTCGTAGGTCTTCTTGAGACCGGACTTGTCAAGGACATCAATGATTCTGGTGGTCTCTCTGCCAACAGTGATTCCGTCGTAAACGTGGAGAGAGGGAACGATCGAGGCCATCAGGGTTGCGAAGAGGGACATGTGCTGCATCTCGTAAGTGGAGGCGGATGCAACCAGACCCAGACCAAGCTCCTCAGCAAGGCGAAGAGCGGAAACATAGTCGGTAACGAGACCAGTGGAAGAGTTGGCAGCATAGTCGACAGCGGCGACGTGAGCGACGGTAGGGTTGGCAACATTGTAAAGGAGAGCCAATTGGTCGAGGGCAGGGCGCAAGTGGGCAAGACTGCCGGACGAGGCGACGATGGACTGGGGAATGTGGCGCTTCTTCAGGTCAAAGTCCTTGGAGAACATGTATCCGAGAGCAATTGAGCCAGCGCCGGAGCGGGTCTCCATCGAGGCGAGGCCAGTCTTGTAACCGTGGGCATTTTGTTCACCAGCACTTTCCCAGCTCTTTGCGGCGACGTCAAGGTCGAAGGTCTCGGGGGAGTAGGAGAAGATCTTGTCCGAGAGCGAGTATGCGACCTGCTGAACCAGAGTCTGAGCAGTCAGGTAGGTGGGACCGCTGACATCTCCAAGGGAAATGCTCTGGCCAAAAGGCAGGGCGGAGGATTGTTGCTCAGAAGCAGACATGATTCGTAAGTTGTGGAGGGGCTAAAGATGCGGCGTAGAAAGACGAAGCGCTACAAGAACAAAGCCGCTGCAAGAAATACAACCAAAAGCCCTGGCTAATTGCACAGAGCGACTCCAGAGAACAAACAGCGAGTGGAAAGGAAAAGGGAGAGTGGACGGCTACAAGAGGCGAACGACACGGCAAAAAGTCGATGTCGCGAACAATCGTTGCGCTCAACTCTCCGCCGGGCGTACAAGCACGCCATCCGCTTACCCATCCACAAAGCCGATCGCGGAGGAACTTTTAAGTCGGCTTGTTGGTGCTTCTCCGCATCTAATCTGATCAGATCTTGCTCTGGCCTTCGAGAAATGCCAAGGCCAATCAACACGGTGCGGCGTCTGCGCGCGACCGCGACGGGAGCACAGACCTTTTCTTCGAGACCCTGTTGCGCATGTTATCGCCGTGGCTTTGTTTACTTGTCAGTGTTTGCTGTTCCTGACCTTGTAAGTACATGGACTCGTCAAGTCAGAGTCGAGTCAAGAACAAGACACCCTTCAGACCCGTCAACACTCTGTCGTCTAGACATACACCACACGACATTCTTGACGACCACAGCATCATCGGCGACACAAGCTCTCTCTTCGACAGCACCCATGGCAGTTTAGAAATCGACATTTCCAACTTTCAGTCAACAAAATCAACAACAAGCACTACCATGGCCCGCGAACGTCTTCCATCATCAGAGCACTCTGCTCAACCTACCCAGCCTTCACAGTCTCGCCCTGCGACGAACGCTCCAACACATCAGGCGCAACCATCTCAAGTCCCACTTCATCCACCCACCACAGCTGCTTCCAAGCTCGCCACACAACCTGAGTTCGGCAAAGCCAGTCCCTTGCGTAACCCACTAAGAGATCCCTATGCCAACGTCTTCAACACTTCCCACACCAGACCCGAGCAGCACCGTCCTATTCCTCAACCACAATTCCGTCAGAACTCAGGTCCCACCAATCCATCTCAAGCTAAGAACTTCTATCTGCCTGGCCAAAGACCTCAGCCTCCACCACAATCCCGTCCCCCACAGCATGGTAACCCTCTTTACGGTAATGCCGCAAATTCAGGTGCAATCCGCATGCCCTCAAATCCTAAGCCGAGGGACATTCCACCCGCTCCAAGACCTCTCTTTTCTTCTTCCGTCGGTCCTAGCAACACATACAGACCCCACAATCCTGCTCCTGCGCCTAGATCAAAACCCATCGATCTCACCAACGCCGATGATGACGACGATGGCTTCGACCCTGATGCCGCTCTGAGAGAAGGTGGCTTCGGCGCCGCCGATCCATATGCTTACGTCGACCCTAGCCAGACAAGCCACAACATCAAGGCCCTTCTTGAAGGCGCCTTTGACGATGATGGCGACAAGCCTAAGATGCGTCTGCGCAAGAGAGTCGCAAAGAAGCAACAACAGAAGATAAAGGATGAGAAGAAAATTCTTTCACTCGAGGAAAAGCTTAGAAAGCTTGACATGGATGAAGTGAAGGAGGAGCCAAAAGAGGAGGAACCTGATAACAAGGACGAGGAAGACGAGGAAGACGAGGACGAGGAAGATGGCACAGTCGAAGGTCTGACCGTCAAGCTTCTCCCTCATCAGGTCGAGGGTGTCTCTTGGATGATTGACAAGGAGATCGGAGAACGCAAGAAGAACGGAGTTCTGCCCAAGGGCGGTATCCTCGCGGATGACATGGGTCTAGGAAAGACTGTTCAGTCCGTCAGCTTGATTCTTCTCAACCCCCGACCGGAGCTTGATGCTAAGCCGCCACCTGAAAACCCGAAACGCAAGATGCCTGGAAAGGAAGTCGGCAAAGGTACGCTTGTCGTTGCTCCTCTGGCTCTTATTCGCCAGTGGGAGAGCGAGATCAAGACCAAGGTCGAGAAAAGCCACGCCCTGCGCGTTTTGGTTCATCACGGTCCTTCGAGAACGAAATTCGCTGCAGAACTCAAGAAGTATGACGTTGTCGTCACGACCTATCAAATCCTCGCATCTGAATTCGCTGGTTCTTCTGACCATCCGGACGGTGCAAAGGTCGGCTGCTATGGCGTCCATTGGTACCGTGTCATTCTGGATGAGGCACACTCGATCAAGAACCGCAACGCAAAATCAACACAAGCTACCTATGGTCTTCGAAGTTGGTACAGATGGTGCTTGACTGGCACGCCGATGCAGAACAACCTTGACGAGTTACAGAGTCTGATCTGTTTCTTGCAAATCAAGCCATACAACAATCTTGCTACCTGGAAAGAGCAAATCACAATCCCGATGAAGAACGGCAAAGGAAACTATGCCATCAAACGCATTCAATATTTCCTTAAGGGCTTCATGAAACGTCGAACCAAAGACATTCTCAAGGAAGATGGTGCCCTCAATTTTGGTGGCAAGTCAAAGAATGGTGAAAAGAAGGGTACTGGAATGAAGATCGTTGAACGCAGGGTCGAGACTATCGTCTGCGAACTTGATCCCAAGGAACGCGACTTCTACGATCAGCTCCAGGAGCGAGCACAAAAACGTCTCGACGACATGATGGGCGGTGAGAAGACTGACTACATTGGAGCTCTTGTCTTGCTTCTGAGGCTTCGTCAAGCCTGCAACCACCCAAAGCTTGTTTCTGGATCAATGGGCAAAGACAAGGATGCATTATCTACAGGACAATCCAACCCAAGCCAGACACCACGCAAAACTTCCGCCGCTAGTAGCCAGGACAATGACATCGACGCCCTTGCTGACATGTTCGGTGGAATGGGCGTTCAAGTCAAGGACTGCGACATTTGCAGCATCAGACTTCTTCCAGCGGAGGTGAAATCAGGTGCTGTTCGCTGCAACGAGTGCGAGGGCATCGCCAAGGCTACACCAAAGAAGCTTGGCCGAAAGGTGAAGAAAGAGAAGAAGCTCAAGCCAAAGCCTGAGCGCAAGCCTGCTCCTTCTGCACCTATCAGAAGGAACCGCAAGATCATCGTTGATAGTGATGACGAAGATGATGAGGGTGAGGGTGAGTGGCTCGTTGATGAGTCTCAGCAGAATACACCTCATCTAGGCAGAGCTGGCGGAACTGATGATGAAGATGCAGAAGGAGGTGGCGAGACTCTGGGCTCGATCGATTCTGTATCCGGAGATGAGGATGATGATACTGGCTCTGAGGACGAATCCGAAGAGGAAGAAGGAGACATCTCATATTCTGGTCCTACAGGCGTTGAGGCAGCCTCGACAAAGATTCGTCGCTTGCTGCGAATTTTGCATGCCGAGGCTCCTGAGCACAAGACAATTGTCTTCTCGCAATTCACCAGTATGCTGGATCTGATCGAACCACATCTGCAAAAGTCCGCAATTCGCTATGTTCGTTATGATGGTGGTATGCGCAATGATGCTCGCGAGGCTTCTCTCAACTCACTTCGCAACGATCCCAAGACTCGCGTACTGCTTTGCTCGCTCAAGTGTGGCTCTCTGGGGTTGAACTTGACAGCTGCTTCGCGCGTGGTTCTGATCGAGCCTTTCTGGAACCCATTCGTCGAGGAACAAGCAATCGATCGTGTTCATCGCCTCAACCAGACTGTCGACGTACACGTCTACAAGCTTACTGTTGGCAACACAGTCGAGGAGCGCATTATCGAGCTGCAAGAGAAGAAGCGCGAGTTGGCAAAGGCAGCCATCGAAGGTGGTAAGGCTGTTGCCAAACTCACCATGAAGGATATCATGAGTCTGTTCGGTCACAACCCTGGCGCAGTCGGCGGCCGCGAGAGCATCGGTAGCACCGATGAGAACAAGCCCTGGAACAGAAACACCAAGGTGCTCGCTCCCGAACCCAAGAGGAACAGTGCTTCCTCCGCTGCTCGCCGTTCAGGCTCTGGCGCTCTAAGATCATCGCCCAGAGAATCACCTCCGGCACGTACTGACCGTCGTGGAGGATATGAGAAGGACGCCAGAAGAATCAGGAATGAGGATCCTGTTTATGGTCGTCGCTGATTGCCTGTTGATCTGTTGATGTGCCAACACTTTTTCGTATTTTTCTTACTTCACTGTTGAAATGATTCGGAGTTTCTGGTCTATGGATTTGGGTCAACAAGGAGTGGGTCGCAATGATGATGAAACTACTCTTCTCTCTTATCTGTTCTTGACTAGATCCAATTGTCAGTGTTGAGATCACTTGCCTTTATGCACACCGTACAGTTAGTACATTATGATCTCAAAAACATATTCGTGGCATTACTTGGGCAGGTCATGTTTATCACGAGCAAGACCACTACTTTCCATGATCAATTTGTATCGATCGCAGCGTATTCTCCAAAAGCGAAGTCGCAGTCTGGGACAGGAGGAGCTCCTGCTTCTGTGTGGGTTGCCATTGCCGCCATCTCGGCGCCAAAATCATGTCGACCCCAGCGCTTCCCGCACTTTCCTGCGGCTCTGCGGATGGACTCAAGTCAATTTCCAAGGCAACTTCTTTTGATCTCAGTATGTGCCGATTCCGTGTTCTTCAAGCCCTGTCAATGTTTCAAACCTCAATGTCACAATGCGGGTCCTGCGTTGAACCAGAATCGAGTAGCCGCTGGCAGGGCGCGTGAGACAGATATGCATTCATGTCCACCCTGTCCACGGTGGCCTCTTGTGTTTTCGGACTCTCCTTCGTTGCTCAGGTGAACATGACATGCTTGCTTTGAGAGCATCTAAGAACTTCTAGCTATGAGGCGAAGGCGTGCTCTGATTTCTTCATCGGCTCAACCTTGGTGGCAGAACTCATCAGAGTCACAAGGAACATCAGGCTCAGCGCCAACAGCGGTAAGCCATGCGATCATGATTTTGGGACCTCAGCTGATCTCTGTCTACAGAATCTTGCTACCGCTCGCAGGAGTGAGACTGGACAACAGTACACGACCATAATCCTCACGCGAACGCAATATACCACTTTCATATACTCGAATTCGTATTCCAGTCAATCTCAAGTATCATCAAGGTCAAGTCTCCTTTCTACGGGCCAACCCTCAAATAAGAATACCTCACCTACCAAATCGACATCATCCTCCCGGGCGCCGTTATTTACATATCAACCAACTACTTTCTCCACGACGACAACGGAGAGGGTGACTACTCACTCAACGACGACTGTGAAGACAACTATCTACATCACGAGTACGCGTACTGTCCCAGCAGAGTCAAGTACACCGCAGAGCATATCAACTTCTGCTGGTCGAGACACTACATCTACAACTTCTACATCTGCTGCAAGTTCATCAGCAGGAGCTGTCGCTAGTAAAAGTGGAGAAGGACATGGCTCCCTGTTGATAAGCCCAAGTGGAAGTTCGGAACACTCGGCGGTGATAGCTGGTGGTATGTCTGGCAGCCTTGCAGGCATTGCGTTAATAGGACTGCTTTTTGTATTCTTCTTTCGAAGAAGGAAACGACGTTTGCCGTATCAAGACAAAGATGGGGATGCAGAGCCTCGGATGTCATCGTCTTCCCAAGCATTACCGTCAGCCGTCGCGGCGGCAGGAGCGACACGTCATTCAGATAGGAGTGCCATCCTAGCTCATCGAGGATCCAATCCTGATCGACTGCCTATTATCGACCACAACCTCATCCATATGGATTTGGACCACTGGGATCGGCCATTTGCCCATGAAGATCCTCATCTGCGTGATGGCGGCTCGCCTCTGCGTCTTATGAATCCAGATCCTACGCCCACGCCTCCTGTCAATCTCAGAACATCCTCGACATCCATATCTCCTGATCCGGGCCCAAACAACCCCCATGGCTTCTTGCAAAGACAACGCTCCGCGCTGACTGCAGCTCTTCTTTCGATCAAGCGTTCTTTCTCAAGTCAAGACGTGGTACCAAGACACGCAAGCGATGAATCTCATCTACAACCCTCAGCGCACCCATCAGCACATCCATCACCCCTTCACATCCCAGACAAGAACACAAACAAACTCACTATGCCCTCTGAAGCCATTCTCGCAGGCGTTTCCGCTTCCCGTCCGATCTCTTCTCAGTCAGCCATGTCCAATAACACCATCATCCGTCATCAAGTCCCTGACGATCCATTCGTTACTTCCACAGCCGCAGCCCCCAACTCACCGCTGCCAAATTGTCTACAGCCAGGCAGTGGCGTAGCGCGTCGCGACTTCCTTGCTCCCCCACCACTTTGGACCAAGATGCCAATGCAATCAACACCTACGCATCCTCGGCATGGCACTGTGAGTCCATTGACCAGGACCAATAGCGATTGCAGCACCAGATTCGAGAGTCTATCGCCCACAAGAAGTGAAATCTCTAGTGTGAGTGTACGCAGTGGGCCCTTCGATCTTGCCACTGCAAGTGTTGTCGATGGAGATAGTGAGAGAGAAACAGCTGTTGGTAGGGGGCTCAGAGAGCAAACACCTAATTGGGAGGTTCATGTATGTGCAGGGACTTAGAAGATAGGGAGTTTTTAATATTGTCTAGTTTGCTCTGTGAGCGGTATTGTATGTAGGGTTTCGTTCGATACCGGCCGGCACGGTATATCGAGAAGTTCTATATCATGTACTTTGTCAACTCTTGGCTCCCTCGTGAGACTCAGCATGTGGGTTTAGCCTACATACTTTCTGGTAGTGGAGCGTATAACATTTTCCAGCATCGAGGAAGCGAAAAGACCCTTCCTGCTGAGATCTGCGTCGTGTTGAGGGTAGGGCATAATACGGGAGGCTTCCAAAGCATTCCATACTGGACACCAACCCACGGTCACGCAGCAAACATCCAGACCTTCACGCCATGATAACGTACCAAACCTGTCACTGTTTAGCGGCTGAGTGAATGGCAATCCATTCGAGATGGAATGGGAAAGACCAAGTCTGTGATGATGTTCTCGAGCTTTCTCTCGGAGATACCATTCGTGTTCTGCCTCTGAAGTGTAGAATGCTTCGCTGGCTGAGTAGTCAAATCCGGACCTTGACTGGGCTGATCTCATGAGTGATTGATGTCAGTGTGCGAGATCATGAGTATCTTGCGAAGAGGGTGTCGAGCAGTAATTCGGGTAATGTGGCTTGTCTCAGTATACATGATCGATAGTGAGATTATTGTGGACGATGAAAGTTCAGATCCAAGACTGACAGTGGGAAAGCAGAGCAGGTCCCTCACAGCAAGTACACGAAGGAATTATAGCTGAGTTGATCAAGAGTTGGGTCTGAGCCAGGATCCGGCTTCGTGGGTGACCTCTTTGACGCAGCACGTCGAGCCTTTTCATGCTTCGAGGTGATAGAAGACAGCCAATTTTCGTAGCCTAGAGGAATGGCCCTCGACGTATCCTTGGTAAAACAGGTAAAACAGGTAAAACACTCGTATGCCCCATCCTGAATCCTCCGCCACCAAAGTCGTGAGCCAACAAGTCTCTCACGTTCGCAGCTAACACAGCGATGGACGTTCTTGTCGTGCGTATATTCCACGACATGTGTTTTCCAGACCAGTATCTCGCCACTGTCCACACGTCTCTTGATGATTTTTTGGAAAGCTCCCCGTAGTTTCATGTGATTGTGCTGTTCTTCGCTGTATCTCGCTACAAGTTTCCTCTGGGCAACCCTTCTCGAGAGCCTGGCTCTGGCGTTGAATTCTGGATCTGTTCTATATCTCTCTCTTCTGGCCGCGTATTGCTCTTGACGTTTCACCGGATCCTTTGACCAGGTGATCTTCCAAGCGGTCGAAGTGGCAAAGCCACACCGTGTCTCGACGCAGTGCCAAACCAACGAGTTGATTTGACAGATTGCTCTCGGAACCACGCGAAACATTCTCGCGGTGTTGACTGGTGTAGGAAGTCTTGAGTGGACAAAATCTTGGAGAGATACTCTTGATATATTGTGTGGTTTTCCAGGTGAATGACCCAAAATAATGTGTTTTTGTGAAAATATACAAATCAACCATGGATAGAATCACACAAGATGACAAGTTGTTATGGCCGACATTTCTGTCCTGAGATTCGGCTGTCCTTGCTGACAAAATAACACTTTTGGCCAACTTCAAGCACGATTCACTTCCAAGCTCCTTCCACGAGTTCATTATCAATAGCTTGAAGCAGGCAGTCGCGACCAAGAATTGTCTTTGGCGAGCGACTTTGTTCCGAATTCGTCAGCGGCAGATAGATGCGAGATTTGCAAAGAGCTCGATGTATTCTGAACACAGAGACATGCATTCAATAAGACGCGTAAAGATGATATTGAACGAACTTCTATTATTATCAGATAGTTGTTATGGGGGAGGCTGCGACTTTTAGGTAACCCAACTCCTAGTACTGATAGGGGTCACAAGCAGGGATCAATCTGAAAGTCGCATCCTTTGCGTTGTCGTAATTATAGCCGCCCGCGACTCGCAACATTCCACTGTCCGCCTCGAACCTGAGACCAATGGCCGAAGGTGTTTCGCTTGAGTGGCAATTGACAAGTTGATTGCCATCCATACTACAGATCAAGTTGTATCCTTGCGTGTTTGCGTAGACGTAGCCTGAGCGAGTGTCAACATTCTGGATGGGATAGACATGAAGGGATTCCCCAGAGCTCCAAGTGGTTGTAAGCACGCCAGTGGAGTTGTCGAAGTTGAAGGGCTGTGGTAGTTGTTGACCAAGGACTGCTGCGCTGCTGGGCGCGTTGAAATACAGCCAATTATCTGGATTGCCAGCGTAACCATTGCACATGACTGTTCCATCGGCAGGTGTGCCACTGTCTGTCATCTCGATGTAGTATGCATGCGGATCCTCACATGTAGTCGTGATAACATTAACGTAGGCTGGCGCAGTCGATGTTGCAGCTGCAGATGAGGAAGTCGTGGATGCCGCCGCGAGCGTGGAAGTTGACATGCTACTACCATTACCTCCATTGAGATCGCAAGCTGGAATCAAGGTAAAAGTCGCGTCGTGGTCGTCTTGAGAATCATAACTGTCGCCACCCAGCACCCTCAACATGTATAGCCAATCGCCGCTTCCCTCGACTCTCACGCCCAATTGGAACGAGCCAGTGTAGTTCGAACCGCAGTTGACCAGTATCGAGCCCTCCAGGCCGCAACTTAGTGGAGGGTCACGGTCGCCCGAATACACGAGGCCAGCGCGGGTGTCGCTAGTGATATAGGAAGTCAGAACTTCTTCCGAATTCCAATAGCTGACTAGTTCACCAGTCTGCTTGTCATATACAAAAGGCTGTGGAATCATGGGCCCGACACCCAACGAGGCAAGAGTCTCGGCCGACGCAGGAGGGTACATATACATCCACGATCCCGAGCTCGTGGGGCCGCCTTGGTTGCAGAAAACTGTACCATCGACTTCAGTACCTGAATTGCTAACCTGTATGTAGTATGCCGGGGCGCTGTCGCAAGTTGCCGTTTTGACATTAGCATAGGATGTCGAGCTTGCAACCGCAGCAGATGATGTGGCAGGTGTTGTCAGGTTGGAGCTTGTGAGAGTAGGATACGGGATTGCTGAAGCAGTCAAGTTCAATTTAGACAATGAAGTCGAAAGTGAATCACACGTTCCATTTCCATTGTTTATGAATGCGGTCGACACAGCAGTGATAGTAGCAATCGATAAGTCTGTGATTGTTGGACCAGGAATCTCTGTGACAATGACAGAGGTCACGGTTTGTGCCGGGGCGCTGAATACAGATGTCCTGACAGACTGTATTGTCTTGGTCGAGATGATGGTCGAGGCAGGCAAAGTCTTTGTCACTATGACTGTCGAGGGAAGCAGCGTCTTGGTGGACAGGACAGTTTGGGCCGATAAAGACTTGGTCGAAACGATAGTCGAAGTCTTATAAGCTGTTGTCGTGGTAGGACGGTTTACAACGAGCGTGGTACTGCTGACAACAGTTTTCGTAGTCGTAGGACCGGGGACGTTGCGAGTAGAGACTTTGGTCACTGTGGTTGGGACGGTAATTGTGGTGCTGCTCACGACAGTCTTCGTCTTGGTCTTCTTGATGATCTCTTTCTCTATCTCAGTCACAGTCTGGATCTGTGTCTGGGTAGTTGTCTTGTATTTTGTGACCGTGTTGGTTTGTGTTGCCGTGATCGTGCGAGTAAGAGCGCGGGCTTCAAGGGGATTGGCAATCGCAGATGATGCGAAGGTACCGAAGATGAGGCCACTGGCCAAGAAAGAGGCTTTCGTTGTTGCTGAAGCCTCAGAGTAATGTATTGCAAGTGATGGATGAGGAGAATTTGTGCTGCTGAATCCTCCTCTTTATACTAGCAGTTCTTCCAAGTTGCCTCATGGTTTTCTTCCTCCATCGGGTCGATAAGACATCTGGAGATATCTTCAGCTGACGGGTGTGAATCTCCATAGCTCTTCGACTTGATGTACTGTATAGTCGCCGTTGTAGCTTGTTCGGATATTGGCTTCATGTACGTTAGCCGTTTGCCCGTTGTGACATGCATGACAGGCCAGGCAGAATACAATTTTTTTTGGGCCTTCTCGGTATTTTCAGGTTCTCCGTGTGTCGTTTCATTGTTTGTGGGTAGCGTTGTGGTTCGATGCATTGATCCAAGATTGCGGATTGTTGCAAGGGATCTATGATGGAGCAAGTGCTGAAAGGATATAAGTAGGGAAAACAGGACCAGCCGAGTTAACAACGCTGTGCTGATCCGAGAGCTGCAACTGCAAATTGGCATGATTTAGAGAGTACGAAGGAAGTCTCGGTAGTCGAGAGTGTATACCGTTTTTGATGCGGCTGAAGGGCCTATTTGAAGAGCCCCACTACCTCCTTCCATAACTGATATGAAAGCTGCGCACGAAACTCCAACCCTAATCTTTGGCATGGTCGGTGCTCTATCAGAGGTCCAGGTTGTTTGAATAGCCTTCTAGCCGATTTTACTGCGTGCGATAGTGGACGCCGATCGGAAATGAGCGAGACAGAAGTCAAGGGAGAAACAGGTTGCATGCACACGACTCACTTACTGCTTTTGTATTTTGCCTAAACTTGATCTTGTAGATATGGCTGTGCTCACATGAAATCGTCCTCCCAGTCCGAATCGCGGTTCTGGTTGCTGGAAGCCATGATCTGCTCCTCTGAGTTCCAATCATCGTAAGCGTGTTCCCTCTGATATGCCAACTCTTTTCTCTCTTTTGCGATGCGAGCTTCTTCCTTTGCCTGTTGACGATTGTGTAAGCCAGTGTATCTCTTGCGCTTTGTGATTTCAATGTACGGACCCTTGCTGCAATGACAGAGCGATCCTTCTTTCTCAACTCTTTGGCTCTGTCTTCCTTCTCTTGTCTAAAGTCTGGGAACTTCTCGACCTTGGTCTTGTTCAGACGGTTGACGATAGGGTTCTCTCGCTTTGCGACATATACGCGCTTGACCTTCTTCTGGTCCTTGAAGCCAACTTGACCGGTGGCCATGCTGCCGTCC
Organism: Aureobasidium sp. EXF-12298; assembly: GCA_024195555.1. Taxonomy (NCBI): domain Eukaryota; kingdom Fungi; phylum Ascomycota; class Dothideomycetes; order Dothideales; family Saccotheciaceae; genus Aureobasidium; species Aureobasidium sp. EXF-12298. Next base: position 246,590 of record SWBJ01000010.1, on the reverse strand, counting down.
TTCTTCAGGTTTGACCATGGGGTGTAGATGACTGTGATGTTGTCCTTCTTGTTGCCTGCATTGTCCGCCTCAGTCCCATTCTCTTGTAGCTTCCGAACATTCGTCCTCACCCTCGATCGAGTTTGCTTTGGTCAACTGAGCGCAATCTTCCAAGAGCGGCTTGGGGATGTCCTCCCATGACTCTCCTTCGGGGAGACGAACATAGACGTGGGCACTGGAGAGGTTGTCGACGTGAAACTGTGGTGAGAAGCGGTCAGACGGTGCATGTCGAGGCGGGCGCAAGCCTGTCAGTCATACCCAAACGTCCTCTTCGAAACCATAAGCAATCAGATCCTCGTCTCTAGCCCAGTCAGCGACTTCCTCGTATGTTGAATGCGACGAATGGTTGCTGACTTTCGACCTTGTCCTTGCCCATGTAGATGTATGCCGACGGCGACGTTACATTACTTGTGAAGTAGTAGACCATCTTGCCTTTTTGTGATTACGCGATCCTTGTTTTACAACTGAGTAGAAGCGAGTGGATAAATGGGAGGAGTTAAGTGCAAGTGATTGTCGCATGGCGCAAATAATTTGGCGGAGCTTCCCGCACCTCCCTCACGACCCTCTCCATCACGAACCATGTCCATCATTTGTTGGACCATGAACATTGGTCATGCTAGCAAAGTCTGCCTCGTTACCATCACGACTTCTGCACCGTAGTAGATCTTACACAACTTCGACTTCTTCCTTCCATGCTGTACCAGTTCTGCCCGATGCTTCGTTGACGACCTTTCAAAACCACGCCTTCGTCCCTGCCGTGCCATTTCTCCTACCTCGAGATTCATTTTCTTCGATTCCTGCCATACAAAAATGGTTCCATGAGTCTTCAGAGCGGGTAGCTCGATACCATCTCAATACTGCTTATCTGAAGAAGTGGGGCTCAACTGTTGTTCCTCTGGAGATTACCAACGCAGAGGGTAAATTCGCCCAGATACATCAACCTCTGCAGTTCTTTCTCGAGTATGTTTGGTCATGTTCTGTCTCGGCAGCGTCTGATTTGCTGACCGTCAACAGTGCTTGTGAGCTTGAAACCAAAGCTAGCATTTACCTAGCACAAGCTTCTTTGTCTGATCTGCCATCCTCCCTCTTAGAAGATCTACCCACTCCGGAACTTGTGTCAAAAGCCGGCAAAGGCGATGTCTACGACACAAGCATTTGGCTAGGCCAAGCACCAACTTATACACCTTTGCACCGTGATCCTAACCCAAATCTGTTTGTGCAATTGGCCGGTAAGAAGCAAGTCCGTCTCTTCAAGCCTGATTTAGGAAACGCCATTTTCCACCACGTCCAGACGAGTATCGGAGGAGCTGCAAATGCTACTATGAGAGGCGCCGAGATGATGGAGGGCGCTGAGCGTACAGCTCTCGAACAAGCTGTTTGGCATCCTTCTTCGAGCGCGTTTTGGGCATCGGAAGGATTGCAGTGTGAAGTTGGTCCAGGCGATGGTCTCTTCATCCCGAAAGGGTGGTGGCATAGTATCAAAGGTGTTGGACAGGGTATGATCGGCTCTGTGAACTGGTGGTTCCGATGAAGACACGATGGGTACAACACTCAATCTGATCCGACTATAATCGGACCCTATTCTCCAACTCGGACTTGTTCTCTGTATCAATATATCGATGTAGCTTGCGTATATATACAACTTTGGAGACGGTTCAAAAGGAGCCAAGACTGTTGTTCTGTTAGCCCAACTCGTTCTTGATTCCTGGACATCATCGCCAAATACTGGACGGCCCCTCTCTGCATCATCCTACATGCAATCATGATCAGGCGCGGCATATCGATTGTGGGTAGGATGTATATACTTTGCGTATACCTTTTCCTTGGCGCCGCCCGCCCACCACCCGAACCGAGTCAGGCATGCAGCGCGCCCGCGGATCGTGTCAGATAATTCGAGACGTCTACTTGACTGATAGTATATACTCAGGAACCCCCTTACTCCATGGTCTTCCTCAAATACCGCCCACAGCAATGTCTTTTCTGCTACGAGCAGATGTCCTAGCGACGGCAGCAGGCTGCTACCTCCTCACAGTAGCTTACCTCCGCAACTACCGCAAGCACCAAAAGCAACAACAATACAACCCCAAATCGCTTTCCAACATCACCCTTCTCGAAGCCCAAGAAATCCAACTCTACGTCTTTGACCGCGAGTTTCCGTTTCTCGCTCAGAAGGCCCTTGAGTTTGCTCTGTTTCGCACCTATGGGATTCCTTCTATCAGCTCTTTGCTCATGCAGACAAAACAATTGTCGACGAAACAGCATGCATCCAAGCGAATGACAGATACTTCTATTCTCATGCTTGAAATCATTGTTAACCCGCCGGCAAGCAGGAGATCTACAGAAGCACTCGCAAGGACGAATTTCCTGCATAGTCTGTACGGAGCCAAAATCTCAAACGACGATTTACTCTATACATTGAGTTTATTTCTACTTGAACCCATCCGCTGGATCGAAAGATACGAATGGCGAAAACTCATAGATATGGAAATTGCAGCTATGGGGTTGTTTTGGCTCAAAGTGGGCCAAGGGATGAAGATTGATTTCTCGGGTTTGCCAGGAGCGAAAGAGGGGTGGAAGGATGGGTGTGAGTTTATGCGTGAGTTGGAGGTTTGGAGTGATGAGTATGAGGAAAAGCATATGGTGCCTTCGCAGAGCAATAAGGAGACTGCTGATCATACGACTGAGTTGTTGTTGTATCCTGTTCCTGCTGCGTTCAAGGACGCTGGGCGGAGAGTTGTCAGCGCGTTGATGGATAAGCGGTTGAGGAGAGCTATGCTGTGAGTCCGCAACTTTGAATCCTCATACATAGCAGACACTGATATGCTTGATATCAGGTATTCAGATCCGCCAGCCATGTTGCAATGGTTGGTCGACAGTGGATTGGCTGCTCGCAAGCTAGTCCTAAGGCACTTGACTCTACCAAGACCATATGTCTGGCGCAAACAGATCATCGCCGACCACATCAACGCAAACGATAAAGTCTACAAGTTGATCTGGGACACAGAGCCTTGGTACTTTTCTACTGTCTTTTCTGCACATCCTTTCGGTATCCATTACTGACCATTCTTTGCTAGGTATGTCGAGCCTACATTTGGAAACCGCTGGTGCCTTCAATCTTGGATAGACTGGTTGGCAGGAAGACCAATCCCCGGCGATGAAGGAGACAAGTACTTTCCTCAAGGCTTCAAGTCTTCAATCATGGGTCCTGCATTCTTGGCCGGAAAGGGGCTTGAACAAGCAGAAAAGGACGAAGAGGAGATTCGACAGATCATGAGACCTGATGCGACGATAGCTGGCTGAACGTCTACTAAGTGCTGACGATAAAGACGGCGGATCTGAAATGGAAGGGTAGCAAATTTGACGTGTCAGCGTTTCTGAACCAACCAGTCGAGGAAGCCACATCCAACCAGCACCTACCCTGTTTTGTCTCCTTCCAACGTCTCGGCACTCAGTCAAGCCCAACCCTCCTAAGCCCTTAAATACATCCCAAAATCATTTCGTTCCATCTAGCAGCGGTGGTCTAGTGGTCAAGGCGCCTCAGCTCTATCTTCTTGCAAACACAAGAGGCCAACGGACTCCACATGCTTCGGCATTGTATTCTGAGCGCCAGCGGTTGAGGAGATTGCAGGTTCGAATCCTGCTCGCTGCAATTACTTTTTGCTTTTTTCTGATTTCCTTTAGGCGCCATGTGTGACGAAGTTTTGATGATTGATAGCTTTTGTTCTACAGAATCACATGCAATGAATAGATATCTAGCCTCCCTTTGTGCTAACGTCTGTGATTTCATGTACTGCGACTATAGTAAAGAGCATCTTTACACTATAAAAAAGCACAGTTGTTTTCGGAATCAAAGGCATGGCTAGCGAGAGCTGACAGTACGTCGCCTCTCAGTGGGCATTACCCTGTTTCCTGGTAGTAACGTGCATTTTGATAGTTACGCCTGTTACAAATTTGCAGACGGGGAGGAGGTCACCAGCAACCAGGAGGCCAAAGATAGTCTGTTTGGTTTAGTTAATGCTATGCTATGCTATGCTATTGGTGGGAAATGCTCTTCTTCATATTCAGTCATTCAGATGTAGTCACGGTCTGCATAACTCTGGATAAGGCCTTCAGGAGTAGCAGGATACTCCTTGAGAACAACCTTGTCACCCTCGATGAAAGTGTTTGCCTGCACAAAGACCTTGCGAGGAGGAGCTGCTGCCAAAACAGCAGGTCTAACCTTGGTAGCGAACCACTCGTCCACACTGGTGATACCCTCGTACAGCTCCTTGCCAGCCTTGAGATCTGCAGTAGCCTTGTAGACTTGAAGCTTCTGCAAGAACTTCTCGACAGCGGGGCGACCGTGAGTAGCGATCTTGGTTCTGTCGAGCTTGATGGTTAGATCGCTGAGATCGTCCTTGGTGTACTCGAGCTTGCAGAAGTCTGGCTCGGACAGGAAGACCTTGAGGATGGCGTGACGAGCTTGCATATGTGCTTGTCCCCACTTCTTGGCTTCCACGTTGTAGAATTGCAGGGCAGCAACACCAGCGCGAGCCATGGACAGGTATGCGGCATAGAGGACGTTTCCGGCTTCTCCATGGAGGTCCTATGTCTCAGGTCAGTCGACAACTCGTTGTTGCGTGGTTATCTTACGTACCTCTTCACCATTGCCAAAGCCGAAGATCTGGAGGATGCCGTAGTCGGGGCACAGAGCCATAGCAACGCACTCTGCTCTGCACTCCTCATAACTGGGACCCATACCGCCAAACACTGAGCCCCAAGTCTCGCCAGGCTTGTAGTAGGAAGTGATCGGCTTCTGCGTGATAGGAGAAATAGGAGGGTTCTTGTGGTCAAAATTGAACTTGCCGGGCTCGGTCTCTTGCAGGATCTTGCCACAACCATGGCCAAGCAGTTCGTGAAGACCGACTTGAACCTCGAAGGCAGCGTCCGCGTATTTCTTGTACAGTTCCATATCCTCATCCTTGATGAATGGAATCTTCTCGTTCGGGGGCTTGGCCGAGAGGACGTTGGACAGACTGACGTTCTTGAAACCACCTTCAGGATCCTGACGAACACTGTCGTAGTTGGGAATGTTGATACCAGCAGGAATACCTGATCCAGCGAAGCAAAGTACTTCAAGAGCAGTGAAGTCAGGTGCGACGAAGCTCTTCTCAAATTCGGCAGGCCAAGGAAGCTTCTTGATGTTCTTGGGGGCTTCGGCAACGAGACGAGCAAACGCCTTGGTACGTTCCTTGTTGACCATAGCGGCAAAGCCTTCCCATTCTCCGCGTATACCGTGGGGATCACGATAGGTCTCGATGAAGCCAATGTTCGACTCGACATCAGGTCCCTTGTCCTTGATCCAGTGGCGCTGGGACTGGACATGGGCGGTCATGGAGCCGGTCTTGAAGGACTTGATATACTCGCTGTGCATGTCACTCTGGTACTGGTTGGCGGAGTGTTTCTTGGCTTCGGTGAGGAAAGCTGCGATCTTCTCCATCTCGTTTGCGTGGTCTCCATACTTGAGAGTAATTTTCTTACCCTTAACAGGCTCAGTGTTCAGAGTAAACGAGGTCTCGGGAACATCTCTTTCTGATTTGGAAGGATCAGCGTCAGCAGAAGCGATGAGGAGCTCGAAGTCTCCTGATGGCAGCTTCTTCAGGCGTGTGTTCTCAGGGAGCAGGTTTCCGTTCTCCTTGACAAAGTCTGCCACGGCTGCAATCTCCTCCTTGGTGATCTCAGGAGAGTCTGGGTAGTAAGTTGTGAGGTGCTGAGGTGGATAGCCGAGGTGCATAAGGTCTTCAACCTTGGTCTCATAGAAAGCATCCTTGCAAAGCTCGTAGTGCTTGGATGCGCCAGAAACCTTTCCTAGAGCCGCAAGCTTCTCCGGAGCCAAACGAGGAATGAACTTGGAGTCGCCAAATGACTTGTAGTTTCCAGCATTGCCAAGGAATTGGGCAGCATAGTTCAACCAGTGGTTCATGTCCTCATCGTCGAGGCCAGTCTCGGACTTGAGCTTCGAGTAGTCACCATTGCAGTGGTTGTGCAGACTCAGAATGAAATCGTAGATGGGTTCAGATTCCGGGGAAACCTGTCTGAGGACGACTCTAGTACCAGCGAAGCAAGCCCTACTGATATAATGCGAATAGAGCTGCTCAGTGTGGGCAAGTGCTTCGAAGTGCGGCTTGATTACCAAAGGCACGACAGATGGCGGGCTATCAGCAAGATATTGCTTCTTCTTTGAAGGGTCCATGTTGGGTTTGATGTATGTTTGGTCGATGGGTAAGTTGTTGTAAACGTTGTCAGGTGCTTGACACCTTGCATCAATGCGGGATGGCTGCCTGATGTCGGTATCTCGGCTGATCTACTCCGACCAGGGTCACCTTTAGACAAATTTTTGGCCGGCAAGAGCAGAACTCACGGTGGATCTATTGCTTTGGTATCGACATGCTATCAACATAAATGATGCTGAGCCTCCGACGGTGGCATGAGCATTTACCCGCCTCCTCTCCAAACAGTTTGATGACGTGTAAACATCTGGTCTGCATAGACCGCAAAGCGCCTGGCGAAAGAGTCTTCGCGGACTGCCTTCAAACCTCGGTCTCACCCCAAGCATGGCTTATGAAATCAAAACGCAGTGCTGAGAAGATGTTTGTCGCGAAGAACCGGCAGACGGTCAAAGTGGCTAATCCAATGCGCCGCCGATAACGATGCCTCGTCTGCCGCAGTGACAATTTTTCTCACTTGTTCTTCCTCTTCGGGACAAGTAGTGCGTACTACAGGGCACGGCACATGCGAGCGTTCGCATGGACTTACTCAATCGGACAACGTGGGGTCGGCCAAAGTTTTGAGATTCTGTTGACAGGCGAATTGTTGGTCATCAAAATCAAGCGCTTGGGAGCCATCTCATAATGATTGAATGCGACCAGTACGATCGAGGTACAGATGATTACTGTCAGCGTTCTGAGAGGAGCATGATTGCAGATATCATGTCTAAGGCAAGAGCGGGCAAGATGCATGCATGAGTGGTATACAATACGGAGATAGGCGCAAGAGCCCCACGACCCTGATTGCAGATCGGCGACTCCACTGTGCCAGTAGGTGTCTTATCTTTCTTGCTCTCTCTGGCCATGTTATAAACCTTCTGTGTCGCCCCACTGTCTTTCTCTAGCATTTCCCCAAAGCACGCATTCACAATGTCTCTCCAACAAAACACATCACTGCCTGTCCGCACATCAAAGACAACCGTGGCTCACCCACTTGCGCCACTGTCAGCACAGGAGATTCACGCAGCGTCCTCTCTGATCCGCACACAATGGCCCGAGAAGACGGACCTTCAGTTCAAGGTCCTCACACTCGAGGAGCCTGCAAAGGCCGACATGGTTACTTACCTTGAAGCCGAGTTCAAGGGACAGAGCCTCCCTAGCATCGACCGCAGAGTCATGATTGCTTACTACATCCGCAAGACTGTAAGCAATCAACCATTGACTTTCTGGAGGCTGAAGACACTGACCTTTGGCTAGAACAAACTACACGAAGCCATCGTCAACCTGACAACGTCGACAGTAGAGAGCAACGTTAGACTCGGACCCAACGTACACGCTGCAGGAGATGGAGAAGAGATCTTGGACATTGAGAAGTTGGCTCTCGAGGACGAGGGTGTGCAAGCTGAGATTGCGAAACTGCAACTTCCTGAAGGCACCGCTGTCGTGTGCGACCCTTGGATCTACGGCTCGGACGGCGTGGGTGACGATGAGCGCATGTACCAGTGCTTCCTGTACATGCGTGACCCCAAGAACACTGACGAACTCGACTCGAACCACTATGCTTTCCCTCTTGCCATCTCGCCTGTTCTCAGCGCTGTCGAACGCAAGGTCATCCGTATCGACATGATGCCTACCGGAAAGGACAACACCATCAAGCCTACACAGCCCTGGAAGCCTGTCCATGCCAATGAATATATCCCAGAGGCTCAGACATTGCGTACAGACCTCAAGCCTCTCCAAGTTTTGCAGCCCGAAGGTGCTAGTTTCAGCATCACCAAGGAAGGCACATCACAAACTCTTGACTGGCAGAAATGGTCTTTCCGTGTTGGCTTCAACCAGAGAGAAGGCATGGTTCTTTACAACGTTCGCTACGACGGTCGCAGCGTCTTCTACCGTCTATCGCTGTCCGACATGTCTATCCCCTATGGCGACCCTCGCCACCCCTTCCACAAGAAGGCTGCTTTCGATCTTGGCGACGTCGGTGCTGGTGTCATGGCTAATGACCTGAAGCTGGGATGCGACTGTCTTGGTTCCATTCAGTACCTCTCTGGTGTTTTGGCTGACGACCAGGGTGAGGCTGAAGATATGCCCAATGTCATTTGCGTCCACGAGCAAGACGGTGGCATTGGCTGGAAGCACACCAACTACAGAACTGGTCGTGCTGCCGTTGTTCGTAACCGTGAGCTTGTGCTCCAGAGCATCATCACTGTCGCCAACTACGAGTACATTTTGGCCTTCATGTTCAACCAGGCTGGTGAGATGACTTATGAAGTCAGAGCTACTGGCATTCTCTCTACTCAACCCATCGACGACGGTATCAGCGTCCCTTGGGGAACTGTGGTCCACCCTGGTGTCCTCGCCACTCACCATCAGCACATTTTCTCTCTGCGTGTCGATCCTGCTATTGATGGACACTCCAACCGTCTCGTCTACGATGAAGCTCACGCCATGCCTCGCAGCGACTTCAACCCTCACGGTACAGGCTACTACACAGAGGAGACCGTCATCTCACAATCCGGTGGTTATGACCTCAACCCGGACAAGAACCGTACATTCAAGATTCAGAACGCAAATGTTCTCAACCCTATCAACGGCAAGCCTGTCGCGTACAAGATCCACGCCCCTCCGTTCCAAAAAGGTATCGCCGACAAGGAGAGCTTCAACTACAAGCGTGCAGAGTTCTCAGACCGCAACATCTACGCCGTCAAACACCGCGACGGCGAGCTATACGCCGGTGGCAGGTACACAAACCAATCTCGCGGCGGCACTGGTGTGCGCAGCTGGGCCGACCGTAAAGACAACATTGTCGACGACGATCTGGTCGTGTTTGTGCAATTCGGTATCAACCACGTCCCTCGCATCGAAGACTTCCCAGTCATGCCTTGTGAGATTATCAAGGTTAGCTTGAAGCCAGTCAACTTCTTTGATAAGAACCCTGCTTTGGATGTACCCCCGAGTACACAGGAGTTCAACAAGTCTACGCTGCTTAGTGAGACGCACAAGCAGCCTACCGTTGAGGGTATCGTTGGTAGTGGAAACGATTTGTGCTGCAAGACCACTACTGGCAGCAAGTTGTAAAAGAAGTTGGATAGACTTAGAATTAGAAGGGTTACTTGCTACAATTGACAAAATGATTCATGTCCGCAAATCTATCTTTTTCGCCTTGATTTCTCTGTTGTTTCCATGTATCTTGTTAACAGCTTGTTCTGTTTTGTCTTGTGCTATGTATGCTTGGTGAAATTTGGCTCATGACCTTCCTTTCCTGTGCTACAAAAAAACAAGAAGACTGTCACAACCTCGCGATCGACTCCCTCCCCTCCATCCCTACCCCGAGGTATCAGGGCATGATAAGCTATCGAAAAGCACAATTGAGTTTTGAAGACAGCCTGTCCGTAGAGATAGCCTTCAACGGAGATCTCTCTCTGGAAACCACGTTCTCGGCGAAATTCGTTGTGTATCACTTCAGCTGTACCATGATAGTCTTGAGTACACGATAAGGTGGGCTCAATTATCTTCCTTGAATCTTTACACCAATCAGCATACGATTATCTGCAACGTCCCAAAGCACCAACTTACCCATAACCACAAGCAGGACACTTGTAGAAAACAGTACTCCCCTCATCCGCCCCCCTCGTCTGGACATCGCGATACTTCAACTCTGCATTCTCACACTTGGGACACATTTTTTGCGTAGTGGCCCAGGTGTCGCGATCTTCCGCGGTGAGGATTTGCACATTTGAGCGCTTGTCGACTAGGCGAGAGGGGAATGCGTCAGGTGCACTGGTGGTTCGTTGAGAGGCGGGCCAGTTGTCTGTGTTGGTTAGCTTGGAGGTATGCTTGGTTTGGAGTGGATTGATGTACTTTTGTTTAGTGTTGAGCACACGGGAGCATTTTATCAAGTGATGGTCTGGTGCGTGGCGGTCTAGGATGCTGCCGCAGTCTGTGCAGAAGAGTAGAGTTCCTACGAGAGCCATTGTGAATTGTTCAGGTGTTATCTGGGATGGAAGTTGGAGATATTGAGAAGGAAATTGTCGCGCAGGCTAGTGAAAGGCATCATGCAGGGCATGGTAACACGACAATCGAGTCCGGCGCTTACATCCTTCACTTGTGTTCGCTGGCGGTAAGGATCTCGCATTGACATATCAACAGTCCATTTACTTCGTCACCAGAGCTGGTTATTCATCTGCGGTGATCATAATTGAGATTTTATCGTGAGTCGCCAAGAGGATTTTCAGATGTTCAATAACCTAGATCGTTCTCCATTGCTTACATGCCATTACAATCAACTCTTACCAAGTACAGAATGTCGAGTTGATTGGGTTACAAGAATTAGACGCCATATCGGTATAGCGGATTAAGCTGATGCTCAGACAGGAAAGGCCACGAGAACTTGTCTTAGCAGTGTAAAGCCTGGAGTAGGTAGGTTGTGATTTGAGAAGATACGAGTGTGACATTTTGGAGACAGCAATCCTAAGAAATCGCCTGTCTAGCAAAAGAAGAGTTGTTCGATGTTGTTAAGGGCTCGTTGTCTGTCCTCAGCTTTAACAAGGAAGGAGGAGCCTGGCTTCAACAGGGAAGGCGTAATAGCTTTAACGAGGAAGGAGCGGCCTTCTAACGTCTGTTGACAAAATCTTGGCATGAAGATGCGACATGGACAAAATGAATTCATGATGCTACAGCACCACATCTTCTAATGAACCTGACCCGATTTGAACGGATGACCTTGTGGATGTTCCGGATGACACTGGAATCACACGCGCTACCGCTGCGCCACAGGTCCATTGATGAAGGCGCTCGCGACAAGAATGTACAAGTCCGCAGTGTGCGGGCTATCTTCGGTTGCAAAAAGGTCGGAATCAAGCTAGGTCTGAGACCAACATGCTGATGAGGCTTCTCTTCCGCATCGCTCAGAAGGTTGATTGCCAACTTCTAAGGTTGTCGAGACTCGTCTGTATGATTCCTGGATGATTCCTCGAGTGGTTCTCAAAACACGTTTCTGATCTCCGAGTTGAATCGATATCCTTCTCGAGTGGACTGTGCTATGAAAGAAGCCGAGCAGTGGCACTTGAATATACCTTTTTTTTTTTTCCTGTTTGCTCTTTGTCCACCAGTGAGTTCATACAATCCTCCGTTGTGCAAAAGACTGTCACTTTTGTCGCGCAAATCCTTCCCATGGGGAAGTACGCGGATCTTCAGGCTATTGAAATGCACAATGCTTTCCAGGAGTGATTGCTATTCACAGAAAGACTGCTCTGTCAAGGTGTCTCTGCGGCCATGCTTTCAATCCAAAAGTATTGTGCATCTCAATATCTACACTGTAAAAGTTTTAGGCGCGTAGGAAGCAAATAACAGCAATGCATCATGTCTAGAATCTCATTGTTCGATTCAATGGTTCGTATCTTCATGTTTTCGCAACCACCCTTTCTGTCCTCTGGTTCATCAACTCCATTATCCGCTCCCATCTCGATCTTTCTTAATCACAGATTCAGAACTCTCTTGTCGTCGTCTCAAGCCATTCCAGTGACCCTCAATGCCCTCTCCAATCTCTGGATGTCCTGCACGCGATGATCGCCATTCTCGGCCATAGCGGCAGGATCTCTGGACAAGATACTGTTGGCCTCGTAGTGATCGATGTCTTGATCCGAGTCTTCGTGCATGTTATTGTCGGTTTGCTCTCCATTCCACATGTGACGTCTTGGTAGTTGTTGATACCGCATAGTTCTTGTTCTGCGTCTGCGATGGCAGATGTGCTATCTACAGTCAGCCATTGATGACTGGGAATGATGTGTCCCAAAGACTCATGAAGAGGTGGTAAGACTGTCGAAGCAATAGGGAGAGAAGACTCACAAAACAACCACGACGATGAATACACATCAAAACCATGACCAGCAAAACCAGAAAAGAAATCAAGACATAGGCCTCCAGCACAGCCGTAACAGGCGTGGTCCACTCTGCCATATACCTACAAAACCCAAATCAGTAGCCTTCCTCACGTGCTCTAGTCCGCCAAAGGCAGCAAACACAAGGAAGAAAACTTACCAAGGCAAACTGTTGTTGTCAATCTGTACGGTCGTGGAGGAAGTGGCATTGTTGTCGTCGTAATTCAAGTTGTGGCTGACACCGGTAGAAGGGACTGCGATCGTGTGCATGGCGTTTTTCGGTTTGGGGTTGAGGAAGGTGGTAAACGAACTCTTAGGTAATTGATCTGCAAGGGGGGATGCGTGCGGCGTTGGGTGATACGGTGCGAAGGAACAGCAAAGAGAGGCATTTATTTGTACACCCCTCTCCATGGTCCGGTGTTACAATGTTAGGTTGGACACAATTGTTTCGCGAGATTTGGATAGTGGGAAAGGCATTGTGAGAAGAGTCAGGTTGAAATAATTCTGCTTTTGGTCTCTCACAATATGCAAGTCCAAAACATTCTTCTGCCATGCGTTATCATTGTTCCTGTTATTACAATCGCTTCCCAGCACCCCATTAATTCACACGCACATTATGTTCATGACTTGTCCCAGGGAAGAGAGAAAGTGCCGACCCAGTCTTCAACCTCCTTTCTGAGTTGAACGATTTCAGTGATCTCCTCACCCTCGCCGACATACTCCTTGAAGGCATTGACACTGCCAGGGTTCTTACGACCAGCCTTCTCGGCAGCCTCCTTTGCAGCACCATCCAGTCTGCGAGTGAGTTCAACAGCGCGATGGACGACATCAGCGACACGCTTGAAGTCTTCAGGTTGGAAACCACGAGTTGTCATGGCAGGGGTACCCATACGAAGACCGCCAGGCTTCATGGCTGATTTGTCACCAGGAACGGTATTCTTGTTGGCAGCCACACCGACAAGCTCAAGAATACGCTCGACACGGGCACCGTCAACATTCTTGTCCTTAAGATCAATCAGAACCAAATGGTTGTCCGTACCGCCAGAGACGATGGTGTAGCCGAGACCGCCCTTATCTTTGCCGTTTCCAAGGCGAGCGGCAAAGGCCTTTGCGTTTTCGAGAACAGTCTGTTGATACTGCTTGAACTCGGAGGATTGAGCCTGTTGCAAAGCAACGGCCAATGCGGTGATGGTGTGGTTGTGAGGACCGCCTTGGTGGCCAGGGAAGACTGAGGAGTTGATGGGACCTTCGAGATCGTACATGACCTCGTTGCCCTTCTTGTCGGCACTTCTGACACCCTTGCGGTAGAAAATCATGGCACCACGAGGACCACGCAGCGATTTGTGTGTGGTGGTAGTGACGACGTCCGAATAGTCGAAAGGAGAGGGGATGACGCCGCCAGCGACGAGACCAGAGATGTGAGCCATGTCAGAAAGGAGGTATGAGCCCACGCTGTCGGCAACGTCGCGGAACTTCTTGTAGTCGATCAATCTGCTATAGGCCGATGTGCCAGCGATGATGATCTTGGGGCGGTAGAGCATGGCTAGTTCATGCAGCTTTGTGTAGTCGATCAGACCAGTCTTCTCGTCGAGTCTGTAGGGCAGTGTCTCGAAGTACTTTGAGATGGCCGAAATCTTTCTGGTAGGAGTTTGGTAGCCGTGTGACAAGTGACCGCCGTGAGGGAGATCGAGACCCATGATACGGTCGTGTGTGTTCAGAAGGGCCGAGTAAGCGTAGAGGTTGGCGGGCGATCCGGACAGAGCTGTGAGGTGTGTAAGTTGGTGTATACCGTGAAGAGCGATAAGAAGTGTAGCATACGTTGGACGTTGACACCCCACTTCTCAGGGTCGAGGCGGAAGGCCTGAAGAGCTCTCTGCTGGCAGAGTCTTTCGGCCTCGTCAATGTGTTCGTTGCCGCCATAATATCTTGCTCCAGGGTATCCTTCCGAGTACTTGTCTGTTTCGGTCAGCCTATGGCCATGTCGATGGGGCAGGGAGATGGCTACTCTGCATAACACTGCCCAGAGCATCCAGGACAGCTTGCGATGTGAAGTTCTCCGAGGGTATCAGGTTGATAAAGTGCTTTTGCCTCCTCTTCTCCTATGCGGGGGTTAGACTCGTGTATAGTAGCTCGTGTTGGAAGTCTTTGACCTTTTGGATAATGTTGTAGACGGTAGGATCAGCCTCCTCAAGGTCGGCCGAAAGCAGCTGGTAGGATAGTCAGCCATGTCGTGGTGATTGCTTGGTGGCACATTGACGATGGTCTTTGGTACCTTCTGCTGTCCTTCAATGGACATGGCGCGGCGTGTTTGCAGCTGGACGGGGCGGTATGCCTCAGCGAACGGCCGCCTGGCTACTCGTGCCGCCCGCAGCAGCGATGTCGTCCTCAAAGCTGACATTGTGTGTTGATTGACAGGAAGCAACAACTGCCAGACCTCGTCGCTGCGTCTCTCGCGACTGTCGACATCACTCACCTCCGCCCTAGCAACATCCACATCATCCCACTCGGGCCACTTCCGCCTTCACGACTTCCCCGTTTGGCTAGCGCCGAATGGCTCGTGCGCAACGCCTATTTCTTGCGCACTCGCCTGCCAACCTCTTTCCCTCCTTTACAACTAAAATCCCGTGGATGAGATGACTTATCTGGCAGACAATCTCACTCGCAAGGCTTCTGTCGCGCGACGTGGGTGTTGCTGAGACGTCTGGGGTCCCCAACCACCGATTTTGCAGGCGATTTTCGCACTTTCTGAGGGACTGTAAAGTTGTATTTCGTGTCGTCCTTGACACTGCTGCATTCGACGTCATTTCGTCCATATACAAGGAACAGATCCGACATCTATGCAACCACAATCATCTTGATAGCTGTCTTGAGATCCTTGTGCTTAGAAAGGGTTATGAGTGCTTGGGTTCAATGCCTTGATTCGGGTATCTAGACCTCACGTCCTACGTCTGTTTGTGCATATCTGTCTAGCGCGTCGTGCAATTGACCAAAGACGCCTCCATGCCAACCTCTCAGTGCCTCCCATTCAATGCTTTCAAGTGTCCTGCTAGCCATTCGCAACCATGCACCAACAATCAAATCTGCGTAGCTAGCCTTTGTACCGAGCATGAATGGCCCACTGTCGTCTCTTCTGAAGACGTTAGCCAGGCCCTCAAGCTTGCGCTCGAACGACAGCATCATCTGCTTTCGCGGTTCGCCAACAAATGCGAATGCGTCAAATGAGTCTACACCCGCACGCTTGACAAAGACCTGCTTTCCAGCCGCATCCAGAGGCATGCCGTGTGCCATAAGTATGACGTGCTCTGTGAAGACTGCATCCACGCTCATGTTGAACTCTGCATAGTTATCATGTTCTCCTCCACGAGCATCTGTCAACGGCACCGGAGTCGGCTGGTCTGGCGTGTAAACATAGTCAAGCTTCTGCTCTGGAAACAAATCTGAGCCTGAGCCTGGATACATCTTCTGCAAGTACACGGCGATGTCGAATGAATCACCAATGTTTTCGTTGGTATTGGGATCCGTGATCACAGGGAGTGTGTGGTAGTCGCTACCGTCGCCCCATTTTCGACAAGCAGGGACTTGTAGGCTCTGGCGGACCTTTTCCACGTTGGGCAAAGGTACCCACGTCGTGGTGTAGGGCAGGACCTTAAGATTCAGTGCGAATCTGGTCTTCCATGGATTTGGAGCACTGTTTGTCTCCTCTCGTGGTGTCTTGAATGCTATGTCGTAGAACACGATAGACTTGAGAGGCGCTGAAGACATAATTTGAGAAGGCAAGCGACGGTGAAGAGAGAGATATGGAGTTTGAGGTTGAAGGCGCAATTTGGTTGAAGGCAGGATAGTCTTCTCTCTTTCTTTGACTATGACTATCTGACAGGAGATATATGTGCTCTGTATCCTCCTTCCTCAATATAGTCTCTTGCTATGTCAATTTTGGGACACCGCCGTGGTATGGATACGGGTTTACGAATACGAGCATCTCGTACCAGCTTGCGGCTGGTATGACCCTGCTCTCGTCTTGCGACCTCGAATCATTGATCCATACACGGATTGAACGAGCTCTTTATTCGCAAGACACTGCTCTCATAGCGAGCGCTGCAATCAAGGTGCATGAATCTTGTTGTAGTACTAAAGCGATGCGAGCAGCTGGAGGCACGAGTACAAACGATCATCACCAAGCCAGCCAAGACCATTGGCAACATGGTCCAGCTATCCTCAGGACGGGAAATACAAGGAATTCTTGTTCAGCGGGTCCAATCCGAGCATAGCCGTAAGCAGGCCACATGATTGAGTAATCACAAACAGGCTACACAATCGCGACTTCTCTCTTGATCCCGCTTACCACTTGCACTTTGAGAGAGCACCGGGATGGGCTCCGACGAAACGTGAGCACAAACATGTGAAAGTGCATTTCGGTGAGGCCGACATTTTCGATGATCATCATGATCTTTCTGGTTGAGAGACGGATAGTGACCATTCAAAGAATCCTGCCGCCCCAAACAATAATGTATCACGATGAAAAGCCGTTCCGTTATTGCTGCGCCGCCTTCTAGCTGTATGGTGTGCCTTTGACGTTCCAAACCATGCATTGCCTTGAGTCAGATGCGAATTGGCGCACCTCGCAAATCTTGCAAGTTGATGCTTTGATAGCTGCGGCTGCTTACGCCGCCCCCTGCAAACAATCAAAACCAAAACCTTACCAAAAAATCCCAAACGGCCTTGATGCCCCGGAGTCATGTCCCATCGCTAACTCTGAATGTCGTCAGTGCTTTATGGTTCGGCATTTATCTACGTCGTCGCGTAAGCTCCTTTCTCAAACTCTGAATTGTACGGCCATAGGACTTAGCTGTTTTCAGCATGCCCTGCCGAGCAAGCAGGTCCCCGACACTGTATAGGCCACACTTAATAATCTCAAGCTTCCGCTAGGTGATTTCCTCGTGGGGCTGACTTATACATGTACCTCTGCAGACCACTGCGAATCGCTTTTTCCCGATCATCACATCTTTCTATTCTCCCCTTAAACCAGCCTTGTGTGCCACAATCCCCTGCCCGAATCACCTGTGATTTTTGTTACCGAAACAAGTCTTCCGAATACTGCATCTTCGTAGTCTTTCAAGCAACCTTCTCTCCATCTCGAACGTCATTGCATGTGCATCAACACCTGGATCTTGACATTCTCCAACAATCACACCCAACAAGATGGCACCTATCACCAAAGCCCGCAAAACTCAACGCACAACTACCAGGCCTTCGTCGCGATATAGTTGTTCATACGATCTGAAAGATACCACTCCACCCAGCTCACGAAGCCTCGACGCACCCACAACGAAGCCCATTCTGGATTCATATATCGTCGACAGCGACCAATACAACACCTCCCTGAAGCGCAAGCGTTCGGCACCTCCTCCAAGCAGCCCAAGGTTTCCGACTGGCGTCAACAGTGACTCTGCTTCAACTTGTGGATTCCTTGAACCGAGCCCAACGCATCGAGATCCGCTACCCATGGCCTTGACTGTCGAAGTTCCACCTGGTCATGAAGGACCCCTAGTCGTAGATCTTGACATCAAGTCCTTGCTCGCTCAGGCCCAGTCTCTGACACGCCCACTTCCCGCATATCTCTCCCCACGCTCTACATCATGTGCGGATTCTGGCTATTCTAGTACATCAAGCGTTACCTCAGAGATCAGCAAGCCCAGCACAACCTCAAAACGCAGTTTTCTGGACCTGCCAGCCGAAATCCGCAATCAGATCTATCGACTCGCCTTTGTCTCAGATGAAAAGTTGGACTTTGCATATCCCAACAACTTCAGCCGATCTTCTTCATTACTTCAAACCTGTCGTCAGGTCCACGAGGAGGGCCGCAGTATCTTGTATTCCGAGAACACCTTCTACTTTCAGCGCCGCAAGAAGGAGCAAGCTGTCCGTTGGAGTACAGACGTCTACGAAATTGGCTACAAGGACATCCGATTCTTCCTCAAAAGCATCGGTCTTGCTAACGTCAGCCTGCTTCGCCGTGTCATCATCATGTTTGAGGATGCTCAACCTTCAATGAACACCCACCTCAAAGACGCCGACGAGCGGAGATTCACTAACGACAACGATCTGATGGACATTCTACGCATACTAGGTAATCACACCATGCTCAAGACCCTAGACCTGTGCTTCCAAGGACGACGAACATTTTACAACAAGGACGAAACGCGATTCATCGAACATCTTACACGGATCAAAGCGGACCAGGTCAAATGTATCAACAACCCTGATACACCCTTTTCTAATTGGAAGGGCCTGTCAAAAATTGCTTCGGCAGATGCAGGTCGTCTCATACATGAGATGACACGACGAGTCACGATCTTTCGCTGAGTCGTGCTCAGAAGCATATTTGTCAAGGCCTGGACAACGCTGTCCATGCCTCTGTGTCGCAATCGGGAGAAGCATCCGTTCATGACTCTATCAATGAATGACGTGCATTATTTATATCGCATTCAGCGTTGCATTTTTCGGCATATTTTGTTTACCCCTTGCTTCACCATATGCTTGACGACCTTATGACGCCGGTGTTTGGGAGAGATCGAAAGATTTATTATTCATTGTCAATATACAATGCTTGGTTCACAGGAGACAAGTATTGAGACTCAGACAGGGGGTGACATTTGAGTCAAGGAGTTTTCGGTACTTGAATGGATTTTGACGGCATGTGTTGCCTTCTGCCTTGTCCAATTTTTTTTGTAACAACATGTCATGACATTCTGACGCTCGCAAGTCTCACGATTCGTACCCTCTATCAATCTCCCGTGTCTGTAGCATAGCATGACTCCAGATGTCTCATGAAGCGATTCAGTCTTCTTAACGACCTTGGAGTTATACCTCCACTTCGTATCTGTCATGCATGGCTGCAGGCTGCTTGCTAATCTGATGCAGGCCATGAATCGTGTATTGGCTGTTGAATATAGCCTTAATTTTGTAGGCAAATATCCGGTGAGTACTGGTTCAGCAATCCTTTGTTGAGTAGGGTGGGTGTCGACCAGACAGTGAGTGACCTCCATGCGGAGTAGATGTGGGTTACTTGCCTATTACAAGGCAAAAATGAGCCGCTTCATCTGGGTGATGCGTGCGACCCATCGTCGCTGTTGACGCTGTCGATCTGCTTTTCCGCAGCCTTGCCGCCCGCGAGTACCATCGGAACCGACCGACTGAAAGTGAGTCCCTGACTCGGTGTCTGGGTGTGCGAGGTCCTGGTGTATCTCGCGTATGTACCCTACAATATGCACCCAATGGCGGATAGACCCGAGCACGAACACATCTGGCGCAAAGTCAAGACGACGATGCTTCTTTCCTCGTTCTCAAGCGGCCTTCCTTTTTGGGACAAACTCAAATCGACACTTTCAAGTCTCAACCTTCTCGTCCCCTCCGCACGCAAACAACTGAGCGTCGTGTTCTAGCATGCAGCGAATCATCAAATGCCGCAACTCCGTGAGATCCCGCCGTCAGCCTCAGATTGAACGACAGTCTTGGGCCTTGAAGGCACACCCGCCATCCAACTGGCTCGGCTCGACGACATTCTTTTGCGAGTCAGGACCGATCCTGCTCTACCCCATGAATCGTGCCCTACCCTGTTGGCTGCATAATGGTTTCTCCGACCGACGGGCCGCCGCCGCTCCAGGGCTACCACATCTACCTGTTCTTCCACTTAACACATCCTGCGACAACCCCTGATTCAATAACCCGATGACCATCGATTGCTTACAAAGACTATCTTATTCAGATGTCACTGACAGAGAAGACGAGAATGGTCGTGTCGAGAGGACGAGACATCTTCCGACCCGTGAAGCACTGGTTGTTAAGGAGTCTGCTTTGTTTGTTTGTTATTCTGCCTGTGCAGCATTTGATGGTTCCGTGGAGAACAGGAGATGTCGCCAAAAGGCATAGATCGATCTGACTTTTTTTAAGCTCCAATACGCCGACATGTCACTTGGTTTGGCTTTTGTTGCCAACATCTCACACCCTTGATCACCAGTGATCATCACTTTTCAGGTTTTCCAATGTCTCAACAGAGTTTACCGCCCTGTTCACCACCCGCATTCCTGGGTTCACAAACCACATGCCCCAGTTCCAGAGAGTGGTATACCTCGAAAGTCAAACTTATGGCGCTGGTCAGCCAGGACCACCGGCGCGGTTTTCACTCACAAAAGCTTATGGACATGACATGCAAGTAGCTCAGAATCGCGACCGCCGTTGATCTCTACAAATCTGCAGCATGCTCGTTGCTCACAAGCTTGTGATCATGCGATATTTCTTGCACCATGTCGTCGGCCACTAGGACCCTGAAACTTACGCAATCTGGATGCTCTCTGTCCCCTGCAGAGCACTTCTGCGTCTTGATAGTTGATGCAGACCTCTACTGGATTTTGGCTTCAGCAGCGGCTGGTCCAAAGTGGTCGCTGTGGGATTGACAACACGAGAACTCTACCACTTCGTGACCACTTGTCTTGGAGTTTGAGCCGCAGTCGCTCTGAAGCGACACCGCACATCGATGTTCATACTCAGCATGACGAGTGTGTCGGGCGTTGTCGCGTTCGGACCGAAGCATATCTGGGCCGAAGCGGGCGGGTTTCGACGTTTGACTCGCCGTCAGTCGCCTACACTGCTGACCGCATAGACTCATTCGGTGGTGATTTCCTTCCTGGCGGCTTTCGGATCATCACTGCCAACAAGTTTGGAATGGTGATACATGTCGCTTGCATTCGAAACGCTGGATGGAGGCTGGACCTCTGTCGATCTCGAACAAAATGCGCCGCTTGGAACATGAGGGAAGATTTAGAAATGTGCCCTATTCTAGCAGCTTGATCTGGTTGACTATCACAATTACTCGAGTCCAAGTAGATCTGTGGAAGAGTCAACTTCGGTTCTTCTCGATGGCTGATATAGGTCACATATCGGATCCAAGCGAGACTAAGCATTTGCTAGCTCGATCGCTTGTCTAGTTCGCAGTTCCTTCTCAGCGCCGAACATTTACTCTCGGGCATATTACCTGGTTTGGCAATGTTCGACTCGTGCGTTTCTTCCTCGCTACGACGCTCTTTCCTTCTTGACTTGGCCATGCGCTCTCTGGACTTACCACCATGACTCAACTCGTTCGCTTGTCACTTGATGTCCGGTCCTTCCATCTGGTTTTGGTCCTAATTTCCATCCTTCCGCACGACTGGTTATACGAGGTAAACGATGAATCTGATGAGGAAAATACGATCGTGTTCCATTGCAAGCGTCATGTCTTCTGCACTTCTATGCTCGATCCTCCCGTGTGCTCAAGACCGTCACAGCGTGTAGCTGCAGGAGTGCACAATAAATAACTACTCTCGGAAAGAACGTGGTCTCTATAGAGAAACGCCCATCGAAAGCTATCTCTATGGTCAAACTCATGTTCAAGTCACGACTGTGCATGTCGACAGCTTACGATACACCTTGTACCTCAGCATGGAGAATCAATCAATTGTGGGATTTTGACAGCCTTCAGCTCATACGGAGGTTCCATACGCAAAGGGACGGCCAATACAAGAGCCAAACATCTAAACATAAATGTAGCAGAACGGTCCAGCCGTGGTGCTGAGTGCATCCTCGATTAGGATACCCTCGGCATTGACACCCAACTCAATTACATCGTCCAATCTGGTGTTTCTGGACGGCGGACTGTTGTTCAAGGTAATGGTTCCAGCTAGAGAGTTGTTACCCTTGGCACTACTGCGATTTTCCGGATCTTGGTTCTGCCAGATCCACCAGGTACGGTCGATCTGTGCATGATGCGTCCAAAACCAAGGGTCCCCTGGCGAGCTGAAGATATCGCCTCCGGGGTCACCACCAACCCAGAAGTGACCGGCTGTATGAACACCCAACAAGCCTGCTGCAAAGTCGCCTTGCATAACGGTCTGAAAATCTCCGATATATGTGTTTTGTCTGATCAGAGCTGTGCTATTGGCATCTGTGGAAGCAATGCTGGCGGCGTAGGCACCAATGTCCCGACGTAGACAGCGAGGGTTGTAGCCCAGCCCATCAGGACGAGGGTTTGCCGGGACGTCGCTGAACACAGGCGAGACAGGACCAAGATTGATTTCAAGATAAAGAAGTTTTCTCATTATGCTCATTTTCTATCATACCAGCAACGCAAACAGAACGCAAAAAGTTCACCAGAAACCGAACCAGCCACGGCGCTTGGGCTTGGAGGCCGGAGCCTCAGCGGCAGGGGCAGCGGTCTCAGCCTAAATTCACATTGTCAGTCATTTCTACATATCGTATCGTGCAAATAATACTGTAGTGTGTGGAAATGAACTATGAAAGATTGAAACTTACAGCGGCGGCGGCAGGAGCGGCGGCGGCAGAGGCAGCGGCGGCGGTCTCGGCCTAAATTCACATTGTCAGTCATTTCTGCATATCGTATCGTGCAAAGAATACTGTAGTGTGTGGAAAGGAACTATGAAAGATTGGAACTTACGGCGGCGGCGGCAGCGGCAGCGCCCTTGGGGTTGGGACATTCGGCCTTGATGTGGCCTCTGATGCCACAATTGTGGCAGGTCTTCTATACAAATCGTCAGCAACCCACAAGATAAAAGATCCATGATTTGGAGTGTGAAAATGACTTGGAACTGCACCCAACCAAGCCTGTGTGAACAGCCAGGGATGTGGCAATGACATGGGAACCATCCTTTTCCAGAGTTGATCGAGGATGAGAGGAGACTGTAGGATACTGAAAATGAAACATGTCACGACTTACGTTCTTGTTGCGCTTGCGCGCGTTAGGCTTCTTGACACCACCGGTTGAGGAAGTACGGCCCTACACACATGACAGATTAGCAGACGTTCTTCAGTTTGCAATTGGCCAACATGATGATCAGATGGAATGAAACGAAGTCAATTGGCAGGAATGGTTCCTGATTGTGTGTACGAGAATGCCATTAAGACAAAATCTCAAACGGAATGTGAAAAGAGCAATGTGAAAGTGTCAAGGCTGGGCAGAGAGTTTCAGGCAAGACAGAGAGATACACAAAGAGATGCAAATCAGACAGAGAAAAGTACAATATACATACAGAGCTCTTGTCGCCCTTGGCTTGCTCCTTGTTGGCCTCCTTGGAAGCGGCGGCGGAGGTGCCCTTGGCTTGCTCCTTGTTGGCCTCCTTGGAAGCGGTGGCGGAGGTGTCCTGGACAGTCTCGGAGACGTGCTGGGCGGCGTTGTTGAGAGAGTTGTCGATCTGACCGACGATACCCTCGTTAGGCTTGTTGGCGTTGGGAGCAGCCGGTGCAGGCATTGAGCCCGCGTAGTAGAAGTTGAAGATTGGTTGCGACACTATATATACATACATTAGCACTAGCACGATACCCGGGACGAACAGAACGGAGATGAGGGCATGGACAAGAGGAGTGGATGTGTGCAGAATCTCTTTGAGAAAGCCCGACTTGGTCAGGAAGAGATTGTGGCATCACCGACACATTGCAGCATGGAGTCAGCGATGATGGAAGATGTCCATATCAGCATGAAAAGGCAACGCGAAGGATGAGAGATGCGCAAGCATCTCTTTGAAAAAGCCTGACTTGGTCAGGAAGAGATTGCGACACCTTTGCTGAGCAGGGCGGGTGGCCAAATGTGACGAAAGTCATGCGTTGCGTGAAAGCAAGCAGAATCTCATGTATAGTGGATGGATAATAGGGCATTGGGGATGACTTACTGCTGGATTGTTGGTGATGAAGGAGAGAAGAAGAGAGCGAGAAGCAAATCCAAGCTGTAGCCTACCCACGCAAAGTCCCGTGCACCTTGCCGTAGCTTCTCCTTCGGGAGGGCAGGAACGTGACATACACCTACCTTATCGGTTTTTTGCAGTGTCTGACCAAGCTTGAGAATGCACATGAAGCGTACGCGAGACGTATCGACTATCGGCATCAGTGGTATGTTCGTCTTTCGCCAACAATCTTCAATCGCCAATTCGATCCATGTGACAGCGCCTTTGCACATGTGCAGAGTTGGCGACGTCCCCTTCAAGCAGTCGATCTTCGAGGTTACTCAATGCGAATTGCGCCATGGCTATGCGTAAGCCTGCCAGTCGAGACCGGAAGTTCCGTCGCTGATCGAGGACCTACAAAGAGCCGAGAGCACCGTCTAGCTGGAACTCTACCAAGAATGGTACCGACCCTCTTCGCACGTTGCGACACCACGCGCCGCAGAGCTATACCGCGAGCCCATGAGCACGGAAAGAGGCGGGAACAGAGGCCATACCACGTATGGTATTGAACCGCCAGTTAAGGTTATACTGTAAACCAGGATCCGAGAGTCTGCTCAAGCGCAAGCCTGAGATTCAAGAGCAGCCCTAGAGAGAGACTTTCGAATGCACTCGATTACTACAAGTTATGGCGCCGCACTGTACATTGACCCCTCGAGTTCCAAGACTGCCATCCGCATCAAACATCATCCGGATCGACCAAATCTGGCACATGCGCTGCCCTGCAGTGTTCGGTTGGAGGAGCTTGAAAAGAGAAAGTGTGGTTAGGACAACGACCGATTCTATCCTCGCACGAGAGGAGGTGTGCTGTGCTTTCAGACGCATGCCGGACGAGAAGTCCAAGGCTCTGGAGATGTCGACAGAGAGCTCCCGATTCCTTTTTGCGTCAGCATATGTCATGATCACTGCAAGGAAGACAAGCAATATTCGATGGCACCCCACCTGTCGATATATTTGAACGAAGCCTCGCGGTGCGTGTGAGCCGCAACATCATTCGCGAGAGTATTTTCGGCGATATACATGGTATCTGGGCTATACTTTGCCGGCAAGGAATCTTCGTCAGAGATACACGCTTTTGTTTGTCAAGTTTCTGTCAGGAATCCTTGGACTGACGTTGGCTTTGTTGTGGGTTTCGGTCCGTGCTTGTTGTTTTGTCGATTTCTCACGATTTCTGGGAACGAGAATTTTCGAAAGACCTCCGTTCCAGCCTATCACTTATGACTACTGTATTCCTGTCAGTCAAACCCGCCTTGTTACCTGTTTTTACCGCACTTCACGTTGTTCCGAGACTGTTTATATGCATGCAATCTTAAGTCTCTGATTGTGCTTTGCTGCCTGTCAGAGTGGTGGCGATGGCTCGAGTGACCACAACAGAAATACAGCCCACATTGACTCTAATCTGCACTGCTATCAGGTTCGACGTACTCCGAGTATCGGACAGACCGACAAATAAGGTCACCATGACAGACATGTTAGATCTCAGACTGCCGTCAGCAACCAGTTGACGCTCTGTAGGAGCATGATTCTACAAGGCATAGCAGACATGCACAAACATCACGTAGACGGATCGATCTGCCAAGAGTATACAGTGTAGATTTCCCCTGATAATACAAGACGCCTGTGCACCACTGTCCTCCGGCACCCAGGGGCCGAATTGGAGCGTCTTCATCTGATACCACGGTGTTCCACCTCTTTCTTGACCTCTTCGAAGATTCCTTTTAGATCCGCATTGCTTGACCGAGCCAAGACATCCTCATTGTCATCATCGCCACCGTCCTCCTTCTTGATGTCTCCAGCCTTGACAGCAACGAATGGCTCCTGATGGAGGATCTGTCATATTTGTCAACTTTGCCTCTGTTGCGGAGTCTTGATTAGAGGCATCTTACATACCTTCTACGGTAGGTTGGTGTGACGATTGGCCTTGTCTGCCCGCTTCTTGCGCCTGTAACATTGTTGACTGTTATGAGACTTGTTGTGGCCATGGCCATAGGAACCTACAGTGTGTTAGAAGCGAGATAAGGAGAGTAAAGGTACGGTTAAGACTTACAGTAGTATTTCTTGCTCTGCTTGGTTGTGTTTTTGATGGCAGAGTTATCTGTGGAGCTGGTGTTGTTGTTTTCATTCTCATTGGTAGCAGCGGCGATGGCGGGAGGAGTCCAGCCGTCAGGTACAAAATGAGCCTAGCCATCAGGTCCGGAATAGAAGAAGTTGAAGATGAATTGTGCCATGATGAGGGTTGGCGATGGCGGGAGGAGTCCAGTCGCCAGGTACAAAATGAGCCCAGCCATCAGGTCCGGAACAGAAGAAGTTGAAGATGAATTGTGCCATGATGAGGGTGGAGAAGAAGGAAGGAGGCTTTGCGGTGCTGGTGCGACCAGAGGAGCAACCCATTGACGGAAACACCGTAAAGGAAGTGGCATTACGAGATTGAACGAGTCGAGGACTTCTTGGTCAGAGCGATGGCCTCGTCATTGTCGTCGTCACCTTCCGCGGTCGACAACCAGCATTCGCGCTTCTTCCGTGACGAAGAAACCACCAAGACAGGCAACAACAGAGACTGGCGCTCGACCAAGCAACAGCGAGATGACGACGCTGCTTTAATTAACTTCCGAACCCCAGATTCACACCGCACGATGGCAACGGCAATCGCACAGGTTACGCTGGGCTCGCGACAATATCGACCGTAACTGCGGTGCTGACCGCGAGCGAGAAAGACCTGGCCAGCGCGGCGGATGGCAACGAGCGCTAGCGAGTGGCCTTCTTAGTCTTAGTCTTATGCTTGCGAGGGGTAGGAATGGTCGCAGCGGTGGGAGATTCCGTCAACTTAGCCAGAGGAGGTCTAATCTATTATCTATCACTGTGGATGCTATGCACAAGCGTACATTGATAGTGCTTCATCGCTGTGCGCAGCGATTTTGTACGACCATTCACCACAAACCACTTCACCACAGCCTACGCGCGCAGTTCCTAATGGATAACTCTCGCATACCTTCAAAGACAGATTCAAGGTCAGGTTGTAGTGCATGTCCTCTAGCTTTTACAAAGCACCAGTTGTTTGCTGGATATGTTTCATAGATGCATGTGCGAGTCTTTCACCTGCCTACCGTGGCTTTACGAGTTCCTCTGACTACCTCGACGTAATTCTCTTGAAGATGTCGTCGCTGGGAAAGTGGTTACCACTTACCGATGAGATCTTGCACGAATGCTGTGCTTCAAAGCGTGCGTAGTTGTCATCCCATTCGTGTTCGATACTGCTGATGACATTGCCACTGTCACTATATCTGTCGGACATGTACACAAAGGCCTTTAAGACTTCCCAATACGCTTTCGTGCGAGTTCTCATTTGGACAAAAAATCCATACAGCAGCCAACATTTAGACACTCAGTCGAGCACCCACTTGTCCCTAGCTCGTTTCCGACACCATCCCCACTGGATCCGCTCCTCAATCGAACATTGCTTTTCCAACAACGTTAGAGACATCGACCTCAGCGCTGGCAGCCGGTGTAATACTCAGTGAGCTCGGAGTGCCTTCCTAGACCGCCATAGTAGACAAGTCAATATCTACTTGAACGCATCCACCACCACTTGACTGCCAGCCAAGTTCATTGACCAGTCAGGACATGGTGGGCTCTCTCGCTAACTTGAATGGGTTGTGATTGAACCTCCATCGTTCGCAAGCTTCTCGTCGTTGTTGGAGCGAAGTCTCTCTCCCGTATCCAAGCACAAGTCTGTTTATGAGCCTTGTAGTCTCTGGAGCTATTGGATCATGCCCATAGTCGCGCGAGTCATTCCCGAGGTCTAGCATGTTCTGGAACACCTGATTGAGAGTGTCTGCGTGGAACGATCAAATCCTCGAGGAGGATGCACCCCAGGACCGCCAATTACTTATCTCGCCTTGGCCCGTACATTGGTCATTTGCACAGCGAGGTAGTTTGCTGACCGCCAAATCTTCGCTCTTGTTCATCGGTCCAAAGGCTCTCGCTTCTGTTTCATCTGATATCTTATTCCTCTTGGGGCTCGCTCTCGCTCCGAAGGTTAACCGGTCCAACTGATATTAGGCTGTGGTAGAGGCTTCTCTTCAATATCCAGCTAGTGCTCTTCGTGCTTGGTTCTAGGGGCAAAACCTACCTTGGGGTTTAGTCTCTGCCTCTTCGTTGTTACTGTCATTATCATTGTCAATCTCGAGCTCAAAGCTTACTCTTTGCGCAAAGTCATCTTAGCAAGTGACCTGATGGACTGGAACCAACTCTGCTATATCGCGCCGGGGATAAGTCCTTGGATACGTGACTCGATAAGCTATCTTGCTTTAAGAAAGGTTGTCGGTGAGTCTGAAGCAATCGCGCTTAAGACTGACTCTCGTGACAGGAATGATGCGTAAGACAACGGTCGCCGAATTCAAAACCCTGACCTTGTTCTTCTCGACCGTGGTGACTTGGCTAGGTGCTTCCTTGCCTCTGCCAAAGCTGAGGCCTTTGCCTAGTATCCTCCTGTCGTCGTTTGCTCAAATTCGGCACCACACAGGAGTCCAGGTGGCTTCCAGGCCAACTAAAATGTTGCAGGTGTACGTTTGGAAAGACTTTTAGGCAGCAAAAAGAATGTCCATATCTCAACACTCGTGGCAACCACAACTCTCAAATCTGACCATCGAAACTCCACCGAGATCCGGTTTCGAGTTCTGTGTAGGACTTCAGCTGGTCACTTGGTTTTCATGTTTGATTGGAATAGGGGTTTCCACTCAATACAGCAAATATAATACCCCTCAGCACAGCGTCAAAATCGCGATACGTCAGACTTCCAGTCAACCATCAAACACATTACTACGACAGCCCTTCTTCCACATGTGTGTTCATTGATTTTTCTTTAGCGCTGATACAGGTTTTCACAGCACCCTGTGATGTAGCCGAGATGATATAACCTGAGAATTCACATTCAGTGTTGGACGAGTATCAATCCTGTCACTTGTTCGTGTTCTACTGAGAACACTTCCGCATCACAAGAGAACATCACCACAACTCATCTACTCATCCTTCTTTACCAGAGCCCTTACAATGCTACATCTAGCACTTGCGCCAGCATTTTCCAACTACAAAATCTCTCTTCCACTCACCGCTTCTCTACGATCAATCGTACATCTTTACTACTTCAACCTCCCACAGATCATCCGTTCAGTTGCAATAAAAGGCGCATACGGCTGAGCTGATAGAAGCCTGATCATTCGTCGCGGTGCATGCTCCCAATTATACATTGCCAGAAAACAGACTATTCACCTCTATCTGATCAAAGAACCTCTTCCACAGCAGCCCACAACCAAGTATCTCGTCCAAGAGTTCTAACCAAAACTCAGTGGCTTACCTGCAGAAACGCAAGACCTCTTCCGACCTCCCGAGCGACATTAACGACTCTTCGAGCAGATGCCATATTCTCTTGGAACTTGGAAGCTTGTCTTGCTTTGTGCTATTGCCTCAATTCTCTCACTCCTATCCACGCCTATGTCTTCGTTGTTGAGGGTTATCAGCACTTGCGGGTTGTAATGCATGACGCTCACTCATTGAAGTATAACTTATCTTAATCTTCAGCTCACTTGGTCTTCGACTTTGCCACTACCAAATTTGACGTGGACCGGAATCAGTAGCAGATTCTTCTAACTCTTTGTCTACCATCCTTTCGTTACATACTGAATTGTCCAGCGATAACTACAATGCTCACCTTCCAATACTTTATCCAAATATCTAAGATGCTTGCGTCCAACGTCAGACGCCGCCTTATACATCAGCTCAAAGGCTTCGACAAGCGGTGACTACGCCCTCGGCGAGGTCCCACGCCTTACCCGTCACCCAAAAGATTGACTTCTCCAGCTTCCCCTCTTGCCATCCTCTCGTAGTCTTGGTTTCATCGGCCTTGATCGCCTAATTCAGATCTACTTGCTAGAGTGGGGAAGCGTTTCACCTTCTTTCCTTTGTCGAGCTTGGAGATGATCGCGCTGGCAATGCGCATAGGCAAATGAATATTGTACCCAAAGGCACAATCCATTTCACAAGGACTTCTAGTGAATCTGGTGACTTCGGCGGTTGGGTCTTCAAATCGGGGGCGACTGTTAGGCTAGGAGTATTTGCAGGTTAAGGATAAAGACCTTACTCTTGTATACGTCTGCGAGCAAGATCATGTGAGCCTGAAATTCGTAGTGACTGCTGTGTCAGAAACACAGGACTCTTGACTGGCGCAAGCCCTTAGCCCACTCTAAAGTCGTTGGATCATGGAGGGGATTTTGGCTCGCGTGATTGGTATTTTGGTATGGAGCGGGTCTGTAAACTCCCATGTCCAACTTGTATGATGCATGGCTGCCGCCAAGCGCTCCCACGTCTGTATCACCCAACCGATGCACAGATGTGTTCGTTCACTTCACATCCACCCCAAAGCTCCGGAGACACCTTCAGGTCAGTTGCCGATTGAGAAGAGAGTTTTCTGTTTCCTACACGATTGAAATAACAAGGGGTTGGACCTCAAAGCCTTATATCTTTCCAAACCTGCCATAAAAACATCTTCAGTCCCTTTAGTGCAGTGGTCAGCACGTCTCACAGAAGATGCCTCGTCAACAAAGAATCGGCTGCTAGATGGGCCCCTATCAGCCGATTGTTGACGAGGCAGCTGCAGTTGAGAAGGCGTGGGTTCGATTCCCACAGGGGACACACAAGTTTCTTTTTGCTTTGTTCTTGTACCGCCACTTTCCCAATTACAGAGCCAACACCCTGCTCCTTATAAATTATCTTTCGATGTTTGGCGGAAGAGTGTCTTGCTCGCTACCACGAGGATGTGCTCCGGGATGCAGCAACCTCAATGAACAGGATAACGAATAATTTTCTCGACCAAGAATACCACGCTGGCTCTTCGGAGCAGCATGAGCTAGAAGACGATGAGAAACCGAGGAGCGAGCTTCGATGTTTCTTGTCTCATGATATTAACAGTTCGAGTCTATCGCATCTGTCCATGAGCTAGAAGAGAAATATCAAGGCTTTATAACATATATTCGACGCCATAAAATTAGCAAGATCGGACAGCTAACAAGGCAAAAGGATCTGAGAGATGGAATGAAGTCCTTCGGAAATGTCCGCTCGGGAATCGGGGATAACTTGAGGTCGTAGTTGACATGTCTTGGTTTGAGGACAGGAGACGAGAAGCAATGGACCACAAGAATGAGTTGCAAGACTATCTTGATCCTCCTCAAAATCACTTTCGCCCTCAGCGTTAGCCTGCTGCTATCCATCCCAACTGATGTTAGATTTGATGTCAACCTCTGTTTTCATGATTTGATTGTCTATGTGAAGCTCTCCGTTCTTTAGTTCATAAGCAGAATCCACTCTAGACTCTTTCTCTGTTCCCCGTCTTCATTATCATCCTCGTCGTTGTCGAGTTCGAGGCTTACTCGCTGCACGAAGTCATCTCTACAAGTGACCTTATAAACGTGCACCAGTGCTGCTATATCGCTATCCGGGGCGTCGAATACTTATATGCCGGTAACTTATACCCTTTCCGCGCGTGCTGTAGGCATGGCGCCCATTGTTTCAGCGCCAGGTCTGTTTCTGATAACTCTAGGTTTGCCGTTGGACGTTTCATCGAAAATCGAAAGAAAAGTGGAGTCGTTGTCCAGAGGGTTACCAAAGACGAGTTCCTAGATGCGTGACTCTACAAGCTTGTCGTGCTCGAAGAAGTTGTCGACAAAACAGACGCTAGCGTTTAAATGTTTTCCTAGTGGCTTTAAGTGGCCGCTAGTATGAGGATATAAGATTGTGGCACGCGAAGTAGTGGACATGAAGTGCTTTCTTCTAGCCGAAAATTACTAAACTGTTCAGGAAGCAGCAAACAAAGGATTGCCATCGTCTCTAACTCCATTGTCGTCGTGTCAGCCCTACCTAAGAGAAGCGAGGGTCGGAACGGAAAGGACTCTAGGAATCCATTAGCTAGTTGCAGCACACGTTGATCCTAGCAGCTTCGTCTAAGCCCATAACGTTCCATCTCCTCCTTGACATCTCTAAGTAGATTCTTTTTGCATGACTGTACCGATCTCAATCCTAGCACCTTTATCTGAAATCACGGTGTTGCATCTCCTGCTTGACCTCACCGAAAGTCTTTCTGCATTACCGGAACCAGTCAAGACAGTTGTTATGTTGAGTCAAGAAATCTTTACTGCTTCTTAGGTCGTCAACATCCTCCTCCTCCTGAATGTCTTCATCCTTCATAACAACGAGGTCTTCCTTCTTAATGCCTTCATCCTTGACAGTAACGACATCTTCCTAAGTCGGTCTTGGGACTTTCTGGCAGAGTATGTATTATGTCCGTCAACTTTTTCATCCCAAGTCCTGGATGTATGGACTATGCACGTTCTAGGTCGGATAGGTGAGGCGATACACATTATCTGCTATCTTCTGGCGTTGCTGACTGTTGTGGGAGCTGTTTTGGCCATGGCCGTAGAAGCCTGTACCGTATCTGATTAGAAATAAAATGTAGAAAGTGAATATGCAGGAGATGCTTACAGTAGTATCTCTTGGCTCTGTTTAGTTGTGTTTCTAGAAGCAGGGCCGAATGCGAAAGGGGTGTCGTTGTCATTGTTTGTTTTTGCTGATGTCGTTCGTATTGGCGGTGGCCACTGACTGACGGATGTCGACGCGTTGTCTAGTCATGTAGATGCTCATGGCCATGATAAGGGTGTGGAAGTGGGGATTGATGCGCAAGTCTGAGGAGGCGCGAGGCGTGTGAACATTGTTGACTGCTGTGGGAGTTGTGATTCTGCCTTCACTTCGGAGTGCTGGGTGTTGAGGTCTTGCATACGTGGATTGACGGCGTGAGGTGTAAGAAAGGCCTGAAGTAGTACTCCTTGCTCTGTCTGGTCTTGTTTTTGGCAGCGTCGTTGTCTGCGGAAATGGCGTTGTTCTCCTTGTTGACGTTCGTAGCAGCGGCCATCAACTGGGAGATGTCGGCACGATGTAGATGTTCACTGCTTCGAGAATGTGGAAGTGGATGTTGGTGGCAGTCTGGAGAGGTGCTAATGCGCAGACTGGAATGCGATGATTGATGTCGAGGATTAATGATGACGTAAGTTTCGCTTCGCTCCGAAATTCCATTACACGACAACAGCCAACCAACCAACACATTCTGCGAGGCCCAAAGGACCAACCTTATGTCCCACGGAAATCGGCAACACAGGATATCACAGCCTTCCTTCAACTGCGTACCAGGTCTTCTACCGAATTTCTTTAAGCTATGACGCCAAATCATGCTTTTGCAGCCGCTGTGCTTCGGCTCCCGAGCAAACAGATCTCCCTCTTTTCAGTTCCCTCCCAACATCTTTAATGCCTCTGCCTCGACCCTCCTAACGCACCAGGGAATCAGACCACTCAGTTTTCCAGCTTCCTCCTAAGACATTCAATGCCCCCGCCCCGACCATCGCAGGCGTGTCTACCAGTACCGTGAAGAACAAACATGGCAAACGCACTACAATCCAATCGGCACATTCTATCAGACAACCAGTTATCATGTCGACGGCTCCATCATCTTCTTGTTCCAGCCTTAGGGCTGGAACTCGGGTTCATCAGGGAAAGCAATTGCTCGACCGCGACCAGACAATACCAATCGACCGATCTCGATGTTAAAACCACAACAAGCGTCAAGCTTACAACCCATCACGTTGAACATCACGACTAGAGAGAGCAGAAAGCCACGCTTCTTGCCGTGGTTTGCTCCAGCAAACACCGCAGAGGTGTCTTGGCCGAAGCATGGTCGTCACCAAGTTCTATAATTCATGTTTCGCCGTCAACCATGCTGGGCTGTCGCGTACAAGTACATGAGGAGCAGACAAAGGCTACTAGCGCTTCCAGATGCTCAGAGGATCATGTCGATCATCCCGACCCAGTTATGATCCTATCCCAAAAAGCAGTTTCGAGTGCGACTAACTTGACTGTCAAACAACACCGGTCACATGTAAACCATGTTTTCATTGCATGGCCATGGTCCCTCAATTGACATGCTGCCGATCCTGCTGCCAATCCCGCTGCGCTGGTTAGTTGTCATTTCACCACTCTGCTACCAATTGGCAAGGACAATGTTTCTCCTGATGAGTAAGACCCAATCCGGACGCGCGGAGCCAACTTCCTTCTACTCTAACTGAATGATGCTCTCATTGGTGAATTTCTCAAGTACTTTTTATACCTTTCACTGCTGCATTCGTACGTCCTACCAACAGCATACAGTTCCAAGGTCGTGGCGACTATCACTATGCCTCAATTGCTCGCCCTACCGCTAGTGACGCACGTCTCGACAATCTTACAGCACGCTACTCCTCTGGAAAGCCGGGATATTGCCATTCCTGTCATCGCTGCTGGTCCTGCTGGTAATTACTCCACCAATCCTGCTGGTACTACCAATGGTGAAGGTAATGCCTCTTTCGATCAGAGAGACAGCATCAACTCGCGTCTGACAAGCGCTTTCGGGTTCCGCAAAGCCCGACCAAACGAGACTCACGCTGGCAAGCTACTTATATATCCCTTCTCGTTTTAACACTAATATCCCCAGGTCCCGTCAGCAATGTCGAGTCCCGAGCTCGCGGTGGTTCTGATCCTTCCGACAAGGCCTTAAATGTGTGCAATCTCGACCTCAAGGTTCGCAAGACCCCAGTATCAACTTTAACTCTCGGCTTATAGCCATCGTGGACGATACTCGAGTATTAACGACCGCGACTTAATCTTGATGTGCAACAAGTGCAGCGATGCAAGTACCGCTGGCTCTGCTGAGTTACCTCACCTTCCTTAACGAACGTAAGCGTGTAGCACATCCTCAAACACTCCTCTGTCTATAGTCAGGTCGCTATGTCTTATCTTCGCTGACCTTGGCATTTGACAGTTTGTGTTGCTGATCCGAGCTTGAGGATGCAGCCGGGACACATGAATGCAGGCTTTCATTTCTTTGCATGGTGAACAAAGCCTGTAGCTCTCGATCTCGAGGTGCAACAAGTGCGGCAACAAGAAGTGCTGCTGACACGGTCAAGCGTAATCGCCTTCTTCGAGGAATGGTCCCTAAGTTTTACTCATAGCTCGAGTTTTATTTGACTTGAGCATTCTGCCAACCACCCAAGTTCTCCCTCCTTCATTCTACGCGAGCCTGGCGAGTGTCAGACGAACGTTGTTACATTACAGTGACATTGAGCGGGCAGGAGAATGTCATGAATCTAATTGATTCGCACCAAGGCTTTACTTCCGGCTTTGCAGCACTCGCAGTAGAATCTTCCAACCCTGATATATACGCATATTACGTTTTCGGAACACTCAGCGTCGAGCAAGACATTTAGCGTAACATGCTCGATGAAGCTGAAGTTGGCTCGGCTCAAAAGCACGTCAATTTCGCCCTTTCGGTCACGTACATCTTCTGATCACTCGGCTGCCTCTTTCCGCCTCCGTAGTTCATCGTCGTGATTCTCATTTTAGTCAGAAGAGCCAAATCCACGTCTTTTTTGGAGCAGGCTCGCCCCTTTCATTAGCGCTCCGGGCTACCCAGATTTTCTTTGCGGGCCCTAATTGGTTCAAGATTGCTGTTCTTACTGCTGGGGTTGGTACGCAATACCGATTATCCTGTCCAAAGTCAGACACTGAGCAGAGGCATGAACGTCCCAACGCATGTACCAGTAATACGACGAGCATGACGAACGCACTGTCAGATCAGATATGACAGTAGCGATGCACGGAGCATTCGTCAACAACAAACATCATATCGACATGCTTGAGAAACCTCAATGTCATAAGGACAGAATCTTCCTCACCAAGGAGATGCGAAATGTCGCCATATGCTTTTGAGGCTTCCCATTAAGGCTTTGATCCTCTGCGTATCGCCAACCAAGAAACATTCAAAGCGGTGATGAAAGCCAGGAGACGCAGTGAGTATCCACTCAAGACGCTGAAGATTTGCTTTCGCGTACTCGTCGACGAACCTGTTGAACCACGTGTCCGGGTCATCTTGCACTGCATCTGCTGTGAGACGTCATCTTGACCAAAATACTTGATGACCAGGACGAATGAGTTTGCAGAGATTTCAGTCTTCACGCTGACGTTGTGCATCTCCGTCTAATTGTCAGAGGTGTCGATACGGACGGCCATGTCAGTATTCTGCACGGCCGTAAGGATGACACTGCCTCTATTCCGAGCGAAGAATTATATTAATCAACCTGACAATCGCCAAAAATCGCAGACTGCTCACTTTTCCAGCGGTGTCTGTATCGCGAGTGCGAAGTTTGCTGTTGTCACCCAACAGGAGGTTCTCGTGGTAATAGGCTAGAGTATCCTTGAGTTTCATAGCGTTCAGTCCATGCCTTTGTGGCTCACCGAACGCTGGACCGGAAGACATTCTGAATTAAATCATGAGACTTTTCCTGTCACCAATTTCACATTCTTGAACCTTGATGGCAAATCACTCAGGGTTCTCAAGCTCATCATCTTAATATGACGAGCTTCAAGTAGACAGGCAATGGAGAGACTCCCAACCAGTTTGCCGCTAGCTGACCAGATCCCAAAGCAATCCGGACTGGCGCATCTAGATGTATCGCATACCAACGATCATAATTGGAGACTGGGCCTTGGGCAGAAGAGGGGTGAAGATGAGGGTGTCGGATCCAGAGTTGCGAGATAGGAGCAGGAGTCTACTGATGAACCTCGAAGCCAAAGCCCTTGCTGTGGCCAGGGTCGCGCAGAGAGGTAACGTGGGCGTAGTACAAAGTTAGGAACATACACAGAATGTATTGGTATGAGTATCCGTAGTTCAAGGCAAGAGTAAACAACCTCTGTTAGGAACAGTATCACTCCGAGAAGAGCAGAATATGTCGCCTGCCTTGCTGGTGACGTCCACGTTATCTGCCTTGCCAGCCTTGCTGAGGCGTAGTCGAAGCTATCGAGATGCTTGCGCTCTTGACACTGTGGTTCTGCACGTCAGTGGTGGGTGAAATGCAGCGGGAAGAGGTATGTATATACCTTAAGCTTGTTTTGTAGCAGTCTATTCTTGTCGGGTGACGCATTTTGTAAGGATATGATGAGTCGAGAGGTGGGTACCGTAGCAGACGGAGATTTCGCGTTGATGTCGACCTTGTTCTTCTGGTAGGGGTTTATACTGGCTGGCAGGTCGCAAAGCGGTCGAGCCTTTTACTTTGCGATGGTGGGTAGCTAGAGCGGGTCTTCACCGGGACGGTTTGGGGTAGCGTTTCTGGTTGTGCGCAAGCTGATGTTTTCGCAACTGGGCTCCAGATGGTGTTGTGCTGTGATTTGACGAGTGTGAGGTTGCGCTGTGATATGTTAAATGCGATCCAAGCTGATTACCTGAACTAGGAACGTTGTTGCGGAGGAAGGACAATAGTATTCCAGCATCGTCTTAGGAGAGTCTGGGCCATATTGATAGTAACGACGACGTAGAGAGTTATAGATCCAATGGAGCTCAACTTTAGTCGTTAAGGCCGGTGAGAATGCAAAAGAGATTGATTCGTGAATAAACCCAAAAGGGGAAAAATGTTTACCGTTACTTCGAGCGCAGCATACTCGGCGCATTCTTTTACCATAGCGACCTCCACCGCTGCAAAATTGCTCTGTGACCAGCGCAGGTGCGAAGCTAAGTGTAGATATCGGTGGATGCGTCAGAGCTAAGTGATAATCAAGGATGAACGTAGTACTAGATGGAACTGTTCCCATCTATATCGAAAGAAAATCTCACAGGCAAGCTAGCTTGCTTCTCTTTTGCGCCGCTACTATGAACACTGGTGTTGGCGCTATGAGTCTCGTCTTCACAAGCACAGACTCTGCCTGATTGCTGAATCTTCTTTCGGCAATCACGCGTGCCGTGAGACAAAGATCATCAGAGGTGACCACTAAAGAACAGACTTTGTACAAAGAGCTTGGAGCCTACCGCTAACATAGGAGGCTGCGAACGCATGCGATGTAGTCAATCACTCTAGTTATCGATGGTATACGGATGGACATTGTGGGTGCAGGGTGTCGAGGTC
The DNA here is from genome assembly GCA_024195555.1 of Aureobasidium sp. EXF-12298. Classification (NCBI taxonomy): domain Eukaryota; kingdom Fungi; phylum Ascomycota; class Dothideomycetes; order Dothideales; family Saccotheciaceae; genus Aureobasidium; species Aureobasidium sp. EXF-12298. Next base: position 208,641 of record SWBJ01000010.1, on the reverse strand, counting down.
AGGATGTCTTAATGTGTAGAGGTGTGTCATCCTCCACTCATAGATCTGGCGCATCGGGCAGGATAGCGATCTCTGATCGATGGCTTTGAGAAAACTCGGGGAGCGGTTTGGTAAGGGTTGTGTAACTCTAGTCGGCGCCGATACACTCAATCCACACATTGCTCAGTACCGAAAAGGTTTCGGTTGTGATGGGACGACGGCGTGTATGATACGTAAAACTATTCGGTTCTGCGTTGGAGTGCATGTACCCCTACCCGCTAAGAACGACCGGCGGCCAGCTGAATTGGCAACCGTAGGCATAAGTTGGATAAATCTACAGTCCGACCCTGTTGATTTCCAATCCCGACTCTTATCATGTTTTGGTAGCCGGCACCGGAGAGCTTGGAGGAGGGTGTTCGGGGTGATATTGTGCCACCTTCGGAGGCTTTGGAAGTGTGGTCGCTGAACTTGAGAGACATCCGGGGACACAGATGACAGATGGCTCGCAATATACGGAGGCGTGCGGCGCGGATGCGATGTTGCTGGATTGTTTCAATAATCTTGGAAGAAGACATAGGTAGGAACAGGTGGGCTCGACGGACTTCACGTCAGGGCCCAGGGGTCTCATCATGGGATAAGATCTGATAACGCGGATCTAGCCGTGGGGAGAAAATCCTGTTCCCATCGACGCTCGATCGGCTCGGTTGAACTTGGCGACCGGACAGGGAATGTCATCGAAGCACATAATCCAATCACAGGATTGCATAACCCGTGGGGCTATACAAGAATTGCTTGCAAGATCTCGGCAACCTCTGGTTCAGCATATCAAAGTTGCAAGGTATTATTATACATCCCCTGTAAGATCAGAAGGGTAGTGCCGATGGCGACTTCTTCCAAATGTCCTACCGCAAATGAACTTGATGCCCACACATGAGAAGAAGCCGAACGGCAGCACATACTGGTTGTTGGAATTCACTTTTATCTATGTGAGACTTGTTCCATGGATGTTGGAATGCCGCTAGAATCAACTAAATCCGCCCGCCTGGCAGGTAGCCAAGCGAGTGTTTTTATATTACGGGACATTCATCGAGCGGCTTTTGATTTATGGCACACCATTGCGGTGGCAATCACGTTCAAGAACAGACAATGAAAGAGCTGGAGGAAGCAAATCAATTGTGGAGCAAACTCGATAGATGTTACACATAATGTTATTCAGACGGATCCATACGATCGGGGCCCGAGAGGCTGGTTCAACTAGCGATTTGATGGTAGCCGACAGCGAGATAGACGTAGTCAAGCAAAGAAGGCAGATAAGGTTGGAAACAGTGTCGTCATTGGAAGCAAACTGAAATAGTGGTCAACTGGTCAAGGATGTGGTAGACCTGCTATCCGTCGCTGACAGGAGTGTGCAAGAGATTGTACTCAAGGCGATGTACTCAAGGCGCAAGTGAAAGGCGTAAGGATTCACCACCATCTCGAGGACAGCGAAACGCGACCGGAGGTGAGTGCGTGAGGGTGTCGCATATGAATCATTGAGACAGACTAAGCTGGACCATGATGGTTTGACTGAAGCCAGAAAGTCAATGAGGTACGAACGAGGAGATACTAGATACGAGGGCATCGTGGGGGCCAGAATTGCGAAACAAATGAGGTATCATCAGACTTGAGAGCGATAACACGTAGAGAATGGATTACGGACAGCGGTGGTGGGGATGGTCTCAGCGAGGGTGTACAAGACAAGCAGAACCGAGCAAATGTTGGCAAGACCTGTTGCAAAGAGCAAGACTATGCGTACCAGTATGCCAGCAGCGGTCGCAGCGCACTCTGAGCCGAGCGAGCGGAGCATGCAGTCCTGACAGTTGGACTATCGTAGGATCACATTGCGTTGTTGACATGTACATGATGGTCGTTTCTTGCTCGTAGAGTTTGGTCTTACGATGCTGGGCAGCCTCGTTGAGGTGTCGTTCCCCTGTTGAAGTTCTTCTGCTTGAATCTTGAACTCAGCTATTCAACGCGCCGATTGCTCTCGCTTGATAGGAGATAGATGGTCAAAATGCAGTTGAACGAGTCAGATGATCATCGCCGTGTCTGATCTCACTCCCAGTCCCTGGTCGACAAACTCATTGTTGATCATGGTCGACTTCAACGCGCTATGATGTAACGTTGGAGACAGAGTCCGCGCTGCCTGAATAACGACTTTGATAATATCTTGTTCAGGGGGCTTGGGACCCCTCTTGGTAATGAGATTGAAGGTGTTGTTCACGTCAAAGACAGATTCAGCAGCAAAGGCGAGCCGCAAGTGTTCCCAAGGGTACTGACAGAGGGTGTCTAGGTCCACCTCACCCTTGACTTTGACGTTTCTGTCCTCCGACTTGACTTTGTTGGTCGCAAACTTCAGCTCAACTTTGTTGTTCCCCATACTGACTCTTCCCATTCTAGTCGAGAAGGCTTCAGACTGACTGCCGAGAGTATAACATTTTGCCACTCGTTGTTTGAGCGGGTGTGGGCCTCAGCCCGCTGTTCTGGTTGATTGACGGTCTGCGTCTGTTGGCAATCGTTGGGCGGTAGGCGTCGGATTCGGCGAGCTGTTCAGTGTGGTCGCGAGACTGTTTAAGAAGTTGACGTGTGCGAGGATTTTGGCCTCCGATATTCTCAGCCAGGGCTCGGGAGAGCGGTTGGCGAATTATGCTGCTGTCTCTACTCTGTTCTGGTCAAACAGGTGAGCGAGCTGGCGGTGTAGAACCAAGCAATCCTTGAGCGCAGCATCCTTCATGTCCTCCTTGACCTTCTTGACAGTTCCAGCGAGCTGCAGCTTCAGTCAGCTGGTTGACGTAGTTTTGGAGTTGGTCAGAAAGACGGCGCATGCGAACTTCATGGTCTTCGATGTCATTTCTAAGGCTGACAATGTGTTAGTCGAGTCTCTGACAAAACATTGGCAGTTCCTTACGTGTTTGATCTGCGTCTTAACGATTGCTCTCTCGACGGCAGGCTTAATCAGACGTCGGTCGCCTGCCGAGCCGCTGCGTTAGGTCGCCCCGTTACATGACTATGATGTGGTTAGAATGTGAGGCTTCAGACATACTTGGCTCAAGTGTTGGCGCTGGCGTGTATTGTCGTCTGGCGATCAGCCAATAGTGTGCTGCTATATTGCAGTTTAGGAGTATGGCGTTGATCGAGCCGCGGTAGACGTCGGAGTTGGTCGAAAGGTATTGTCCGGGGAGTGACAATGCGCGGGGTTTCATCCTGGCAGATCGGCGAGGACGAGCGGGGACGCAACGAGTAACGCGTAAGAACACAATAATCACGCATCCCAGAAAGAGCGTGGTTTTGGCTTGGATTTGCTACCTCCCTCCAGAAGCCGGCGATCCTCATGAAATCAGATTTGCAACAGAATCTTGGCCATACCGAGGCTAACAATTTTTGGATGCCGACGATTAACGGCCAGGCTTTTGCCAAGCATAGCTAGCACGCATGAAAGTCCCGAAAGCGATTTGATCACTGTTCCGCAAACAAGGAGGTTAATTGGCATGCCATACACATTGTTTTTTTTTTTCTTGAATGTATCAACCTCATAATTACTATAATAGCAGCAGGTCCCGCCCCTGTATCTCTTCCCACAGCCTTGCTGAATAGTGCTCGATGAGTAAGAGTAGTCCGATTGTGACATCCTCACCTTTGCTGTGTTGCGATACCTTTGTTGTTGGCCACGGGGTGCAGGTAAACATGCCACTCGAGGCCATGTGCTGCCATGGGCCCTCGTCATCTGAAGGTAAGAAGCAAAGTCAAGTACTGCGACATCAGAGGAAGCGAGTGGCATCTGCCGGTGGGGCCTTTGCTTTCTGCACTATCCTAGTGAAAGATATGTCAGGACCCGTCTCTCTACTACCCTGTCGCCTCTAGTACCCTGTCGCAGGCAAACGATGCTTTGGATAACAAGCCCGTAACCTGAGCAGGTGTATCTCGAAGCAAGAACTAATACCCTCGTTGAGACGGGCTTCACTAGGTCCCGCTTTTGCATGAGAATTGAAACCCGTGTAGTGCAAAATTTCCTCTGCGCTGTCATCTTCGTCCTACAATACTATCCTAACCTTGTACTTGTGGGTGGTTGAGGGTGGACTGCCCAAGCGTACTTTGTATACCGCGAGTCATGCAACCAAGGATGATTGCGCTTGACCAATAGTTTGCGTTTCCGAGAGACGACCTCCCTCTATGTTTCTTTCAGCATTTGCTCTTGTTGTTCTTTCGCACGACATGTGTTTCCTCCTCCTGCTTTGGCTCCCGTCTTCCTGCTTTGGTTCTTCGCCTTTTACGTTACTCCTCTAGCTCCCTATCGCGAAAAGCTCGTGTAGTGTCGGCTTAGTGAAGTTCTGTTGTGTGTTCACTGCTGATGTTTGCAAGCCTTGGGCATGAAGGTAGACGCAGGTCGTTGCAGGGCAATTTGTTCGCTCGCTGGTTCCCTATTTCCGAACTTCTCCAGTAGGCTGACAAGGTTTCCCAAGGCCAGGTTGTACAAGTTTAGTGTTCGTCCTCGTACTAACACGTTGAGTCTCGGATGGTAGAGGATTGGGTCTTTTAGCGCGTACGAGTGACCAAAGTGCGGTGTTTGAGGATGCTTGTCCCGTCGATGCAATCTTAGACCAAAGTTAACGTGTGTCTAGATTGATTGGCGATATCGCACACCTGTAGTGGAGGCATTCAGTGCAAACCATCGAACCAGATTCGCGCTCTGTAGCCTCTATCATGACTCCTTACAACTCGTCGCCGGATTGATGTTGGTCTTGAAGCTTGATGCCAGATGGAGAATGCCCTTGCCCATTGTCGCCGACTCAAATGCTATGCACTGTGATCGCAGATGAAAGATGTCGATGCCTGGTTCGGTCTTTCCTTCCTCGGGTCGGGCAATTGGTATGCCGTCGACCGGTAGGCGGAGAAGCTGAGGAGGTGGGGTAAATCAGCTGGCTGCTAGTAATAAGTATGAAGCGTGCGTCTCGACCCTCCTTTCTTTTTTCTCTCAATCACCACAATCCAGAGTAAGTCTACCTGATCCCATCATCCAAGGTCATTATGGAGATGTCGCTGCATTTGACTTGCATCTGCGCTCTACTTCTGCGCGTTCTTGCGCTCTGCACTCCATGCACTCACACCCTGCCCATCTAGCACCACATCATTCCATACGGCTTCTTTGTCGCGATGAGTTTTTGTGCATTATGGATATAATTTGCTTCCTCCAATTGGCATGCGATCTTTGCGTTTTATCTTTTGTTCAAATCATAAACCCCAAAATTCATGTAGAATCGATATCGTAATTGCTGCCCGAGTACAGGAACGTGAGGCAGTATGCTTCGCGTCTATCACATGCGCGGACGATGACGAAAGCGAAGCCTTCCTCGTGATGGAGGAAAGAGCAACCACCCAATGCAGCTGACAGGACTGATCTTTGGGCGTCGCGCTTCCTCCTCTCTCCCCTCCCTCTTCGTGACTCTACCATCTTGCATTGCAACTTTACCTGAAGACGACGAAGCCTATCGACTGCGTACCAATCTGATCAACTGGATCCATTCGTGACGAGCGATAGCACAAATAAGCCTTCTGTCTTCAAACTTTCGTTTCCTGCAAGCAATGTATGAGAAACGCAACAGCTCTATCGAATTGCATTGACAAACATGGCAGATCTCATCATGGTTTTGACCAGACGCCAAGCGGCCGCAGATAGAGGCGAGGCTAGCGAGCCCAAGCTGTCGGCGAAGGCCATGGGCAAGAGACCAGTGACCGACCCGGTCGAGGACGAGCAGCCGGTAGAGGCTTCCATCGTAAGATCAATCCAATCCCATGGTACTAGACTCATACTGACCAGACAATAGGCAAGATCAGCATCCCCTGTCGGAGAAGAAGAGGAAGAGGTCGACGAGACATGGTCCCTCGACGAGGATGACCTCCTTAATGATCCCAATTTTGTCAACACTGACGACTGGGAACGAGACTACGAGGATGATGATGTCGACCAGCTGAAAGAAGAAGAGGGGCTTGAAGCTCTTGAAGAACTCTACGCCCTGGAGTCTGGGGAGGAGCTTGACAAAGAGTCTGACGAGGAGCCCATCACACAGGGCAAGCGCAAGGCCTCAACAGGCAAGACATCGAGCCGTAGGACCTCGGCGCGCACCTCCTCGGGCACCTCGGCGTCCAAATCTTCAAAGTCAAGCAACGGTCGACCGCAGACTGTTCAGGATGCCAAGACCTATGTCTGGATGGTTGTCTGTTAGGAACGACAATCAGTTTACACTCCCGACAATGCCTGGTGGGATTGGGTGACCTTCATTTGCCGTGTTAGAACGAGCATTGAGGCCCGAAAGCGCCAGGCTATGGCTGTTGACTGGAACGATATCAAGGATTGCCCCTTTACGAAAGGCATGTTGTCGGTGTGGTTTCATCTGGACCCAAAAGAGCTTGAACACTGGATCCTGCACAACATAGACCGAGAAGTAGGACAAATCCTCGGTCGAGAACCTATCGTGACTGGAGAGGAATACCTTGACCTTCCAAGTGTATCAATCGAGGAGCTCACAAAATGGGGCATCTACATCTACATCGTTAGGGATGCAAAGAACAAGGTGGTTGGTGTATACGTCGGCTCTGGCACTGGCGTACTTGGTGTCTTCCAACGTACCTCGGATTACGACACTATGATTGAAAGAGCTCGTCGTCTGAATCGTTTTCCTGCAAAGATGCCGGACTACATCAAGCTGGCAGCGAAGCCTGGTTACAAGCTGGATATCCGTCCTCTATTCCTGGTCGACAGATCTGTATGCTCATCACCACGAATGATCTTGGTGGAGGGCATTTTCACAGACATTCTCAACACCTTCAATGTCAGTGATTCGTCCCGTAATGCACACCGCACGCAAGCCTCCATCAATGCATATTCGGAAGCCGTGGGAGAAGATATGCTTGCAGTCACATACCAGCCGCTCAATAGGGCCCACCAACTTCAACAGGGGGCTAGGAGAGTGACCCCGCCTTGTTGCATGATTGGCAGAGGATGCCCTGAGAGGACCGAAACCACCAGTGTGCTGTTTCTTACTCAAGGCGAGCTTCGCTATGGCTGCTTCGCGTGTTACAGCTCATGGTTCAATTTTTCTCATCGAGGAGCAAGCCGTGTTGGAATGTCGATTGGAGCCAAGTTCGAGAAATGGGTGGAGCACAAGCTCATACAATCGATCACTGGCCATCACGAGCGCATTCCCAAAGGCGCACAATGTGTGATGTGCGATGCCCCAGCAACGAGACGTTTCAGATTCGGCAACGTGGGATCTGAGCTGGCTTGCAAAAGTCACTCCACTGTTTGGGGACGGTCCGAGTTCGCCAAGGAAGTTGTCGACAGCGGCCATACCGACGATCTCCGTGTGTGGCAGAATGCTTTTGACAGATTTGTCTCGCACCATGACGATTTGGCTCAGGCAAGGCTTTTGAGAGAAAGTGAAGACGATATCGAATGCGCTATATGCGAGGGCGAGTACGATCCTACCACTATGGTGATGGTGCCTCAGACCATGAAGGATTATTTCGGTAGCGTTCCGTTGTCGGATGTTCTGCCTGTTGTCTGCAGTGCCTGCGAATCGACATGGAGCAGGTTCAAGCCCGGGACCAAAGCGGTAACCGCTCACTCTGTTTCCAACTACGAGGCGTTCAAGGGCTTCTGCGTAGAGTGCCGCCTCGGTCGGGAAGCCGCTGCTCGTGCGAAAGAGGCCACTTGTGTCTGTGGCGACCCTGGAGAGATCCAGCCACCGTCGCACTTCCAATACGCAGCATTCTACGATGGAGTTTGCAAAGGCTGTCATTCATATATCAGCACTCATTTGAGGAGAAAAGGCCACACATGGTCGTCAAGAGCCGATTTCGAGCACGCTTGCAGAAACCGTGTGAGGCGTTAGTCGAAAACTCGTTCAAGATAGGTCGCAGGATCAGACTTGTTCGTGAGTTGGCGAGTCGTTCAAGATAGGTCGCAGGACCAGACTTGTTCGGGCGCAAGCGTCGTGATGTCGAGCCGATGAGCGTTCAAGATAGGTCGCAAGATCAGACTTGTTCGTGAGTTGGCGAGTCGTTCAAGATAGGTCGCAGGATCAGACTTGAACGGCGTGCCAGTGAAGTCGAATTGGAGAGCCTGTACGTGGCCACTGGTACGAACCTATTCCTCGTGAATAGAGCCAATCTCCATCGCACCAAAGGTATGTCCGCTACTTCCCACCTCATATGCATCAAACATGTATTCCCACGAAAAAACAATGACTCCATCCATCGCAAGTAAGTGTGAGACTTCATGAATTGATCTATATGGAGCAAGAATTCCCGGATGTCAAGCCAACAACACTTGGTCAAGCATCTCATTGCTGGTTTAAGCAGCGCTACGATTGTACGCAGTGGCGCTTGCACGATTCGGATCTCCGTGCGATTTGGCCAGCAGTGTTTCTGAGGGTGCTTTTTGATCTGTGTAGCAAGCTCTCAGAGTCTTCCGTCAATCCCGACTTGTCGAATGTCAGAGTCAAGGGTTTACTCAGGCGGTGCATTGCGGAGCAGGAGCTTGGCACGCTGGGGCCACATCAGATAGCTAATTCAACAACTACCAAGGTTATCCAGCTATTGATACAATCAGATACCCATCAGAGACCCATTGTGCTTTTCGTTACCACCAAGACCCACATCGATACCACAACGTCCTTTTCTTGGTTAGCGCCTGGCTGTCTCCTCACGGATTCACAAAAACGAGTTCAGCTCTCTTTACACACAGCGGTCAACTGCAACTATCAGTTCATGTCGACTCGCGTGTCAACGGTCGCATGCTCGCTCGCCATCCTGTCGACTTGTCTCCGCAAGCAGTGGATCCTCCTACGTTGATCCCGCGTACAATCCGAGCAGACCATATCTGGAACCACGCACGTCGCTGTACTCCAGACGACACGATCCACCACTCCGATGTATACTGCGGCTCAATCAATTCTACGCTCATTGAATACAAGCTTGACCGATAAAGCACAACACTTTCGAGCAAGGAGAATGAAGGGTTCTCGATACGGCCCGCACAGGCTGTCAGAAATACAGCGACAGATAGGCACGAACAACCAGCAGGTGCTCTTCACAATGGGTAGCCATCTTCCGGTAACGCTCATAGCTCGCCTTCACTTCTGTCAATCTAGTTGACAAGGAGAACAAATTCATCCTCTCAACCAGAACTGAACGCATGCCCCTTTTGAAAGGACAATATCCGAGTCATTGTCGAGAAACAACAAACTCTACCTCGATCGTTACATCCGGCGTCTTGGTACAAGACTCTCAGCTCATCGGATTCGGACATGATCAGCGAGAGGCTCTTTGACTGCTACTACAGGTAAACCTCCTGCCTTTCTTTTTAATCTTCAATCGGTCGAAGCAGGATCTTCTTTGTACGCAGTCAAATCAACGACTACTACCACCCAGGAAGCTCAGGGCTAGCGAGCGGAAAGCTCAACGAGTCGACCAGTCCCGCAGTACTTCGCCGGCTGCCCACTCTGGATTCCCCTTTATCAGCCCTGCATTGATCTAACACTTGAGACTTGCGGTTTCTCGCTGCTCTTTCCTTCATCATTGTCTTTTCCTTGCTATCTATCTTGACAACATCGAACTCTTGATGAGCCAATCTGGTGACTGCCTCATTAAGTATCTGGCGAGTTGGGTGGTGGTTCCAGCACCTCCGTCTGATACCACGGTATCTCAATTCTTTCTTGGACTCCTTGAACTCATCCTCCAACTCTACATTGTTGTAGCGAGCCGATACATCCTCGCTGCTCTTCTGACCATCATTGTCCGGTTTCTTGATGTCTTTTCATTTTCCACCAGCTTCTTGCGCATTCGGCGTGGTTGAGTGTTCTCGGAGTCATTGTAGCCGCCTGCGATGTGTATGGGTAGAGGTGAGACGGGAAAGTGCATACACGAGGCTTACAACAGTAGATTGCGTTTTTTGGCGATAAAACTGTCTTTGAAAGTTGTTGCTATCCTTGTCCTGTTCGGCTGTGTTTCTTTGGTAGCGGGGTTGGCCATGAAGTCGATGTTGCTTTGGTAAATTGCGATTGGTCGAACGGGTGTTGTTTGCTAGCTTCTTGTGTTGTTGTAGTCGGAGATTGCGGCCGTGGTCTTGGAGGCTTCTGGCTTCCTATCAAGGCGCTCTCTCTGGCTATTCTGAGACGAGGTACTCGAATACTTGTGTGTGCATACGAGTCGCGCGAGATGGCGCTCTACAGTTAAAATGCATGTGACTGGTCGCTCATCCAATGCTATGGAATGGCTGTGAATAGCTGCTCAAGCAAGATTGATGAGGTCCAAGAAAGGCGTTGTTCTTGCAAATGTCAAATCTTCGTGGCGAAGATGACGACCGTTCTGGAAACGGATTTTGACCCAGCAACATTGAGAAGTTACACTGTTCCTGCTTGCAAATTTCGTGCCTGAAGGATTATTCATGGACTGGCAGTCTGGCACCTCGTAGTACGTACTCCGGATGTGATTCCATGGTACCTCAACCGTGGCGCAAGGCACAGCGTGGTGATTGGAGGAAACAAAGACAGAAGCGGCAGAAGGTTCAGGTACGAAAGAGTCAATCACTGTCCAAGCGTCTGCCTGCTAGTCAGCAATTTTTACCGAAGGGTTCCGGAATATCACTCTTCTGGGCAACTCCACAACAATCAACAACAGAACAGACGATCTTTCATTGCTATTATTACTATTACTGCTCGATCCGACAACCTCCACATCGCCATCAGCCGGGCAACCGAGAACCTCATTCCAATCTGTGTCAAGACCACCGATTCAAGTCCACTTCTCAGCTGGATGTGGTCGTGTGCTCCATTCGTCAACCTACGTCAATGAATCTCTTGTCTCAACGGTATCGAAACCTTAAAGAGGATGCTATTATGAGCATGAATCCTACTTCGCCGCATTGATGACTCCAACTGTTAGTCCAATCCAACGACTCTCGCGGTCTCTCAGATCGCTTGCGATGAAATCGGCATTTTGCTCCAGAGTGGTCTCGTACCTTGGAGCGTTCATGCCAGCCAAGATAGCTTTTCCGAGGAACGGAATGTGTTTCAGCCATGAGTCTTTCCACAACGGTGGCGACGAGGCCTCGGCCGTCAGTTTATGGTGGTTGGACTTCGCCGGCACGCTGATTTCGGATTTCTCGGCTGTCATATTGCTTGGACAGAGCAAAGACCAGTCCACCGAGTGAGGTGGCAAAGCTCTGAGGAGCTTGATATTCTGGCGATGTTCGAGGAAGATGGGTATGCTGGAAACTGTCAACCACCTGTGCGCGCCTGCGATGCAACCTCCCGCGTGCTAAAGCCTTCAGCGCATGTAGCTACCACATTGCACAATGTTGTTAGAAAGCAGAGGCGTGTCCATAGAGAGCCCATAAGGCGTTGCTTCTCAGTGGATACTGCCCTGTTGCCCAATAATATTGTGCATTTTGATAGTGTACACTTTGCTCTTTGCTATGATCGGGGTACGACGAGCACACAGGGAGGAATGTGTCTAACTTACTAGTTCGAGAGCATGGTCTCTGTGCCAGGAAAGTTCAATACGCCCAAACCACCGAGAAGCCAGATTCGTAGGGGTTGGTTTCTTTCTGATCCAGCTTGTTGCGTGCCTTTGAGGACGGCGGAGAAGATCTCTGGCAGATTGTTTCTCTTCCATGGCGCCATGGCTGCTACGCCAGCAGTGTTGACGACAGCTTCGCAATCGTTCTCGAGTATGGCACGTTTAATTGAGGTCGTGTCTGTGGCATTTCCCTCGACGATAGCAATCTTGCTACAGATGCCTGCTGGAAGGAGAGCTTGGAGTTTCTTGGAAGAACGAACATATGCGACGACTTCGTGCCCGTGAGTGAGCAGTGCTGCAACAAGTCTCTGACCAAGGTTTCCAGTTGCGCCGACAAGAAGGACCTTCATGTTTGCTGTGTGTTCTTCGTTACTTGATATTGGATGTTTGGTTTCTGGTGTTTGGTGTGTTGATTGTGATTTGGTGGTCCTAAGAGACCTTCTCCAGCTGGTTATATACACAAGATCGCCAACCAGAGGTCAAGGTATAAGGTGGGATCATCGGCTCTTGCTTCCACCGTGTTCTGCTGTGGCGTGTCTTGCCAACACCCGCCGACGACAGGCCCTTTGCTTCAGTGGTACCGAAGCTCCGAACATTGCTTAGAGCGACGGGGAGATAGGTGTTCGCATACTGATTCGCCGACGGGGTATCTCGTACTATGCTAATTGATTGAAGACAAAGAACGGAGGGGTGTCGGAGGAAGCGGGGTTGACATCCAAAGCCTTCGGACGAACCTCCTCCCGACTACTCCCTGGCATGTGCCTGCACGAATATAATCGGCCGTACTGATCCACCGCAGGATTCATCCTTCTATGGGATACAGTCATTCTTGCTGCCTAACGACGAACCGAGTTTGATCCTTATATTCGGTGTTCAAAATGCCGGTCAGTTCATTGCACCAACGCGGCAAACATGTCTCGTCCGTGGGCAGATCAGCCATACAGTCTTATCGACACCAGGTGTTTCTCACAAGATGTAAGGTTACTTGTATCCTGAGAACTTGCCGTAGGAGCCTCCATACAGTGTGTGGTTAGAAGCAGGATGAGGAACGGCTTGCATCTATCCAACGAAGCAGTCGATGAGACAGCGACTGCGTCGTCACTACGTTCCGGCGCGGGTCTGATGAGCTTGCTCGCTGGACGGGCGAAAGAGAAAGGCCGATCTTGATCCAGGAGTTGGTTGAACAAGGCTTTTACTTTCAGTTCGAAGACTGCTTGCCTGTGATTGACGATAACAGACAGCCCAACTTGTTGGACACTTTTTTTCAAAACCACAACACCAGCTCCACAGACAACTCCGCAATCAAAAGAAGACGAGCAAGAAATACCAATCCCTGCACTTTCACTTCTCTCAGTCAACCTCTAACCATACACGATATAAAAGTCGTCTCAACGTTCCTTCACGTCATATTGTCGCACATTCTAACCTTCTGCACGCTACTCCACTTTCACACCCTCGTCATGGCACAAGAATTTTGATTCAATATTGGACCCGACGGCTGGACTCATATCAGACCTGGCAGCTGGACTCCTCGCACCGTCGCCGCTGCTACAGATGAGAACAAGAAGAATAACATAAGCTACACAGACAAGATCTCAAAAGCACGGTCAAGTAGAGGAAGAAATACTACTGGAAATTTTTCACACACATTCACTTTCTTCATCCCACTTTCAACCACACACGGCGCAAAGGCTCCTACGACCACAGTCGCAACAACTCCAACAATGGCCAACAATGCACAAGAAGCTAGCAGACAGGGCCGATCGCTTCGGCGAGCTAATCCAGAAAGCCTACATACTTGGACAGCATGCAAAGTTGACGATCACGACAAATGCTCCGCCAGGAAGTCGCCAGGTTGGCTGAGAACATTGGTCCTTGTGCGTCTTGTCGTTGGCGCTGTTTGCTATGGGTGGTCATGGAAAAGAAGCTGCAAGGGCATAAGCAGCGAAGAAGAGATAGATATCTGTCAACTACAGTTCCAAGCAATTAGATTGCAGGCGACTCGCCTCGATCTCCCTTTTGACCGATGTGGAGTATGCATGGCTGTTGTAAGGTCTAAGAAGCAGAGTCTAAACATGTAAAATGCCTCAACAGCAAGCATGATTCCTCAGCAACGGGTGTGCTCAGAGGTTGGTGTCGAGAACCGGCAAGAAGAGCACACCGGAAATTCCTCGAGTGGTCGCAGTGAACGTCAACCGAAGAGTCATTCTATACCACGGCGTGCCACTTCCCTGACCTCGCTTCTCCGACTCCGCATAGCTGTAAAAAGGAGAGTCGTCATCGTCTTTTTCTCCATTATCGTCGTGTCACCCCTGCTGGAGAGAAGCGAAAAGCACACCTGACATCCATGTACTGATCGCAGCACACATTAATTCTGGCAGCTTCATCTGATACCACGGTGCTCCATCTCGTTCTTGACCTATTCGAAAATGTTCTTCAGCTTTGCATCGCTCGAGCGAGCCAAGACATTCTCAAACATCTTCTTCAGCTCTGCGTTGCTGTAACGAGCCAAGACATCCCCGTTGCTCTTCTCATGGTCATCTTCCTCCTTCTTGATATCTTCAGCCTTGACAGCAACGAACTTTTCCTGGGCCGATCGAAGAATTTCCTGATGAAGAACCTGTCATATTTGTCAGCTTCGCCTCTGTTGCGGAGTCTTGATCGGAGGAATCTTTCATACCTTCTATAATGGTTCGGTGGGACGATTGGCCTTGTCTACTAGCTTCTTGCGCTTGCAGCATTGCTGAGTGTTGTGGGAGCCTTTGTGCAGTGTGTGGTCAGGAATTGAAAAGAGGAAATCAACGTACAAGAGAGGCTTACAGTAGTATTTTTTTACTCTTTTTTCAGCTGTTATGGCTGTGAAGTGGACGTTGTACTTCTTGAACTCATTCGCAGCAGCAGCAACTTGCTGGTGATACAAGGAATCAGATTAGAAAGTGTAGGAAGGCGTCACGAGAGTGTGAATATCTGAACACGGATGTTGATGCGCAAGCCTGAAGAGGCGCGGGGATATGAAGTGAAGTAGCGTTGCTGGCGCGGTGAGAGCGGAAGCAAACACCTAAATGTGAGGTAATCTGCTGTGTGACAACCTGTGCTTCAAGCTTCCATTGATCGACCAAGCATCGGCTCCATCTGCAATCGTTGCTGGCTCTCAGCACAGTGCATGTTAAAAGCTCTGTCGCATTGATTATGTGGCCCAGGAAGAATGAAGAGGTCGTTCGCGGCGCTTGCGAGGTCGGCGGTATGGAGAGAAACAGTAAGGTGGCCCTGGCAAGCACTGTCCAAGATGTCTGCATGCTTGGTTAAGTGCTATGGATGGGAGTGAAGTATAACTCTGTGTTTGGGACGTCTGACTGTTGCCATCTTGTTGATGTCTAGGTACGGTAGAGACGCAGGCAGCAATGATGTCAGCTTTCCCCACCGTTTACGCTTTGGGAACAGTGCTTGGCGAAGCCTCCCGATTTTGTGTCATGCTTCGTGTTCGGGTGAGTGCGGGGATAGCGAAACTAGCGGTCGACTATTGAACATGGAGATTGCGGCAGGTCGTGTGCTTCCGGCTGCCTACAATTAAACCCAACATTCAACTTGCTCGTTTTGCTATTCTTAGACGTGGCATTCGGATACTTGGGTGAGCTGTAGATGGTAATTTGCCCTATGTCTTGAGTAGTTGTGACAGCCAGCTATACAGAGAAGTCCAGAGAGAGGTTTAAGTGTGGTCCCGTTTCGAAATAAAAATCGTGGAGATTACAGCTTGGGGATTTCGGCTAGGTACACGAAAATCAATCTCCCAGTGCTCAGCAACCTAGACATATCAACGCTACTATTCTGGGACTGATTCTCTATTTCCTGGGAATCACGAGTCGTGACTGAGCACTTAAACGCATGTGATTGGCTAGGCAGTCATCGCCGTGGAATGGTTAAGTTGACCAAATTTGGCCGTTGTGTTCTTTGTGTGTGGCGATGTCTCAATCTTCGTTGCCGTTCGCGAGGAAGGAAGATGACCTTTCCAGAAAGAGACTTTTGGCCCAGCAACAAGAGGGAAGTTGCTAATGTTTTGCTGCCCAGAAATTGAGCAGAACCGTGGGAGGCGGATTAACCGAAGGACGTCGTACTCAAACTATGTGTTCCACGGTACCCGAGCTAGTGGCGCAAGGCACAGCTTGATGATTGGAAGGATGAGAGACAACAAGCGACGGAGGATCTAGGCGTAGAAAGTATAATGAGATATCCAAGCGCCCTGGCATATATAGTCCTTGACCTTCGGCCTCATCTTCCTTGTTCAGTCACCTCGAGATCGCCGCGTGCTAGTATTAATATTTAATATCTATTTCTTTTCTTTGCTTCCAAGCACCCCACACTCGCTACATCAATAATCATGCGCGCCGCCGCCGCTCCTTCTATCCTCGCCTTGGCGCAACTCTCCATCGCCGCCTCTCTTCCTCAACTCGAGGCCCGCCAGAACAACGTTACCGAATGCTCTGACGTGCATATCTTCCTAGCCAAAGGTCCGTTTCGAAGAGAAGCCAGAAAAGTAGCCATACTCACATATTTTAGGCAATAACGAACCCTACCCCGGTCGTCAGGGAAAGCTTGTCAACGCCGTCTGTGATGGTCTCGCAGGCTGCGACTATGAGGACATTCTTTTCTATAATCCCGTCGAGGCTCCTTACTGCCAGTCAGTCGAGCAGGGTAAGTCATGTTTTTGTCTATGCAACTCTGTGCCCATGTGCTAATTCTACCTTCGCTTTAGGTGTCGCTGATGGAATCGCTCAGCTGAACGCTTACGCTGCTCGCTGCCCCAACACCAAGTTGGTCCTCAGCGGTTACTCTCAAGGTGCCCAGGTTGTTGGCGACATCATCGGTGGTGGAAACGGCACTTTCTTCCAGGGCTGCACAACCACTCCTACTCCTGCTCTTGACGTCAACTCTGCTCTCGGCAAGCAGATCGTTGCTGTCACTGTCTTCGGTAACACCAGACACACTGCCAACCAGCCCTACAACCAGTTCAGCGGTGCTCCCGACAACGGTATCTTCCCTCGTCCTGACTACCAGCTGGCCAACCTTGCCACCTGGACTTCCAAGTTCCACGACTACTGTGTTGCCGAGGACCCTATCTGCGCTGGTGGAGATGTTGTTGCAGACCACCTTAACTACTTCGACCTCTACAGCGACACTGCCGCCGCCTGGATCAAGAGCCAGATCGCTTCTGCCGATGTTGTTATCTCCAGCACCATTGTCTCCCCTAGCAGCACCTTCACCTCCGTCGCCACCTCCGGCAAGGCTGTCCCTACCACCTACGCTTACACCAACAACACCGCCACCACCAACCCCGCTCTCACTGCTGCTTCTTCTGCTTCTCTCTCCTCGATCCAGTCCTCGGTCCTTGCCATCCCTACTGTTGCTCCCGAGTCCGCTGTGACCGTCACTGTCAACTGTGCTTCCGTTGACACTTCTGCCATCGCCTCTTACACCTCTGCCTGGGCTTCCACCGCCACCGGTACTCAGAACGTTGGTGCTTCTCCCACTGGTGGTTCTATCTCTGCCACCACTGGTTCTGCCACCTCTGGCTCCGCTGGATCCAAGTCTTCCAGCGCTGCTAACGGCACCCACACTCTTATGCCTTACACTGGTGCCGCAAGCTCCATCTCTGGCGCCGTTTCCGGCTCTCTTGCCGTTGTCCTCTTGGGCGCATTCGCTCTGGTTCTCTAAGTTCCAGAATCTTCTTGTACATAAAAGAAATTTTTTCGTATCTTCCTAGCATTTATTTCATATATATCTAATGACTTTTTTGATGTCTCATTCATGATATCCTCAAGTAATACTGTTCTTTTTGACATCCATATGGTGAACAAGTCACTGACATCGACGAGGCCTTGCGCAACATCAGCACGGCAATCACAAACTTCATGAGGCAGAATGGAGCTCCGAACGCTGCAGAAAGCGTCACTGGGTTATTGGCTAGAGAGACTGCTTGCGTCCGCATACGATGGGAGATTGTAGGATCTCGGCGGACGTAAGACGAAGATACAACCTGTAAAAATGCAGAGTGGTGTTTGATGTCAGAACCACATCCAAAGAAACCACATGACATGGAGAGCTTTCTGTGGACACCACTCTCATTCTTGAAAGTATTGTGCATTTCTACAGCGGAGTATAATATGACTTCTGTCTCTGTTGGGATAGATGACAGTGCAGTACTCCCCGTTTGCTGATCACGACGAACCATAACTATCAAAATACACAATTGTTTCTAGCTTGGAGATGTTTCCAGAGAGAGTGGCTGTCGTGCAGGCTCTCAGTGGACATTTGGAGCAACATTCTGATTATCACAATGCACAAATGTATCCATACTAGATATGTACCCTGAGAGAGCTCACAAGAACATGTACATCCCAATGGATGTGGGCATGAAAAATCAGCTATCGGGATGCACAATAGTTTTTGGCTGTGGGCTATGTCCAAAGAGAGTCCATAGAAATAGGCACTCCCATGAGCTCGAAGGTGAAATACCAGCTATAAAAATGCACAAATTTGTTCAATTGGTAGATGTTTCCAAAGAAAGCCGGTGAAAGTTAGCGTCCCCAGTGGATATAAACATGAAACACCAGCTGTCAAAATGCACGATAGTTTTTGAATCGGAGTTGTGTCCAAGGAGAGCCTGTGAAAAGGAGGACTTTCAGTGGATCATGCTCTGGATCTCGTAACTACTGTGTAAATTTATAGTTGTGAAATGATCTATATCGTACTGGAGATGTACCAAGGAGAGATAGATGTAAGCTAGTTTGGTCTGATCACCCCTGAGGTCTAGGCTAATGACTGAAAGTAGGTGCCAACACTCTCCAACACGACTTGACGAACGTGGAGTATCTTTGCTGGGCTATAGACGACAAGCTTTCCTATACCACGTCCGAGAGAAAGAACCCATACAGGATACCAGACCTTACAATCCTGGGTCATCGAAAGAATGCTCCGTAGGCTTCTATCAGGCACTGTCGTCTCGGCAGCGCCGAGAGCGAACGGGGACGAGCACACGTCGAGTAGCAGATACAAACTCAGCTCATGCACTTTTGCGAAACTTCACCTCACCAGTTCACCCCTGGATCCGTCGCGGCGCAAGAAAAGCACACAACCGGGTACCGGCGACGACGACCTTCGGGTACCGACAACATCAACCATGCCATCACGTCTTTCTGAAAGCAGTCCCGAGGCCGATCCCAACATGGCCGACAGCTGGAGTCTCGAAAGAGACGCGAAGCTGAACCGCGAATACACCCTCGTCGATAATGACGACGCAAGCGAACCGGGTTACGATGTCATCCCCGACATCCGCACCACCCTGGTCGAGAAGAACCCTAAGAAACCTCCACACCCCCTCGACCACTATGCCGACGACCGCAGCTACATCCGAAGGCTCGCGGAGCGCATGGACTTTTGGGTGTCCGACCCGGCGGCTCGTCTCAGGGGTGGCAAGCAACGAGCATCCGGCGAACGCAGCGACGAAGACCGGGTCGCACAGAAGCAGGCCGAAGACGCGACCTGGGTCGACAACATCAAGAACGATATAAGATGTTTGTGGGATAATATGGGCGTCGGTCAAGATCTTCTCGATGACGAATTGCAGCGTTTGAGAGTCGCGTTCTTTGCTGAGTGCAGAGAAACGTTAGAGCAGATTGAGGATGAGGGCCACGGTGTCGGCCTTGCTCAGTTCCAGACTGTGATGCGTACTCTGCTGGTCGGGCATGACTTGAAGCTTTCAGGAGAAGGTATCAAGATCATGAAGGAAATGGCCACCGACAAGCAGATCCTTCAAAACCAGCCCAGTTTCACCTTCGAAGAACAAAGAGATATCAGCAAGTCTGCTGTCCAGATGATGGCCCGATTGTCCAAATGGGAACACGACCTGCTCCGCAATCGCCTGCTCTCCAAGTTGAGTCCTGAGCAAAGAGAAATCTACAATCGCCAAAAGCTGAATCCCGTTCATCGTTACTTCAACAGCCGCGCCATCAAGTCGTTTGCCAAAGGAAAGAAGAAGCTGATGGAAGAAGAATTGATGAAACTTGTGCAGGAAGAAAAGCTGCGCTGCAACAAGCTTTGGTTGGATGATCTGGAGTGTCAACAAAAACATCATGAAAAGCAGGTGGAGATTCTCATGGAACAGCTGGAGCGTCAGAAGTACTGAGACCTTCAATGGAAGGGATTATGCGGGCAGTATGGGGTCCTGTATTTTTCTTTGAGATGCCTTTAAGGGAAAAGAAGCCACGATGGACTTCTGGAGAAGTCACTGCTTAATCAAGCTGAAGTACGAGGAGATGCTTGATCCCGAAAGCTTTATGGAGAGGTTCTTTGATGTATCAGGCAATCGAGAGGAGAGAACAGGTCATACTTATCCGCACGATAACAATTCAGCCAAAGCGTTACATCTTTGCTCGATCAAGCGTTTGCATGACATGAGATATCTGTTGCTGTCCTTCTGTAGAATGAATCTGCTGTTTGGTCATGAGACAAAAACATGGAAAGAGCTGACCGACGAGCAAACGACGTTAAGATCAACTTTCGGAAGCTTGTTTCCGAGAGCTAATCACGCCTCTCGCGTCGCGGGCCTGCCTCGTCACGAGGCGCAAGCCCTCCTGCCGCACAAGAGTGCCGGTGCAACATACAGATATTTGACTTTAAGACTCCGCGTTCTAGTAAACTGAAAGAGAGCAGCAATTGACTTTACCGTCTGCCATTCCTACGGAATCCTTCTCGGCAATGCAGAGAGTTGCAAAAGAGTGGCCTTCAGGGCTACGCCAACAGTCTGGCAAGATTTCGGTCAAGTTCAGTCCGAATCTTGTCGTCGGGAGATGATCGATCTTGGCCGAAAGGCGATCTCGCAGTTCCTCCCTCGTCGTCCTTCTTGCTTTGCTTTGCAGACAGTTTGCTTTTTTGGAGATACACTCACTTCTTCCATATCTGGGACTGCATATTGAGGAAACCAATGCGTGTCCGAAGGCGATCCGTCTACCATCATCCACCTTTCTTTGAACAATAATTACTCGTCATGAATCCAAATATCGAAAAGCAACAGCCAAGACCGCACGAACAGCACATTGCTGAAGAGGCTGATTCACCACATCTTAGCAAAGAATCCTTCGAACGAGACATTGAGTCCCCAGATTCAGACGACAACGGTGTCACACTCAAACGCACTGTATCGCGCAAACCACCGCACCCCGAATGTCGTTTCTGCAAGCAAGGTCTTACAGACGAAGAAGGCGAGCCTTGCCATAAGCATGATGGCTTTGAGACAGATCCCAATCTTGTACTCTGGGATGGAGATGACGACCCAGCGAAACCCATGAATTGGCCCATGTGGCGTAAAGTCTGCTTCTCCATCACTGCCAGTTGCTTCGTCATTGCGGTTTCCTTGTCATCCAGTATATTTGGTCCAGCTACCAAGATCACCGCGCAGAAATACAATGTATCGCACGAGGTGATGAACCTGGGTATCACTTTTCATATCCTTGGATTCGCCTGTGGACCTCTTATCTTTGGCCCATTAAGTGAAATCCTTGGGCGTACCATCCCACTTTGGATAGGTCTTTTTGGGATGAGCATTTTCCAGATACCAGAAGCTGTTGCTCAGAACGTTCAGACTATACTCGTATGCCGCTTCCTCGAAGGTCTCTTTGGTAGTGCTATCTTTGCTGTCGTTAGCGGCATGTTTGTCGACATCTGGACACCAATTCACCGAGGTGTGGGACTGGGAGCATCAGCAACCTGTATCAATCTTGGTTCTACGTTTGCGCCAATCATTGGCGCTTATGCAACTAACCACTTGAACTGGAGATGGACAGCCTGGCTTACTCTCATCTATATCGGTCTGGTCGGGTTCTTCGGTGTACTGATCATACGCGAAAGCTTCGAACCAGTACTTCTCGCTCGCAAAGCCAAACGCCTTCGTTCTCAAACTGGAAACACCAGCCTCTATGCCAAGTTCGAGGAGACCCCTGTCGATTTCAAAATCCTGGTACAGAAGTATGCCACAAAGCCAGTGCGCATGTTTGTTCAAGAACCCATCTTGATCTTCTGTACTATCTACCTCACAATCGTGTACGGAACGCTGTATCTCTCCTACCAAGCCATCCCCTTTTCGTTTCGCAACAGAGGATGGAGCCCTTCGGTCTCCTACTTGCCTTTCATTGCCATCACTCTGGGCATCATCAGCGCTTGGATTGTCTTCTCCGTCTTCACGTTGACATGGTACAAGAAGAGATGGCTCGTCAACAAAAGCGCACCACCTGAAGATCGCCTCCCTCCAATGATTCTGGGTGCTTTCATTCTCCCTCCCTCACTTTTCTGGCTCGGCTGGTCACAAGAAACACACTGGGCATCCCAAGTGATCGCCGCCTACTTCGTCGGTCTGGGCTTGTTGCTAATCTTCATCGCTGGTATAGTGTATATTGTAGACACCTACCTGATCAACAGCAACTCAGCAATGTCTATCCATATTGTGGTGAGAAGCATTGTATCTTCTTCATTTCCTCTGTTTGCTGGCCCCATGTTTGAGGGTTTGGGAACTGGTTGGGCGTGCTCGGTGTTAGGGTTCGTGTGCTTGGCCATGATACCTGTGCCCATTGTCTTTTATTTGAAGGGCAAGACGATAAGAAGTTGGAGTCGTTATGCACCTGGCACTTAGAATTAGAAATATTGCATCATGTAATCGCAAGCAAGTATATATATCGATATCCTGGAATAGGATGAAACTCTCATGATAGTACACTGCCATTATTGAACTTCATGCACATACAATACTTACTGACATGAGCATTCGTTCTCATCCTCCTTTTACAAGACGCATCGAAACCCAGCAGTCATTATAGAGACGTCTTGTGATTGAGCACACAGCATGAGTAATCAAATCGATCTGAGTACACAAAAGACGACACCGCTTTGGACACGTGTGTTCACATGGTTAATCAGAGAGAAGACGATGTAAACACAACAATGTTGCTGGTCAAACCAGTAGTCAAGAGCTTGCGTGCGCTTGTTTATTGTTCATAGACCGACGGATTTACAAGGAACACTTCCTGACTGTGGAAGGGAGCAGATCGACATCTGTCCTTCCTTTCGATGATCACTGAACTTACAACCATAGTTGAAGGATCGGACACAAACAAGTGTCCCCCAACACACTCAAGCCTACGAACAAGATACAGCTACCTTTCAGAAGAGCTGGGAGGCGAAGAATGTCGATACATCGGGTAAGGTGTAAATCGGTCGCGAAAGGGGCTCGAGGATGGTGAGAGTGAGGTGACGGGAGACGAAAAACGACGGCGGGGATAAAATGCATGTTGTGGATCGAGGACGATACGAGGGGAAAGGGGATCGGATCGCAATTGCGTTTCGCTTGATCTCGTGGATCAATGGCGCCGGAGGGGAGGTGGACGTCGAATGGTTGATAATTGATTGGATACGATATCGAAGGATCGGGTCGCTCGTGTAATCGCTCGCCTCGTACGAACTGGTCGAACCGCACTGCTGCTAATTTTTGATCAATCTCAGATAAAAACGCCCGCCTGAAAAGCACACCCAACAGCAACAAAAACAAAAACGTAGAATGGGGCGTCAGACAGCAGAACCTCGCGCATTTTTACCCATCAAATGGAACGCTGTAGGAGGCGACGAGGTTGCTGCACTGGGGGTTGGGGAGGAGTGAATTATGCTGGCCAAGCGTGATGACTGGCTGCGACACCAAATCTTCTGTCACTATCCCAGTGGGAGTAGTGCACACTAGCAGCAATGGGGTTAGTGGTGTAAGAATAGCTCGAGCGCAGGATAACTACTCGGCAGTGTCAAGGTCGTCGTGGGCAGCAGCGGCAGGAGGAGACTCGACAGCAGGTTCTGTGGCACTGTGTTAGCTACCAGATTGTAAATGTTCAGGTCGATGGTCGCGTACCCTTTGGCTCTTCACCGTTAGGCTCGCGTTCTTCGCGTTCTTCTCTCTCACGGTCCTCGCGGTCCTCACGAGGGCGCTCCTCACGTTCGCGGTCGTCGTCGCGCTTGGTGTCACGTTCGCGGTCATCGTCACGGTCTCTGGCATCGCGGTCTCTCTCACGCTCACGGTCCTCAGGGCTGCGGGTGCGGTCGCGGCGGTCGTAGTCGCGCTCGCGGCGGTCGTCCTTGCGAGGAGAGTGGTCGCCACGGCGAGAACGGGGAGCAGGGCTGGTGGAGCGGCGACGAGGAGAACGGTCACGACGGTCACCACGATCGCCACGGTCGCCACGCTCACCGCGAGGAGGACGACCAGCATCGAAGCGCCAGGAAGCAGAGGGAGGGGTTCTGGCCCACTGTTGAGAGGAATCAGTCTTTTGTCGTCGTCGAAAAGCAAGTTGAATAGGAGCGCACCTCAATCTTCAATTCCTCATTGCGGCTGATGCGGCGGTTGTGCATCTCGTGGTAAGCGTCATCGGCATCGCGGCGGCTTTCGTACTCGACAAAGGCGAAACTGCGCATGGTCAGCAACATGCTGGGAAGGCTGGACATGCGACGAAAGACTTACAGTCTGCTGGAAGAGGTACGAGGAGCGGGGATGTCGCAGCGCACAAGACGTCCGTAGCTATTAAAGTCAGCGCCAAGTTATTCCGAACACAGATTCACGATGCGCATCGCGGCGCAATGCAACATGTTTCGATGTAATTGGGTGCATACCGTTCAAACTCATAGGCAAGATCGCGGGCGCGGGTTGCGGGACCGAAGCCAGACACGTAGAGGGTGGTTGCAGAGCGCGACATCTTGGAACCGGATCGATGGTGAATCTTTGGTGTGTACTGAGCGAGGAATCTGTCAATATCGAGCAGACACGATGAAAGTAGAAAGAAAGTCGATAGACTTGTGTCAAATGACGATGCAGAAGATGTGGCTGGGCCCTGCGACTTCCTGCCTGAGAGAGCTCGCCATCTTTTGTTTCTTGGCACGGCAAGTGCCGTTGGGGGTCTCTCTTACCTTGCCATGTCTACCAAAGGCCTGGAGATCCTCCTGTTCCTTCTTCTCTCTCCATCTGTAAAGTCGTGTAGAGCGACCGTCTGAGGATGACATGTTGACGTATGCCCGTCTCAGTTGAACAGAGGAAGAAATCAAGTGGACAACAGGACGAGCAAAGTGCAATCAGGTTCAACACGTCCGTTTGCGGCCAGGTTGGTGCATTGAGTCGCCTGTCTTTCACTTGTTGTTTGCACTTTCACAAACTGTACAACCTGGACTTGTCATTGTGCGATTATCTGAGTGCCGTGAATCCGGATACATGCCCTTACAACCCCATTCCATCACATTCTCCTGCTTGATAGTACCACCTGGAAGGCTCCACATCTAGTAGTCTTCAAGAGGAGGGAACCGCGAGCTAGCAGTGCTATATTGAGCTGGCCATCTCTGGGCGACCCGTTCGTTCAATGCACTGTTCTTGTGTCAGCCCCCTTGATCGGTATCATTTACACATCATCTACTTACCCAACTCTTCCTTGCGTCCATTCGAGATCTCTCTGGACGTCTCTAGCAGCCTGGATACCATCGGCAAAGTTTCTTCTGGCAGACTTGAGTCGAGATTGTGCTAATGCTTGTAGAGCTTGCAGCTCCCGAGTTTTGGCATTGAGCTCGCCTGATCTAGTCATTGAGTTAGTCGATTGCATAACTCATAATCCAAGGAGCAATGCACCTCTGGGCTTGTATTGCCAGACTACGATCCAGGGGGGTAGGGTCCATTGCTCTGCTGAGTCGTTCTCCCATGTAGCCCAGTGCATCGACAGGGCTGTTACTCTCACTGCCTGAGTACGAGCTCACAGATGGGGCTCTGCTCGGGATCGAGTATGAACTTCCCCCTGTCGTAATGCTTTCTGAGCGCGAAGGTGGAGGTTGGTATAGATTACCATAGACAGGAGATGGTTGGTAAGGTTGAGCTGCAGCCGTGTATGCCGGTGCCTTTGTCGAGACAGCCCAGGGAGCAGTAGGCTGGCTGGAGTAAGAGTATGTTGCAGAAGGCATTGTTCCTGTCTGAGTGCTTCTTGGATACAAAAAGTCAAAGCTGAGGAGGGATGAGATGATTGAGATGAGCGTAGCATTGCACTTACTTATCCACTTCCGACCACATCCTCCAACCCCATCCCCTCATCCCTCATAACGACATTCGTTCGCTACATCTGCTTGTCCATCTCACCACCTCAATACTTGGAACTATCCTTCCCGCGTCACTCAACAGTCAGCTGAGTGCCAATGAATGCGAGTTAGGCGAGGATTCGTTCCTTCTATATCACCCCTTGCCTTTGTACTCACTTCGGCTAAGCTGAAGGTATCGTTCCTCCAATAATCCAAGCCATACGGGCACTCGCATGAATGGATCCTTGAAAGTTCGTGGTTGCCATGCAGTGCCTCGTGAAGCCTGTGGTCTCGCAACCCGAAGCTGCCGCTGCCAGAGCAATTTGATTCCTTTGGGCAGACGTGGCATCAGGCAACGAGGCCCTGTCCAGTAGATTCGTAGACGTCTTGCATGTCGTGCGAAGCTAGCAGTACACCCTTGACATCTGTCATGGCATGTTGTTCGACTCGTCAAAGCGTGTCGTACCCAATTCCTCGAGGGAACGCAACCCGTCCGACGTCCGAGACAGCGACGCTGATTCGTCAATGCCAGCGTCGGGCAGCCAAGGAGGGTCCAGTACCATGGCTCTATGATTTGGCGTGCATGCATATTCATACCGCCTTGATGCCTAAGTGTATCTTTCTTTTCTTATTTGCCTTTCTGACTAAAAGTTCGAGTTCAAGGTCGCTGGGCAGACCGCTATTTGGGCTTGGGCACCACCAAGTTGGTCGAATTCAGGCAGCATTTCTTTATCAGCGAGTACATTGGGTACGAAGCGAGTACTTTTGATGGATTGTGGATGTACATAATTCATCGTCTATTGCACTAGTAAGGATGTGTAAATGATTAGTATGAAGCAGGCATCATGCTCAGGCGACCACCGTCGATAACTTGTACATTGCCGTTGTGGTAGGCTCCGGACTTGCCGACGAGGAACAGGATCAAACTAGCCATGTCCTCATACGAGCCAGATCTACCTGCAGGAACCTGAGTGACTGGCCACGAACCTTTGTCTCCAGCGGTCATGTCAGAAGGGAATCCTAGCTCAGGTCAGTCTATCATTTAGCATCGAGGTGGCAGATGTGTACTCACGTCCAGGAGCAATGACATTACTTCTGATAGCAAATGGTGCAAGCAGAGTAGCCAATGCCTTGCCCAGCATAGCAGCACCAGCTTTCGTTGCAGAGTATGCCAAACCGGCAGTGAGGTAGCGGTTGAAAGAGGCAATACTGGCAACAGTAATGATCTGACTTGTCCTTGGGTCACTTGCATCGTAGTCTGCGCCCTCAGCCCTCTCTTGCACCTCTCTGCGTCCTGTGGCCCAACCTCGCTTCTTGTTGCCAGCGTCAAGCAAATGCAAGAAAGCAGCGCTGACGGCGACAATGGCAGATGTGTTTGTTTGGAATGTTGTATCCCAGCCTGACCAGTCTTTCTTCAAGATGTCTTGCAATTCTTGGACACTCTGAGCTTTGTGAACATCCGTCTGGATCGGGCCGGTCACTCCAGCATTGTTGATTAAGACATCAATGTGAGACGACTCTTTCTCAATCTGCTTGACAGCAGCGTCGATGGAGGATGGGTCGGTGACATCGCATTGGATTGGCTTGACGATATTGGCATCGATTGCTTTGGCAGCGTCCTCGAGGTTCTTGACCCTGCGTCCCAGTAGGTACACCTTTTCAGCTCCGGAGCGAGCAAGACTCGTAGCAAAAGCGAGGCCGATGCCTGGAGAACATCAGCACGATATCCACTTGAGATGCGAGTTGTGACTCACCAGATCCACCTCCTGTGATCACAACAGTGAGACCCTTGGCTGAGAAGAGGTCCGAAGGGTTGATGGCTTTTGAGGTGTCCATGGCTACTATGACAAGTAAAGGGTAGGTGCGATGTAGTATGAAGGTGTGTCAATCGAGCAAGAGCCTACTTGTAAAGATTACCTGGTTGTCTTTGTCGTTAAGGTGGAGGAGAAAGCATGAAATAGGAAGCTCGGTAGCACCGGCCCATACCACCCCAAACGTCATACCCATGTACCTCCGTGGTCATACGCGTACACATAGAAGCAAGTGCCTAACAGTATCAATTGAGGTTCCGCGAGATCCCACTGCTAGCCCAAAGAACCACGAGCATGCCGGTAGTTCTCAACTCATCATAGATTGAGATGGACGCCCTCGGGAAGCCTGGAGCTGCAGAGCTGACTGTCACTTGCTCCGGTGAAGCCTCCGCAGCTGGCAGGCATGATAGCTGGGGGTCTCCTCATCACCCGATACCAGCGCCACCACTCCATCAGCAACCAGTCTTTCACTCCGGTATGCACTGTGCAACAAGTGATCTTTCACTCTCTAGCAAACAGTGTCTCGGTGTTTGCTCTGCTTAGGTAAGCAACGAAGCGAGCAAGCTGCTCAAAAGCACTCTGCCCTCCCTGTACCCTCCTTCTCTCCTATTATACTTACCTTGTCCGGACTTTGGCGATCATGAAGGCCGGAAGTCTAGAGGAACTTCGTGCATTGCACAGCGCGCAGAGGTACCTCTACCGATCTCCTTCGGGGGCTCGGCGGGCGGAATTTTTTATTTCAACACACTTTGTGTGCACTTTTCATCGATGACTCGGCTTTCAGCTGGTTTTTGAAGAAGAGAGGAGGCTCAATCAATCAATCAGCCATAGGTGTTGTTCCCAATCATCGGTGTGATGAGGACAAAGTATCCAATTGGGTTTCTTGCTTCATAGTGCGTTTGAGTGTTGTTGAGTTCCTCATCATTCATCACATTGTTTCGTTGTGAAAGGTTACTACTATCAGGCGCTCTTGTTTCATCTACTTGGTCATCTTATCCCTGTGCCCTGTGGAGGAATTTTGGACATGAGAAAACAAACGAGAAAAAAAGAAGGAGGGAAAAAGGGGGGGAAAAGGAGAAAAAAGGAGAAAAAATAACGCAGACGCTCAAAGATGCTAGATGCTGCAACATCTTTGAGACTGATCCTGATGGCACCATTACTGCGACGGGTGTCCAGTAGCAATGTGATAGAACTCCAAGCATATGCTCAGCCTGTGTCGAGTCTTGTTCGATTGTATTGATCTGTGGTCCAGCTTGGTCAAGCAATCCAGGTAGTAGTCGATCCTTATGCCAGGCGTGATTGCCCACCACATGTCCAGGTACCATATTGGCTCTATCTAGCCCATCAAGCTAGGCATAACACACCTTGAATAGAAATGAACCCTACCATGATATTTTGGGCTTGCCTGGACGTACATTAAACTGGGATTCTGTGCGTCAATGTTGTTGTTGCGCTTCGAAATTCAGCGACAGGGTGCCACGTGAAGCTTGCCGACGGCTAAGACGTGACGTTGATGAGCTCTCTCCGACAGCTGCCTGCAATACACTCGTCAACCATCACTTCCACCAACTACTTCACGCGCCATCATCTGCACGCCCTTTCCGTTATTTGACTCATCGCTCGATACCGTCCACACCAAACACACTCGACACACAAATTCAGCGTACAAGATGGACAGCTTGGTGGCGCAGTACAGCAGACCGGCCTTCAAGGACGAGGGCTACCAAGAGCAGGACCAGCTGGAGCTCGTTGACTGCATGCCCACTGCCATCGATCTCAAATTCGCACTTCCTCCTGTCGCACAAGTGAGCTTGACCTCGTCAACCTGTCAGAACCCGGCTAACCACCTTGCAGGCGCAATCATGGCTCCGCGCAATGACCGACGACCACTCGAACCCCAACTGCCCTATCAAGCTCGCTCATGGAACAACTACTCTGGCCTTCAGATTCAAGGGTGGCATCATTGTGGCAACAGATTCGAGAGCAACTGCAGGAAACTGGATCGCCAGTCAGACAGTCAAGAAGGTCATTGAAATCAACCCCCAGCTGTTGGGTACCATGGCTGGTGGCGCCGCCGACTGCCAGTACTGGCTCGCCTACCTCGGTATGCAGTGCCGTCTTCACGAGCTCCGTCACAAGCGCCGTATCTCGGTCGCCGCCGCCTCAAAGATTCTGGCCAACTTGGTCTACCAATACAAGGGCATGGGATTGAGCATGGTATGTTGCCACTGCTCTCAGCACGCAGATCAAGATGACTGACATTACCTGACAGGGTACCATGTGCGCTGGTGTCACACCGCAGGAAGGACCTGCTCTCTACTACATCGACAGTGACGGCACCCGCCTTGCCGGTAACCTCTTCTGTGTCGGCTCCGGTCAGACATTCGCTTACGGTGTGCTCGACGCTGAATACAACTACGACCTGTCAGATGAGGATGCTCTTGAGCTCGGCCGCCGCAGTATCCTGGCAGCCACACACAGAGATGCTTACTCGGGTGGTTACATCAACCTGTACCACGTCAAAGAGGAGGGCTGGGTGAAGCACGGCTTCAACGACACCAACCCCATCTTCTGGAAGACCAAGCTCGAGAAGGGCGAGTTCTCCAACGTCACGGCCGACTTGAACTAGATGTAGGCAGGCTTGACCGTGGATGCATAGCGGGATTGGCGTTCTCTGGCGGCTGGTGCTTGATGACTTCTCAAACTTGTAATCATACAGACAAATTCTGATGGTAGACGAAATGATATCCAACCTTATTGAAGCTCATAACAGCATGATGAACGCCTGTACCTCTGCTAGAGTCCGTATATATGTAGCTCCTACTCCCTCACATGGCACAGAGTAATGGCGAAGCTATGGCAATGTATGATTGTTTCTAGAACAAGCACAAGTCCAGAGAGAGCCATGGTTCATTAGCTAGCTCTCTTGGTACATCTCACATCAGGATACCTTCGTGGATCTCAGCAGAGACACGTAAGATAGATTTGTATATTCGAAAGTGTTTGTTCGATGGGTATTGATAACTGTTGAGTAGGTATGCTGTTTCGAGGGCAGGTGCGGGTTGTCAGGGCTTCTCCGCTTGATGAACGTCACTTCCGAAGTGGATGCTCTTGCACTTTTGTGGAATTGACAAGACTCGAGCCAACTCACTAATCTCCTACCACACCAAGACCGTCGACCGACGAACAGCTACTATCGTCCCTCAGATTATCTGTACATCACCTACAGCCAGCAACTCGACCACGCGTCCATCAATACCAAGCCACCTCACGCCCGCCCCGCGCCCGCATCGCCGCGGCATGTTCTTTTTAAGCGCATAAACTACCTTGGTGCAACATGATCATCTCGGACCTGGAAAGGACATTGGGAGTCTTCCTCAGGGACTTGCCTCGAGAATTCAATAATCGCTACACAGAAGAAGCAGACTCGGTCCTCCGCTCTCGCCTCTTTCGTTCTCTCGTCGGCGACGATGAATCCAAGCTTACTCTTCTGTTTCCTAATGGTGTGCCAGAAGGAGACCAGTGGGTACTACGCGATGCTCAGGGCGCCATAGATGGCGCAGAATACACAGCTGCCGCGAAAGGCCATCCATGCGGTCACATATTCAAGGCTGGCGAGTCAACATATCACTGCAAGACATGTGCTGCCGATGACACATGTGTTCTCTGCTCAAGATGCTTCGCCGAGTCCGACCACGAAGGCCACATGGTTTATATCAGCGTCTCCCCAGGCAACAGTGGTTGCTGCGATTGCGCCGACGACGAAGCTTGGGTTCGTCCAGTCCACTGCACTATACACAGCGCCGACGATGCGCCTGGCCTGAAAGCCGCTGGAAAGACAAGCCAAACGCCGACTTTGCCTGATGAACTACTCACACCTGTCCGTATGACGATTGCAAAGGCCTTCGACTATATGTGTGATGTCTTCTCCTGCTCGCCAGAGCAGCTGCGCCTACAGAAGTCCGAGGATACTGTTCGAAGAGATGAGCTGTTGTCGCGTCTCACCTCACACCTTTACGGTGGCGCCGAGGTCGACGAGTCAGACGAAGAGTATGCTTTGGTGCTGTGGAACGATGAAAAACACACTGTTACCGACGTCCAGAACCAGGTAGCCAAAGCCTGCAAAAAATCAAAGAGCTTTGGTCTGCAAAAAGCCATGGAGGTCAATGACAATGGCAGGAGCATCATACATTACTCGCACGACCTCGCCGAACTCCTTCGTATGGCAGCAATCATAGAACAGCTTAAGGTCACTGTAACTGTCCGGTCTGCCAGAGACACCTTTCGCGAGCAAATGTGCAGCTCCATTGTTGACTGGATCGCGGATATATCAGGCTGCTCGATTGCATCGGACCCTCATGTCCTTCGCAACACGATTTGTGAGGAGCTGCTGCGACCGTGGCGCATGGGCAGCGAAGCCACGAACGCTTCTATAGGAGAGGGCGGTATTGACGATCACGAGCATGAAGAAAATGTCAACAACCGAAGAGAACAAGCTAGATGGTTCCGTCCCTTAGCCGGCATCAACGTTGTGAGAATCAATGTTGAAAACGACGACGACAACGAAGAAGCCGACGATGATGAGGATGAAGATGACGAAGGCGACATGACTATTGAGGAGTTTCTCATGGCAGAGCATGAGGATCTCGGCGCTGAAGAAGCCATGGACTTGGACCTACATAACAATGATCCCCTCGCTATGGCTATTGATGACAACGACATGGACCTTGACCTTGTGGATATCGACACCGAAGGTCCTGCCGAAAACCTCGAAGCGACTCTTGCTGGATATCCTGCACCTCCACCGCCTCCACCTACTACACGTCGTCGAACGAGATCTGTGACTGTGAACGAATCTGACGATGGAGAACAACACCCATCATCAAGGCCAGATCCACCTTCTCAGCCTTCGGCACCCTTCTCTAACCTTCCAAAAACACCAAAGCTTAGAGTCAAGTCCAGCCGTGCCATTCGTCCTGCTCGTTATTGGCTCGAGACCCCTGAAGAATACAGATCACAATCAGCTTCTACCCCTGCGGAAGACCTCTGGCAAAGAGTGCGTCTTGACTATCTCATATTGTACGACCTGAGGATGTGGAAGACCCTTCGTATTGACCTTCGCCATCTCTACATTAGTACTGTTGTCACCGTGCCTCAGTTCAAGCGTATACTAGGACTGAGATTCGCTGGCCTCTACACCATGTTAGCCCAGCTCTATCTTATCGCTGACCGTGAGCCGGATCATTCCATCATCAATTTGTCTGTACAAATGCTCACGACCCCTTCAATCACAGCAGAAGTTGTGGAAAGAGGCAACTTCCTCACCAATCTTCTTGCTATCCTTTACACATTCCTCACCACCCGTCAAGTTGGATTCCCGAAGGATGTGAATCCAAATGCGACTCTCGCGTTTGACGCAGGTGCTGTCACCAACAGACGCATGTTTCACTTCTTCCTCGATACGCGCTACATGTTCCAATCCGCCTTTGTACAAGAGAAGGTTCGAAATGAACCCCGGTATTTGATGCAGTTCATAGATCTGGTCAAACTTCATCAGGGCATTTGTCCCAACGTTCGAGCAGTGGGAGAGCACGTTGAATACGAAGCAGACGCGTGGATCAGCGCTACGTTGATTATCAAGGAGATCAACAGGCTTTGTCGTCAAGTTGCAGAAGCTTTCAGATGGTCTGACGATGATGACACAAGTCCAGTACAGAGAGCCATCAGATACGCCGCGCAAGCCACTTTCATAAACGCATTTGGCCTTGAGCGCAATAGATTCCCGGCTGCTGAAATCAAGGAAGCCCAGACTTTCCTGCGCCTACTTAACAAGAAGAGACCCAAATATATCGAAGCGATTGGCCGTGAGGCGATATGCCGCGACGAAAGCTACAGTCTACCTCAATTTGACGTAGCAACCGGTGCGATGAGTTTCCATCACCCCCTACATTACCTCTTGTCATGGTTGCTTGAGGCGGGTGTCGATATCACGCGCGAGCAAATGCTGAGAGTGCTACAATTCACCTCAGCCGACTTCAGGGACCCCTGGCAGACAAGCTGGAAGACCGCGCCACAGACTACCAGTTTTGATTCGGCTGAGATCATGACTATGCTCTTTGAGCATCCTCTGCGTGTTTGTGCCTGGCTTGCTCAGATGCGCGCCGGCATGTGGGTACGTAATGGCGTAACCCTCCGGCATCAAATGCATCAGTACCGTGGCACAGTTCAACGGGACGTCTCTTATCAGCGTGATATATTCATGTTGCAAGCAGGTCTTGTGCTGTGCGGGAACTCGGATGAATCACTAGGCGAACGATTCTTGG
Source organism: Aureobasidium sp. EXF-12298 (assembly GCA_024195555.1). NCBI lineage: Eukaryota > Fungi > Ascomycota > Dothideomycetes > Dothideales > Saccotheciaceae > Aureobasidium > Aureobasidium sp. EXF-12298. The sequence continues at coordinate 174,785 of SWBJ01000010.1, read as the reverse complement.
CTCAGATTGTTGACAGGTTCGATCTGTCTGGTTTCGTCAATGGCGTCTTCGATCTTTACCCAGGTTATGATGAGCAACAAAGGCTTGATGTCACCGAAGAATTCTTCCATCTGCTTATCATCCTGCTCAGCGAAAGACAGAATCTTTTGCCTGGCCAGGATAAGCCAAGCCAGCATGTCAAGCTCTTGCAGCGTGACATTGCACACGTTCTCTGCTTCAAGCCTTTGTCATTCTCAGACATTTCCAACCGTTTGACTGATAGAGTAGCGGACTCGGAAGAGTTCGACGCAATACTCGAGAGCATGACAAATTTCCGTGCGCCTGAAGGCTTGAACGACTCAGGCACGTTCGAATTGCATCCTCGTTTCATCGAGCTCATTGACCCATACTATGCCTACTATAATCGCAATCAGCGTGAAGAAGCTGAGACCGTTTACAGAGAGTACATGGCCAAGAAAGTCAACAAAAGTGCTGCCGACATCGTTTTTGAGCCTCAGCTCCAACCCATCAACTCCGGACTGTTCAAAACCCTTGGTGCATTCACACAAACTACGCTCTTCAACGAGATCATTTATTGGGGTTTGGAATTCTGCTTGCGCCATGACGAGGCAAGCGATAGTGCACAAATCACCAGGATCGAGACAATGCTGCATGTCATTCTCCACCTTACACTCCTGGCCGTGATCGAAGACGCAACTCCACATGGGCCGAAGCCGATGGTGGCAGAAGATAGCTTCGTCAGATTGGCTCTAGCCGTCTCCCACAGTGAGGAGAGTGCAGAAAAAACCATTGTTGACTCTCTTTCCCGCTTGTCAAAGGTCAAGGCATTCGCATCTTGTACGCCTAAGGTTCTGCATATTCTCAACAGAATGTCTGAGAAGTGGCCAGAAGAATTTGCCTCCGCCAAGGCAAGGCTCTCACATGACAGTCAAGAAGAAGGCACGGAACCTACACTTAGTCTATCTGAGGACAAAGAGGCCAAGAAGAAAGCTGCGCTTGAACGTCAGGCACGAGTTATGGCACAATTCAAAGCACAGCAAACATCATTCATGGAAAACCAAGGCTTAGATTGGGAAGCAGATGACTACAGCGATATGGAACAAGATGACGATAAAGATAAGACTGTCGAGACCAAGGTCTGCCCCTTTCCCAAGGAGCCTTGTATCCTATGCCAAGAAGATACCGATGACAGTAGGATTTACGGCACATTTGCTTTCATTGCACCAAGCAGAATACTCAGACAAACGCCTCTGGACGACAAAGACTTCGTGAGAGAAGTTTTAGACACACCGGAAAACCTTGATCAGTCTGCGGATCCTATCAGGCCTTTTGGCGTTGCCAAATTCGCAACAGAGACAGTCGAGAAGGTTAATACTGATGGTTCCAAGGGTACACAGGAGAAACGAGGTCTTGGAAAAGGCTTCCCGCACAACAGTGCGTTCCAAGGTCCTGTCCTCAACAGCTGCGGCCATATTATGCACTTTGGTTGTTTTGAAGCATACCTGGCAGCGACCAAGAGAAGACATACGCAGCATATCTCACGTAACCACCCAGAGCGACCGGATACGGTTGAGTTCATCTGTCCTCTTTGTAAAGCACTTGGGAACACCTTTTTGCCAATCATCTGGAAGGACAAGCACTATGATCCACCATCTACCCTTGATCAGCAGCAAAAGACCTTCGACCAATGGGTTCTCGATCAAGAAGCACACAGAATCGCCGACGAAATAGGCCAATTGCCTTCAAACGTCTCCGTTCGCGAAGCTCATATGGAATACATGCAGAAAGCTCTAGTCCCTACGCTGGCGTCTTCTTTCCCGCAGGCTTCTTCCTCGCATGCTATGGAAGCTCGTTCGATGGACCCAGATTCGGACACGCAGAGCTCTGAAGAAGAGGCGAGATCTATTATACCGGAAATGGTTCGCAGAGTGGCCGACCAGTTCGAGCTCAACACAACTGGTCTGCCTGGGCTGGAGACGCTAGTCAATCTGACACCAAGGTTGGAAACTCTGACCAACCTAGCTAGCAGATTCGATACTCGGAACCGACCTGCTACGCCATCTGCAGAGCTCAAGAGAGCATACAATCGCATCGAAGAGAGCTTGAGTCCCATCGGTGCTTTGAAGCCCAACACTATTGGACTTGAGCCTGGAACACAATCTTCAATGATCCGCCTAGCCGAAACCCTTTGCAACACCTTGGCCTTTACCGTTTCAAGCATCGAAATCTCGTATCGAGGAGTCGCAAGTCCTATGGATGGTGAGACTGGCACTTTCCTTGACACAATCTCAGAACAAAGTATGAAGACCTTGCGTATCCTTTCCGAGACCGTTCGCACTGCGACGGCAACCGCTGCTATTAAGAGCGGCATGCCTGAGTATCTTCGAGAAACCAGAGTACACAACTCATGGGCTGGCCAGTTAAAGAAGGTCTTTGGCGATGAATCTGGTGAAGATCCAGCACTTCCCTATGCCTCATTGTTCGGCCACGATTTGTTTACCTTCTTTGTGAGCTGTGCTATCAATGAGGTACCCATGGGTGAGAACATGCATCATATTCTCCGACTCTGTTACTCTGCAGAACTGATCAAGGTGATCGTCACATTCCTGTGCCGCGATTCAGTCGTAGATGCTCAGCAAGATTCTAATTCAGGCAGCTGTGATCTGTCAGGAATCAAGCTGTTCCAGACCTGGTGCAAAGAACATGACGCTATCAAATTCAGCCCGAACATCTCAGGATCACGTCTCTCTCAGCAAGAGTTTTGGAATCTGAACGGGGACGTACCCGCTCTGGGCAAGTTGATTGATGCATACGCCCTTACGTTCCTCAGAAAGGCTTTGCTCCTGACTCATATTCATTTCGGTGTTGATTTCACAGGCTCCCATGCGAGCTCAGATTTATCAGAGCTGCAGCGTCTGAGCAAAATTCTTCGTCTTCCCTCACCACAAGAGGTAATAGGGCAACTCGGCAATGATGAAAAATTCCAGATGATTGCTGCGCGATGGATCAATAGCGTCCTCGTTAGTACTGCTACGAAAGAAAGACTGCGAACAGATGCACAGTATCTCAGTCATCCATCGATATTCGAGCTCGTTGGCTTGCCCAAGCATTACGACACTCTGACAGAAGAAGCTATCAAAAGACGTTGTCCCACGACTGGCAAGGAAGTCACGGATCCAGCCATCTGTCTGTTCTGTGGAGAGATTTTCTGCAGTCAAGCTAGTTGCTGCATGACAGACCGCAACAAGGGTGGTTGTTACCAGCACCGAGAGAAGTAAGTCATGGCAAGTTCACGACATCAAACACTACTGACAAGCACACAGGTGCAGCGGGAATATCGGTATATTCATCAACATTCGCAAGTGCATGGTCTTGTTCCTGCACCACAGCCATGGTAGTTGGTACCACGCGCCTTATCTGGATCGTCACGGTGAGGTCGACCCTACGCTGCGTCGCCACCACCAGCTCTTTCTCAATCAGAAGAGATACGACAAGCTGCTCAGAGAAGCATGGCTTAATCACGGCATTCCTAGTGTGATCTCAAGAAGACTTGAAGGTGATATGAACACTGGAGGCTGGGAGACACTCTGAGCATATCGCATTAGCAGCATGACATGCATTTGGAGGAGTTATCGGATATTTTCATCTATAGATCATGGCAATGAAACATGGATTGATCATTCTTGCCTCATTGGTAGAAACTCGTAAAGTCTTGTATATTTGCATAACTACCATGTATCACGCGTAGGAGAGACCGACCACCTTTGCAGGCGTTATTCGGTTGTCGAAGGCATAGTTGAGCCAATTTCCACCTATGTCATGTATACATCAACATAGAAGGGAATGACTCGCTGTGGAAGTGCTCCGTCATTCTTTTAGCAGAGATGTCAGGAATGTGTCAGAGGCTTTTCCAAACTGTCATTTTTGGGACGACAGATTGACGCACTCTGTCTCAGCCCTAGGCGCTCGTGCCCTGGAGCTTCTCAGATAGGCCTTCGGGCCCTGCTTACCGAAAACTTGACTGACCTTAGCGCCACAAGCACCACTGGTCCAATGGTCCACTGCTGTCATGCAAGGCTTGCCAATCAGGCTAAGCTGAGGCAATTGGACGAGGCTTTCTAAGTCGGATAGACGCTGCTGTACGCGTACACATACGTGTATGGCGAGATAAAGAGTTACGTCTTACATAGGTAAATGGCGCGGAAGGTGCACCAGAAACGCAACAAGGAACGGCTTGGAGTGCGGCCGGCCGCCAAAATAATCCATCACAGTCCAGACCCTCCAACTGTCAAACAGGATCGCCGATCAAACACAAGCGTCGGGCCCTGGTGGGACTTTTAGACTTGCCAGCTCAAAATCAGCGAACCATCTCTTCTACGGAGCCATTCTCCAGGTGCGCCCAGAATTGCGACAATCGTACAATCGACACGACTTCTCAAACCACGCAGATGATCCGACAGGCAGACGACCCCTCTGCCGGCGGCGAGAACAGCGCTCCTGCTGCACATGCCGCGCATGCCAGTCAGCCCTCAACTCGGCCCGTCGTGCCCATCGTATCGCAGCCTATAAGCAAGCCCATTGAACTACCGCCACAATACCGCCCAAGGAAGCCACGAAAACAAGTCAACGTCGCTTGTCAGCCCTGTAGGAAACGAAGGTCAAAGGTAATTCCATCCAACTTTATTATCTGCACCAACATTGTTTGCCATGGCAATCGCGGTAATTCGGCACCAGCCCAACTGACTTGTCCATCTAGTGCACGGGCACTGCTCCATGCTCACGATGCGTGGCAGAAGGCAATGAATGCGTCTTCGACGGACGAAAAGATGCACAGGAACGCAACAGGGAACTTCGAAATAGCGAAAAGGCCCTGTCCAAAGTGTTTCGCGTGCTGAAGAAACTCGAGACTGGCGACTCATCTTCGAATGCTGCATTTGCACAGATCAAACAACTGGCAGAGAACAGCAGCGAATTTTCTTCATTTGCACGTGAGCTCTTCAACTTGGATGACAAGACGAATGTCTTTGACTTTGCCGATTTTGATGAGTCGGGTTCTGTCGTTCCAAAACATGAAGACGACGCGCGAGGATCAGTGAGCTGGTCCCACATATCACCAGCACAGACCGGCAACTGTGATATTACGGTATGGCGACACAATGCCCCTACCAGAATAATCATCACTAACAATGCTTTAGCCTCGATCAACGAACGAGAGCAGACAAAGCCTGCGGGATGTTTCCATGAGCGAAACTGCATTGATGAACTCACGGACAATTCCACAACCTCATCCTGGACACGTGAATACAGGTCTCAAGTCCGACTTTGGAAATCTACCATTCTCGAGTGCCATCAAGGCGAATGGCTATCCTGCACACATTCAACATCAACAACTACAGAATCTCAGCACCTCTGCCGAGTATAGCATGTTACCACTTCATTCGTTCGAGCAAGAGGCACTTGGTAGAGCATACTTGAGTTTCAGGGATGCGACGTTGCAGATGATCGCTGATGGAATGCCTGCCCGAGACGTCCTCGGCTCACACGATTATGTAAATCTAGATCTTTACTTTCGCGAGCGATTGCCGACGGACGGCCATTCGGTCAGTACATTTGTTTGCGAGATAATGAAGAGTCTCGCGAACCCAGACATGTATGCAAAGTTGGCTACTATGGTTCTGATGGCACCATTGATGAGGGTAAGATTGACCTTTTTTTCTTTCCTGGGCGCAGCTTTGTTACCATGCTAACGCAGCACAGTGGATCTTGTTTCCTACCTCAGAACACTATCGGAGGATACCAAAACTCATGCGACCATTGCCCAGCCAGAGATTCATACCACACAGCCCAGCTCTCGATCTTGCACCTCAGTGAGTTCTGATAAACACTTATCGACATTGATAGCCACGAATCTAACATGCACTTAGCCCAGCAATCCGCGGCGTGCTGATGACTGCCTTCAACGATGAATGGCTAACACCAGAGAATCAAATCACTGCAGCCCCAGTGATAAATTGGCCGCATGGCCTGGACAGAACAGTGTACCACGACCAAGTCACTGGATGTCTGCGCTTCACAAAGGAGTTCGAAGATCACGTGTGTGAGCCTACTAATTGGACTTTTTCAAAACGTGTGCTCGATGTTTTCCCGAGCATACGAGATCACGGTGCCATCATTGCGCCCAGACCCGGCGAAGACTGATGCTGGTCATCAGAACCTGCCATTGGACGAAAGACAGCAGGGGGTAGATGAAGTCATTTCAACACGACAACAAGGAAGTAACGGTAGAGGCACATTGCCGTAAACATGACATCTCTCTGGAAGGGAAACAGCGATTTAACGAGTTAGCGATTTTTCATTTGGCCAAACAACACAGGGCATCATTATCTGTTTAGTAAAGAAAGAAAAAGATTGTTAGAAAGAAGGAACGAGTTGGTTCGGTTCCTTCCTTGCGAGGATGCATGTTTTCCGATCGTATGTAGGGAAATGTACAAACTAACGACAGATCACTCTACGATTACACAAGAATGACCAGAACACATGAATGCAAATCATCTCCTGAGAGAATGCCTTAACTCGCAAAGTGCAAAAGGTCAAGCGAAGAAGTCATTACCGAAGATGCATTGTGCACGCTGCTGTGCTTTTCCATGCAGGAAACCTCTGGGTGTTCATGAGAGCAGAACCAATCATCCAATGCTGAGTAGATAATATCTGTTTCGGAGTTGCTGTTGAGTATAGAGGCGGAGCTAGCACCGAGCATATTAGGCGGAGCTATCACCGAGCATATTAGGCGGAGCTAGCACCGAGACAGGGCGCAGATGCTAAAGGCGGACACGCTACCGCCGCAAGACACACAAACCAAACAGCAAGTGCCGGCGTTTGACAGTGGACAGGTGTAACCCTTTCTATTAAAAATCCAGATCTCACCACCATCCCCCTTTTCTTCCCGCGCGACAAACAGACAGCCGGAGACAGGCCCGCTGCTAACCAAGCGATAGGTTGAAATTTCCCTCCTAACACTCCCATCTAACAATGCCATGTTTTAATGGATGGGCTTTTTGAGGAGCCACATGTGGCCAATTAGGGACAAAGGAGGGACATGGTATCTGTATATGTGGCATGATGCTGAGCCCAAATGATTTGTCGTGTTTTGTGTTGCAGAAAAGGGCCATGACGAGGTGAGACGAGGGATCTGAAGTGCTGGGTTGAGGGATTTGAAGCCCTTCTTCCATGGAAATGTGCCTCTCTTCCATGGAAGATGTTTTGTATACAAAGTACGGGATTTGATATAGCAAGCATCATGTTTGCACACGTGCTCACAAAAGAGTGTGTGTCTACGCGCTTCTGCTTGATCACAGAACCTCGGCGTCCAAGCTCCTCTTACGAGTCACAATCTGGCCTTTGTTATGCCAAGGTGCTGTTGAAACAGGTCTTTCCACTCGTCAGCTGCAGAAGCCCCGAAGGTATCATGTTTTGGCAGTCGCACGTATAGGCGGGGCGGCATCTCTGGCATAAAGGACAGCGGTATGTGAGCTTGCGCATCCAGAACTCGGAACAGGCCAATGTGATAGGCCGCCCAAATCATGCTGCTGGAGTAAACTCCGTTGGCTGGCAAACTTGCGCCTTGTATTCAAGTTTCGACAAATCAAGATGACACTGTTTGACCAGAACACTTAATGCGAACAACACGCAAGGTAGGCGCACCACTTTTGCTAGGTTCAAGTCACAGAATGAGAGGCCTGGCGCAAAAGGTGGGCGGGAAACAGCCTACCCGTGTTTGTAGGAGGGAGCGCCGCGTCTCACCGGAGCAAACCCCGTCCTCAAAATTTCACCCTTTCGTCGTGTCGCCAAGGAGGTGCAACCTCAGGCGTTTGCAGGAAACAGCAGCCAACAACTCCGCGGCTGATGGCAGGGAAGAAAGACCTTTGTCTTGCTCAATGCAACGAAAGGTAAGAATTGTGCCCAGCAGCCCGAGGCTCTTGAGGCGGCGAAAGATAAGATTGTGATGCAGAGCGCTGAAGGATCCGCAGCTCCGTCCGACATTACATAGAGCCTCCATTTAGGACTAGCCTCCAGCAGAGCTTCATGTTGGACGTCAGGGTGCCATATGCCATCCCTTTTCAACTCGGCCGTGCTTGTCCGCATGCTGCTTGAAAGACATGCGCGGAAATCACAAGCGACGGTGGCGTTGTGAGGACACCTGTAGCAGTTTCCTCAGGCATGTTCAAGGCAGTGTTCCCCCTCAGTCATGCAAAGTCAGCGCATTGCTTTGTATGTCACAGAAGACAACACAACTACCCATTGAGTGCAGGTGCTGATATCAACACACAAAAGCCTGTCAATTTTCAAAGGCATGTGACACAGATAGGCAAGTGACGGACAGCGCTGGAAAGTGATTGGCAGTGGCAGGGAACACGTCTTACTTACAAAGTCGAGTTGCCTGTTGGAGTCTACGTGTAGCTACATTGGGGTATACTGACGACTGGTCTCAAGTTGAGTAGTGATCGTCCTTGTAATGCCATCGGTACTGATAATCAAAGTTTGATGTTGATAACATTGACTAGCACGATTCCAGAGACACCAACGACCGCAAAGCGCAAGCCGATGTACCATTGGAAAAGTCTGCCGCGGTCAATTCTCGAACCAACGAAGCTTGGAGGGCCCTGGCTGGGTACTACCGACGCCAGATCTACACTGTTGTAGATCGAAACAAAGCCCGTCCAACTCTTGACTGCTCGAAGCTGCTCAAAACCGAAACAGTACGTTATGTGCTCGGAATCACACCCTAGCTGTTGAGAGTGATAGCGATATGTGCGTTGACCTCTGCCAGAGTCGAAGGTGTGTATTTAAGTACACAAGTGAAAGGAGCGCATGAGTAATGCCTCAGGACTTGGTACTTGACACAGCAGCACATGTCAACATGTGTCGAGCAGATGATGTGCCTCGATGGCATCTTGGCGAGGGTAGAGTCGACGCCTGAAGGATAGATTTTAGCCGCCCTTGGTTGCTGCAGGCGATGCAAGAGAAAGCAAGGTGATGATAGACCGAAGCCAGCTTGGTGCTAATCATGTACTGTTGACCAGGTCGGAAATGGCAAGACGCCTCTTTGGTGAAACAATGGGTTCGGTAACGCTCTCGCTGCCTTCCAGACTGCTGCCCCTGTGGTTGTCGCGAACAGGATCGTGGTCGGAGGCAACATGTTCTGAAGAATGCGCTTCGTGGGCATTCAGACCCCAAGTGAGCAGGTCTCCGTCCTTGATGAAAGCAAGCGCCGACGATGCGTCTCGAATCCTACGCATGTGGTCGAGGATGAAGATTGCCTCTTGGCGTGGACGATCCATCAACATCTGGACGAGGTCCTGGAGATCGCGCGATTCGGCTTCCAGGTTCTGGTATTTTCGCTTGATGGCAACCATGGGCGTGGCGTCTGGATCCGCTGACCAGGTACATTCCGAGTTCTTTGTGACGCAGACCGAGCAAACTGGACGATGGCCATCGCACTGCGCAGCAGGGTCAGCCTTTTGGACGGAGGGATCTTGGACAAAAGGGTCTTGGACAGAAGGCTGGACCCCCAGTCGCCTATGCTGACTCGAAAATTCTGGTTTCATACCTTTGTCTTCCTGCGACGGCAAGCATTGCAAGCAACGGCTATCTGTTGCCGCTTAGCTTTACCCCTGGTTGGCGACTCGTCCTTGGCCGACCCCGAGCTCCTTCTCGAGCTTGCGTGCTTGCTTCGAGAGCGCACATTCATTGCTCTCGGGACGCGAAGTTGAGCCGCCAACTCGAAATGGGCCAAGACCCGTCTGGGGAGCAAGGTCGGGAGAACAACGAGGAGAGTTGTCGCTTTTGAAAGAAAGTCAAGTCAAAGCCAAACGACGAGACCAACAGACGTCTTCTGATTAGGCGATTTGGCGACAAGGGTCGGAGGCTGTCAGCCTTCGCCGAGAGTTGAGATTCGCCCGGCACTTTTCAATGTGCTATGCGTTTGGTACCAAGGGTGAGCAGGTACGGCTTGCGCCTAATGTATGTCATGTCTGCGTGTGGGGACCGGAAAAACATAGCGATGAGATAACGGATGCATCATCATGGAATTCTTGAATTGTGGTAGGCAAATTCCATCATACCAAACAGATTGTGCTGTTTCTCTGTCGAGGGGGAGACAGCTCCGTTGGAATCCATCGGGTGCCACAGTAAAGCGCTCAACCGCCTTTCCGCTTGCGATTCTGGCCACACATCGACTCTTGCAGACCCACAACTTCTCGGATTTGGGACCGATGCCGCGACACAGCCTTGCTTGCGAGTGGACCCCGCTCCGACACATATCAGGAGCTCCTGCCCGTCTGATACTCTCGCTACTTTGGTGTAATATGTCTCATACCCAAGCATCCTGGCTTATACGTGTACACATCATCAATTCATGCCTGCGCCCTGAAGCAGGCACGCTCTGCCTAGAAATCCACACCCTCTCCGCTTTCCTCGCGCCCTCGCTTCTCAACCGCTCGCTCTTCCTTCATGATCGCGTTTACGTGATCTCGAAATAGTTCAATGTAGGGCTTCAAGCTCGTCTTTTGCCAGTCTTGAATTTTGTCGTCGGAGCCTTGCCATGAATCAATCTCGGACAACAATTGTTGCACAGTCGGCACCTTCTCCGGTTCAAACTCCTCGAACCGGCGAACGTCGATGGGAACACAAACTCTCCCTGTACCCGGATGAATAACAAACGGACTCTTGAGTAAATGGTTGAGCTTCTTGGAAACTTCGGCATCGAGCCGTGGGTATGTGTACTCAAGACGAATGTCTTGTTTGGCATGTACGAGCGTCTCGGGTGTGAGACTAGAAAGAGACCCGGACACGGAAGCGACAGCATCAATATCCGCCCATTTCTGTGTACTGCTGCGGTGTGGCGTGCTGTCCCATTTTCTTTGCAATGCCGCTGTAAGGCTTTTATCCGGTAGGAGTTGCAGCAAGTGTGCTGCTTTGTCAGGGGTGGCCCAGGGGTCCTGCTCCAGCAGCACATCGGTCTGGAAGTAGCCATTCAGGATTTTCAAGCTGCGGCTAAGTACAGTATTAGCATGCGGTAAGGCATTACCCTTTGGCTGGCGACTCACTCGATATGTGGATGTAATGGTCTTCTCAGGTTCACCTTCTTGCCGGTCTTGTCACCTCCCTTTAGCAGTTCGAGGTAGCCGGCGATTGACTTGCGCTTGCTGTCGTCCATTTCTCTTGCTCGCTTGTCACTGATCCAGGCGTGAGCACCACGTCTACCAGAGTAGACCCACATGATGTGTTTGAAACCAAAATCATCTCTCAATGCCTTGTCTATAACCTTGATGGCCATGGTTATGAACTGCCAGCACTTTTGGCAGATGCTAGCGCCAGAACAACACGTTCTGATCTCGTCATAATCGGTCATATCAATATCGAAGACGAGTTCTTTGGCCAAGGGTCGGAAGGCACTCGCATTGCGTAGCGTCTTTCTGTCGCGAGGGTTTGCAGAGTATACAGGGCCGATTTCGAAACGAGTGGGAGTGAGTTGAATGCACTGCTTGCGCAATTCTTCGGCCGAGTTGAATGATTGATAACGGATGTAAGCGTCGTTAGGCAAGACAAAGGCCAATTCACGGTTGCTGAAGTCGGTCGTTGTCGTCGGAGAGTGGTTCAGCCATTGGAACAGGTACTTGAAAGGGAAGAGTCTCTGATAGAAAGCGCGTAAGACTTCTGCATCTTTGCCGACGTTGGCATTAGCAGGTTTCCTGTGGTGTGTTAGTTTATGGCCGAGTAACAATAGGTTCTGACCTACGGCTCCGGTTGTGATGAGGGTTGGGCCTTTGTCTGAGCACTCGACGAGAACTCGTCGTCTTCGTCCATATCGTCGTCATCAAACATGTCTTCCAGCGATGCCTTCTCGGCGTCATTGACTGCGGGTGCAGGTGATGATTGACTCGTCTCATTTTGCGATTCTGCTTGTTCGTCGAGGGCACCAGACACAGCCTCTTCCATGACTGTGTCATCGACAGGTGGCGACGACGGCGGGTTTGGCGATTCAGCGTGAGGCATCTTGTAACTTGTGGTCAGTGTTATTGTGGTTTACTCGAGTGAAATGGTGTGCTTGATTGTTGACGACGCGCTCAATCGGCGAAGACGCGCCGCGCGCAGCGCGTTTGATTGGCTCTGTCGCATTAAACATGCATAACTACCCAGCTCCCACTTGCGTAACTACTGACAATACTCTGGACATTCAAGGATGCCCTGCTGAGATGCCGTTCACTTTCATCTCGAACCACTCGAGACACAAGACTTCTTGTGCCCTGTAGTACCCACCTAGTTGCTCGACAACAAAATCTTGAGAGGAAGCTACAAGTCATGTAACCACCTGCGTCTTCGTTGTTTTTGGAAGGACCATCTGTCTTTGCCATGCGCACCTTCCTCTGCAAATCATGCATATGAAGAGTCAAGCTCAGGCTGTAATCCTACGTGTCGCCTCATCCCTCATCCTAACAACCGAGACAAGTATTTACTTTGTGACTTTCTTCACAGCAAACATGGATCTTGTTCCATTTGCAGGCTACATCAGCGATGATTCCGACTTTTATGGTAAGTCTGCGCCTGCGCCTGTTCCTCGACATTGTATATGTGCATGCTTACAATCACCTGCAGGTACACCCAAAGTACGCAGGAAGCTCCAAGCACACAGCAAGAAGACCACTACCAAGCAGCTCGTACAGCGTTGGGACAGAGATCGAGCTGCACATCCGGCCGCCTTCATCACACTAACGTCGTCAAACATCGTGGAGCAAACTCTTTACAACAGACTAGAAGGTGTTTCAACAGCTCGACAGTTGGATGAGACTGTAGATGAGTTTCTCAAGCGCCTCCCACCAAGAACTACTTTCACGGGTGATTGGATCTGGGTGACTTGCCCCATACTCAAAGGTAAAGGCAAGGCGGCGGAATCGCGACACGCACCAGAGTTGGTGGAGTCACCAGAACAGATGATGAATCGAGCTCGTGCTCTGTTAAGCCAATTCGCCGTTGAGAAGGAGAGAATCGTCACCGCCAATCCAAGTTCGACACAGTCTACCATCACCAGAAAGCTGGGTCCTCTAAGAGAGCGACTGAAAGAAGACATACTTGATTCTGCAGTGGCTAGTGGAGTGACTAACGGCAAGTGGATGCTCTTTCCGAAGCCTGAAGATGTCAACAAGGTGTGGAAACTCGTTGCTGAAGCAGTGGTTGACGGCAGATTGGGTGATACTGCCAAAGTCGCTCCAGCAGATCCACCTGATCCTTTTGGTGCTGCACAGAAGCAGCAAGCAAGCCATCTGATCTGTGTATACACCAGAGACTTTTCTGATCTCGACGATGTCAGAAGAGTGCTTGAAGAGTTGATTGAGCTCGGCCTTGCTCCGCGTAATGCTGCCAACGGTGCAATCTACTACAAGGCCGATGCATACACCTACCTCGACATCGATTCCTCAAACCCTTATGGCCTCAAAGCAAGTCTCTACTCGAGTAAAGACATCATAGGTCTCTCAAAGACTACGAAACAACCATCTTCGTCGAAGAGGAAGCAGCAGACCTTGACCAGTATGCTTGGCGATAGTAAGAAAAGGAAGACATGAGCCAGAAAGGAGAGAAAAAGACATGAACAATAAGAGGGATAGAGAAGGAAGAGATGAACAAGAAGAGGGAGAGAGACCAGAAGTTCGCTATTGCTTGTTCGGCAGTCCTTGTCTTGCTACCAGCCTCCACATCATCACGTTGCTACTACTACATAACATTGTAATGCTATCGCGGCGTCGACTGACGCTGATGACCTTCGATTCAGAGGCACGAGCAAGTTGCTTGTCAAAGTGTCTGATTCGCATACTGACACCACAGTCTTCACTAAAGACTTCTATAGCGCTTCCTTCACGATAGCTTGTGCTATTGTTGCCAACAGATCCATGAATCACGTGTTCGCACCAACATTTGCGGTAGGTGAAGCCCGGCCTGCGGCGATTGCAGTTGACAAGCTCCCTCTATCGAGTAAAGCAATCGAATAATATCGAGTAACACATCCAGAGCTTAAGCGATTTCGGGATCATCAACAAAAGCTAAACAGACACGTTGTGGACTTCTCCGGCCGTCTCCGCAACTCGAGGTCTGAACAGTCTTGACGACTACCGCATCGCTCGCTTTGCAAACTTGTCGTTGAGACCATAGGCACTCTTTCAAGATCGTAGCGCGACGCGTCCACGCCCTATATATACTGATATGTGCTTCCTTATCGTCGGGCTACCACTGTATCATCTCTTATCTTCGGTCGGAATGCCAAACTCAAAACTCAATTGGCGGTCGGCTCCGACATTGTCCCGACCTTTCTTATCAGCAACGCCGGCCCAACGCTGCAAGCGGCTCTTCACCGCAACCTTGGCTTGGAGTTTCTATCGAGTAATGCTCTCGATTCCATGGGATGTGCTGGCCCCCGAGAGGCAAGTCAATGGCCGTTTCTGTTGAGCAGGGCGCTGTTTGCCTTGACAAAGGCCCCCTTCTTCCTGTTAGCTCTCTTCAACAAGTCTCTGCGTGTGCCGTTGTCTAGAGTACCTAGAAGCATGATGGCTAAGTCGGATGGGTAGGCGGCTGCTCTTGAAACACATCTATGTACCCCATACAATAAGAGTCGCCCTACCCCAGATCTGTTTTGTATTCTGACATCTTTCTTCCTCGTCTTCTTTTCCCCTTTGCTAGAGTTTCCTTTTAATCCCAAATCAACTATCCCTCCATCTTGCAGACCCTCGAGTTTTCTTTGTACACACAACACTACTTGAACACTTTCAGAGTGCTTGTACCGGATATACACCCAGACAGAAGCCTGCTTTGGATCTCAAGGAAATGGCACCTCACGCTCTCTCTCCCGCCGTCCGTTCAGAGGCAACTTCACCAACACCTACACAAGCACAGTCCGACATTATCGTTCTCGCGTCCTCTCGAGCAGTGATCAAAGGCCGCCTCACAGCCGCAACGATTGTCATTTCTACCGTCACAGGCAAAATCCAGTCGATCTGGGAGTCAGTCTTGCCTGCCTCATCGTTCCCTGCTGGAACTCTGTATATCGACCACTCGCCGCACATCTTGATGCCAGGATTGGTAGATGCACATGTGCATCTGAATGAGCCAGGAAGAACAGAATGGGAAGGTTTTTGGACTGGTACAAGGGCGGCTGCTTTTGGTGGTGTAACAACGGTGGTGGACATGCCTCTCAATGCCATTCCTCCTACAACAACGGTCGCAGGCTTCAAAGAGAAGATTGCTGCAGCACAAGGAAAGTGCTGGGTTGATGTTGGCTTCTACGGCGGTATCATCCCTGGCAATGTTGGAGAATTGAAGCCATTGGTCAAGATGGGTGTCCGAGGCTTCAAGGGTTTCCTCATCGACAGTGGTGTATGTACACATCATGTCGGCCGTCAAAGTGCACGAGCTAACAATCATTCAGGTCGAAGAGTTTCCCGCCGTATCATCCGAAGACATCGCCAAAGTTTTCCGCGAGCTCGGTGATGAGCCCACGACAGTCATGTTCCACGCAGAAATGATCCCCCCAGTCACAAAATCCGTTGGTGATGATGTACAAGTATCAGACCCTCCTATGGTTCCCTCCGGCCCTCTCGACGTGTACCAAACCTTCCTCGATTCACGTCCATCAACATTCGAAACATACGCCATTTTGGAGATCCTAAGCTTGGCACATCTGGCACCACAACTGCCTTTGCACATTGTGCATCTGTCAGCTGTCGAGGCTATTCCCATGTTGCGCGAGGCTCGTGCCAAGGGTATCAATATCACGGCAGAGACATGTTTCCACTACCTCTCGCTTGCAGCAGAGGCCATCAAGAACGGAGACACAAGACACAAGTGCTGCCCGCCCATCCGCAGCCAAAGCAACCAAGACGGACTCTGGCAGGAGATGTGCAGACCCGACGACAGCGTCATCAAGACTGTAGTTTCTGACCACTCTCCCTGCACACCCAACCTAAAACTACTTCCCGCAAACGTGCCCGGCGCCATCGAGACCACCAGCAAAGAAGGCGAGGGAGATTTCTTCTCCGCTTGGGGCGGCATCAGCAGCGTAGGTCTGGGCATCAGTGTTCTCTGGACAGAAGCCGCTGCCCGCAACATCACAATCGAAGACGTGGTACGCTGGTGCTGTCTAAACACTGCCAAGCAAGTTGGTCTCGAACACCAGAAGGGAGATATCGCTGTTGGTCTCGACGGCGATATTGCAGTGTTTGACGATGAGGCCGAGTTTATCGTACAGCCCAACACGATGCTTTTCCGCAACAAATGCAGTCCTTACCAAGACAAAACTCTAAAGGGTGTTGTCAAGGAGACCTGGCTTCGCGGGCGTAGAATCCACACTCGCGATCAAGGGTTTGTCGAGAAAACCGGTCCTGCTGGACAGCTTCTGCTCGAGCCCAGAGTCAAGGCCGAGGTGTAACGAAGAAGCGTCCGTCTTTTCAAGGATTATGTTGGAATGAGATGAGTTTTGTCGCATCTAAGCGTGTTCGTTCATGGGTATTTAGAGCGGCATTATACAAAGTTATTTACAAGGAATTCATGACATCTATCATTCTCCTACTGCCTCCTCCAAATTTGCCTAGACATAATTTTCCCTTAGTCTGTCATGATTGATCTATCTGTCTTTGAGCGAACTGCTCCATTGCTACACTCAATTTCTGCCAGATAGGCAATTGACATTTTCCTTTTTTAGACCGGGGACACCCCTGCTGGTTGCCCCTCGTTTCTGCTTAGTTGGGTTACTTAGCTGCACCTTTCATCCTTTCAGAATCGTGCCTTCTGCTTCTATACAAAGCATCGTATCCTCATCTACTGCCAAAGCAGGAGAGCAGCGGATTTTCCAACATGTTATTCGTCATCAATAGTCATTTGTCAAACACCTCAAGCAATGCGCCGCTCGCGGTGAGCTGTGGTGCAAAGATTCTCTATGACTATAGCTTCAGAACAAGATGACGCTGCATTGTGACGGCTGCCGTGACAAGCTTTTGGACAATAGACAAGCTCATCCTCAAATTGATTCAGGCGAGTACCGTGGGTGCTTAGTGACGATCTGAAAGGGTCGCGGTCAAGGTGGAATAGCAAAATTTTCTAGTATGAATGAATACACAGTACTCGAGAATACAAAGACAACATCCATCGTGTGCCAACAAGGCAGCTAACAGTAACGCCACTTCATGCAGCCATCGCTTTGTTTAGAAGTTTCAACCCGAACGCCATTTCCCAGCGAATAGCATCCCACGCTTTTCGCTTGCTACAAACACAGAAAAGAGAAAAGTGTTACAGAGGATTTGCTCAGAATCTCAATGTTGCCTTGTCCAGATGTCTCAGCGCTTGAACATCACGCGCGGCATCGTAGCCCATCTTGTGCATGGGGATGTCTTGAGGACGGCCACCAATAGGGCTTCGGCTTGCAGGGCGGCCGGCGTTGAGTGATTGAGGGTTGCTTGTCTCGTGGATAAGAGAGCTGATACTTGGAATAGTAGTACCGCCGCTGACAGGAGGCAGGGTAGCAGGAGGCAGCTTGGCGGACTCGGTGGGAGCGCCTGCTGCAGTGTCACCCATGGACCTCGGGCTCGGAAGAGGAGGAACAGTTTTTCTCGAGTCATTGGCCAGAGCAGGATCGATAGAAGGTTGACCGTGGCTGGGAGGGCGATCTGGTAGAGAAGGGCGGTGGGCATGATTGATCTGGGGCAGAGCAGGAGGCGGAGGAGGATGATGAGGATGGTTGTGGATCGGAGTCAGTTGTGGGTGGTGAGAAGGCGGGGCGGGTAATGAGTTGTTGGATAGCGGAGCAGGAACGCGGTCGAAGGCAGTGAGCGGAGGTGGATAGTGCGGAGAAGGCTGGGGAGGATATTGCGAAGGATGCAGGTGGTGCATTGGCGAGTGGTGATAGGCGCCGTAAGGAGAGTAGTGCGGCGGAGGGGTATGCATAGGACTCGGAGGAGCCCAGCCCGGAGGACCGTAGGACATGGGACCATGTGTGTACTGAGGTCTGGGAGGGTACGGAGCGCCGAGGTTTGCAGACTGATGAGGAGCGTTGGTGAAGGCCGGGCTGGTCATAGGGCCTCTTGTGACGGCGGGGATGGCGTTCTGTTCGTGGACGGTCGACTCAGGGTACATGCCCTTCTCGGGGCGAATGTGACGCAGCTGAGGATCGGTGGAAGGCTGTTGCAGATTCTGCGAGACGGCGGTAGAGCGCGCGAAGTAGCTGATGAGATGCAGGTGCTGTCCGGTCGAGGTGGTGATGCTGAATGACTGCTTGATCAGGCCATCAGGCTTGTAGCGGTAGCCGTCAGGACCATCATCCGAGGCGTCGTGGTCTTTGGCAGCAGGCGCCTTGGGAGCGGCGCTGAAGGTGCTGCCGCCGCGCTTGCCTTCCATCTCGCGGTATGTGAGGAAACTACCCGACACGCGACTCGCGCTCCATGACTTTCCATCTGTCCAGCGTCTCATGCCCGCTTCTCGCTCATCCCACACGAAGACGGAACCAGACTTGATTGACAGTCTTTCTTTTTCCGAAAGGCGACGCTGCACTCTAGGCAACAGACCGATTCTGCACGCCTCGAAGAGCAGGATGGCATCTCCAGGCGTTCGCACGTGTCCGTAGTATGTTTCCATGGCTTAGTGAAGTCTGGCCTGTCGGGGCAGAGACAAGACTTAGTTGAGAACGAGAGGTGGCTGACGATGGCCGAATAGTGTGGGGCCGTCTTCGAATTGTTTGGCACAAGGTGCAAGTGCGCAAGTCAACTGGGTCTGGAGTGGTGGAGGTGGAGAAAGAAGATTGGAAGAATCAGAAGCAGGCAGCAGGAAGGAAAGAGCAAGGACAAAACGATTTGGGCGAGCAGCTGCGAACACGAAGGAATGCCCTGCGCATGCGCTTACTGGCCCATAGTTAAACTAAGTTAGCTTCGCTTTGATGAACCACCAAGACACCAAGGATTGCTAAGGCCGCACGCTTAAACCCTCTTTTCTGGTACCCCAGTTTTGGCCTGGCTGGGTCTCGACATTTTTTTCGCCCTCGCTGGAACTCTGCTTCGTCTCGATCATGACACATTTGCAGCTTGACGAGCGGAGAATTCTCCTTCATGTTTGATTCAAGAGTGTCTATTCTATTCTCCAATACAGCCATCCAGAGAGACTCTTCTGTTTGGTCTGCAGTGTGCTCGGCTTTGCCGGCTACTTTAACCTGCCCTACAATGGGTAACGTTCAAGCTAGCGATGTACTTAAAATTAACGTTAAAACGGTGGATCGACTCGTGTCGACATGTTTAAGCGAACTTTGCAGGGGCGCTACGTTCGAGTCGCTACGTCCCAAAGAGTGAGTCTCCGGTCGTCAACCATTCGCTGTCGCACAGCACCATCCACGATCATGATAGCTTGCTCCAAAAGCCCTAATCGCGGCATCACAAGAGCCTGCAGTCGTACTTGCTGCCAGAGATCCCCGATGTTCCTCGCTGCACCTTTCCACCTCTGTCTTCCAGGCCAAGCATTCTTGACCTCGCGCTTGGTGGCCTGTCTCGATCATAGCGCGCCCGCACGCCCTGGCGCCGATCCGGACGAGACAGCTAAGGGAGGAGCCAAGGAAGGCTGTGCAAGAGCGACAAGAAAGGGCACAAGACAGGCCAAGCACTTGTCTCCACCAGCAAGACACGGCCCTACTTGTATCTCAATCTGGCTCAAGCACCAAGAATTAAACGTCGCCATGCGTACCCGTCATGCCATGCCCAGAAGGACAAGAGCTCGATTTAAAGGTTTGGAGGCGTCTTTGTGGCACAGCGCTAGGGCTTCGCCTTTTCCTGCGTTGGATCGTCGTCAAATCAAACGTCGTATTCGTCTTCCCGCATCGCAAAAGCAGAGAGATATCCCCGACCACCCCCAAAAGTCACGATGTGAAGACGTAGTGTTGGCCACGTAAGCCCCTGCACCGAAATCCTTCAAAGTCGTCTGGTTTCATAGAATCGATCTGCGGAGGCCCATGATCTTATGAGTGGTGACAGCTAACCTCAAGGGGCATGTCACCGTCTGACCCAAGTTGCCTAAACAGAGTTTCCGCCCCCAAGCCCAGACAAGACCCAATAGATCTCGGCATCCTTATCAGCTCGGTTTGCGCATTGCCATTGAACACTTTTAGTGGATGGCCTCCTCTTCCTTCCGAGCCCACTCCTCCTCAATCACGAGCGGGAAAAGTGGACACTGCAGCGAGTCAAACAATCTTACAAGAGCTTATGAACTCTTTCTTATTCAGCTATTGTACGGCTGTCGACCCGTTGTCTGGTTGAGATCGCGTCATGTGTCGTATGAAGTCGATTTTGGGTTTTTGATCTGGCTACGTTATCAGGGATAGAGTCGAATTTAAGGACTCTGTCCACGAGGACGGGATAAAGCTTGGCTCGACGCATGGTACGTACAAGCTAGTATCAACCCTAACCGCCACCGAAGGCTAGCCAGCCCAGAAAAACGGGCAAGTCTTACCACGCACCTCCTTGCTTTGCACCGAGGGCTGAGATACACTTCGATCAAGTCTCAGAGCTAGGCTTTCCATTTTCGGGATTCCATTGCGATAGAACGGCAGGGATTATTATTGACTGACGCGCGCGGACCGTTTGCTTTCGAACTACATGCAAATGGAAGCAGGGCACACCGCTGTCACGAAACGTAGAGTCTTATGACGGAAGAGCCTGGCCGCGTGTAGCCTTGGTTCCGATGCCGCATATTTCTTTTCGTGTGTTGGATGGATACACGAAGGAATGGAGCCACAACGCCGCAATAATACGGATCCTCTCGGACTCGACAGCAAACATTGTCTACAGCCACTGAATTGTAGTAAGCCAAATCCCAAACTTTGGGGACTCAACAAAGCTTGACTCCAGCGCTCTCAATGGTCATCAAAGATGATTGTGTATCCAACAGTCTCTCGACTTCTCAGCTTAACACGACTCAGCGGGGACCTCACAAGGTACAGATACGTATTTTCTCCGTGTACATGATACATGTACCCGGCCCCTCCGCCTGCTAGCCGAGAACGTTCTTTTCAAGCATAAATCCCCAGTTACGCTGCAGGCAGGCCCGGGAGGGTGAGCCCAGCATTAGGGCTTATCGAAGAAGTGCCCATCACAAGGATATCCTTTTCAGACGGTTTGCGAAGAGCGACAAGGCTCCGTCGTCATACACAAAAAATGCACAGTGGATGTCATCCGTGTTGCACGCAAATCGGTTCCCCTCGATAGAGCTGATGATGGATTTGTAGAACGTTACGCTGCAGTTGCGCGGGTTCGGGAAAGCAGGTGTTGGTCTCGTATTTCTTCAAAATTTAGAAGTCAATTGCTGCATCGCGAGGCTCATGCTTACCCCGTGTTGCCGGTCGATCATGCTCGATCTGACAGCTGTGTACATGTGAGGTCTACCTGTTGACATTGCGACCGGAGTTTTAGATTCTTTCTGATGGCGCGATGTCGCAAACAAGGCTGTCCAGCGATAGGATCAGCGTTTTGAGGTGCGCGAGGAAAGGCAGAGTACAGCAGTATACCCATTGATGGAAAAGAATCAGATGTAGCTTTCGTTATAGGGAAAAGAGCAGGAGAGCCCGCGTCATTTTTGCTTCTCTATGCGACAACGAGCCCTCAAGCTCTGCCGGAAGAAGTCGCCTTGTTTTTAGCCTGTCCATCCATGTTCCAAAGCCTGCTCTTATATGCAGGAAAAGAGGTCTGATTCCATGTATTGACCAGCACGCTATCCGCAACTTCCAGTCAGCAAGAGACTCAAAGGATCGGAAAGATGGTGTTGGGGTGTTGAAATGTCGCGTGCAAGGTTTGAAGTGAAGAAAACGCACCTCTGTGTTCTGTCTGCATATTCCTCCTCGCTCATCTCTTTGACTCCGACCTTCATGCCGTCTTTTGTGAACATGACGTTCTTCTTCTCCATTGTCTTCTTTCCTTGGTTGGCGAGATCGTTGGTCCAGAGGTACATCTGTTGGGCCATGTCAGCACCCGTTGCGTGTGAACGAATACGAATTGAGAAAGGTCTGACCTGGTAGCCGACAAAGGCGAATGCGCCGACGAAGACAAAGAGGATGACGAGGGGCAGGAGATTGGCGATGGCGCCCATGGTTGCGGTCGTGATATCGCAGCGTGTCTGGTAAGAGTAGTGTCCGGGAGATTGGTCGGCGGAGGACGTTAGGTGAGACGAATGCAGTCGCAGCCGTTCTGCGAGAGAAACGAACGAAGGCTTGAGTTCCGCAAGTCGTCGAATTGGTTGTTCGTATTCTGAGATTGAGAACCCACTAGGGTTGCGTATGCTCACAAGTTACAACCGCCGGCTTCCGAGCGCGATTCACAAACTGGGGACGTGCACGCGGATCGGTGGAGATGCATAAATATACAGTTATCTAATCCCATCCCTGCGCTTCGACGCCTGTGCACCCCCTTCCTTCTAGAATGCTGTTATACACATGTCGAGATTTTCAGCTCTGCTTACGACCGCCATAGCTCTCTGTAATAAGAGCCTTTTAATATAACGACTAGACAAACGTCTCGTTCATATTCGGACACGGACAACTATATCATGGCGTTCGGGACCAGAGCTGAGAGCACTCCAGCTTGGAGAGTTAGCCCTAGCCAGCATCTCACTCTGCCTCGGCAGATGATACCTATTTCAGTGTTCTGAGTGCACTCCGGCCACCGGCACCTCCAACAACGGTTTATTAGACTCGCTCTCGGTAGTTGTTCGACGTCAGCTCGTATAGGTTAACAACTCTGACGAGCTGAATCAATGAGAGCGTTGAAAACAGCAAACCTGCCGTCTCCTTCGTCTTTAATATACTGAGTGGTGGCTGTTTGCGTATTATACAGGAGACTTCCAGCGGCTGTTGTTTTGTCCAGCAAGAGTGATCCAACCAACCGCTTTCAGATAATGGTTTGACGGCTCATCGCCATCAAGCTTTCTTGGTTGTCCGTACGACGAATCTTGATCGATTTTCAATGCAGGGGTTCAAGCTTATACTCAAGCACCAGGTACAGACCTGTCCTTGAACTCCGATGAGATGATGAGAGCCTGCTCTAGTCCACACTCTTTTGCTATCTTGGCAAGACGACCATAGATGTACAGCCATTGATCCCTCGAGATACGAGGGCAACTGGAGGCTGCATGGAGAGGCCATATGAGTGAGTAGCCGCCAATCAAATCGGCTATCGTGTCCATCTGATCTGGTGTTCGTGGGATTTGTTTTCCGACTCCCAAGAAGAACGGAACACTCGAGCAGATGTCATCGACGGTGCGTTGTTCGATCCACCGCGTGTGGATGTAGCGATCGTCCATTGGATAGTCGTATGGTCGGAGCCATTCCAGCGCATTCAGAATCACCGCAGCACAGAGCATGTGGCACGAATGTAGCTTGTTCAGAACGCTGGCTTTATGTGCATCGTTAAAGCCGTGTACAGGCCCCACCCATTCTTCTGCGTTAAGAGGGTCGACTGGTTTCTCTGGTATGTAGTTGGTTGTGAACGGAAGCCATTCATCGGATAGAGATGCTGCCCAGTTCTGCATGGTTGCTTCAAGATGACATGCTCGCTCGATTAACGCCTCCATGTCGGCCATGCTCTCGTCGTTGCGTTGTCGCTCACACACTCGTCGAGTCTTTTCCATCAATGACGGCAGCTCGATGGTGCAGTGAGTGAGATGGGCCAGAGGATCGTCTTCGGTAGTGTCGCATAGCCAGTTCATCCCTGCTTCGAGTTGTCTTGTCGGCTTGCCTTGTCTTATACAGTTGATGAGCATGTGAGTCCTTGCTGCACGAAACAGTGCCAAACTCTGCTCCGTCTCGAGTTGCTTCGTTCCTCTGCTTTGGACAATCGCACTTGCACCTTCTACGTGATTTGACCACGCGTCAATAGAGTGGTCTGTGGCTTTTATAGACTGTCAAGATCGGTCAAAAAAGATATCTTCCAAGAAATGACACGACTATATGCCTACCTCGTAGAGACACAACAACAAAGTCGCTTGCAAGGTCTCATCTGATGTTGCTTGTAGTGGGTCTTGAAGAGCCCCTGCAGCAATTCGCATAGCCTTTCCATAAGTATCAGCTGCACGATATTGTAAATGCTTCTGATCAGGCAATTGAGATATAGCACATAGTGCTGCTGCATGAGTTGCGGTCCGTAGCAAGGAACCTTTCGGGGAATCGCTATACATAGGAGCCAGGAATGGAAGGAACCCTCGAACGGTATCCTGAGTTCTGTATAAGCGAGCAAAGTTCCGGAAGTAGACGTTGACAACATCTTCCTCTATCGAAAAAGAAGGTTGTTGACATATAGTTGTCAAGGCTTCGAGATCGCGTTGCGAGGGCTTCTGCATGAGCACTAATTGGTTGTGCGGACTAGACTCCAACTGAGTGTCGATGGAGGTGATTGGCAAATTGGTCGAGACGCCGGTCGTAACGGCCTTTGGACATGTTGCCGCACTTTCCTTGCGACTACATCATGTCGTGTTAGTCCCAAATCGTACATAGCTTGCGAGCAGTACTCACCTCGTCGAATCGGGAGATCTGGATGCTCGCGGCTTTCTGGCCTTTGTGATTCTACTGGTCACCTTTTCGGTTTGGTTGCGAAAAATATAGTCCGCTTCATCCTTGTAGCCCAGACATACTCGCGAGCTCTTCTGGCATTGTGTGCATGTTGGTCGACCTTCATCGCACTATACTTTGGTCAGTGGCCTGCATGATGAACATAAAACTGCTTACCCACTTTAATCTTTCGCTTTTTGCATGTACCACAACCTCGACTCGGCTTGCTTGGCTCAGTCAGCTGGTTTGTTTTGATTTTTGTCGGTTTCTGCCTTTCTGCCTTACCCCCCGTACACCATGTTTGCTGGTCGAACTGGGTGTTGGCGATACACAAAGCGACGAAAAAGTAAAGAGAATCACACCTGGAGTTCTGGCAGGACTACACACGATTGCTGCCTAGATGATCAAGATCAGAACCAAAAAATATTGTTGTTCGAAGATTTTCAGGGATATCGTTACAAGGTATTCGCATCGACTTTACCTGTTAGAACTTTGCTCTTCTCATTCGCAAGCATTTCCTTTTTGGGGCTGGCTGACCTCGGATCTCGGGGACCGCATTCGCCGACCTGCCCTACCGAGCTCGCCGAGGTTCCGTCACTGTTCAAAGTCAAGTGTCTGTCTATTTGCTGTATAAGAGCATCATTCCCCGTCGCGATCGGTGAAATTTTCCAAGTCAAATAGGGGGCGCTATATCGTCGGCCATAAGTCTGATGCCAAGATATAGTGTCTGACCAAACCACACCACCGGTATGCAAATTGCACGCTTGGACATATGCTGATCCTTGGTCACACAACACTATCGCTGAAAATCTTCCTTTGACTGGCTGTCCTGATCGCGGGTTGTTGCAATATTTGAGCGCATCTGATATCCTGACAATGTCAGTGCTCATCAGCTAACAGGGTAAGTCCGGATCCATGTTATGCTGCAGGCAGAGTATCAGGCAGCAAGTTAGAACTTACGCGCGTATGCAAGTCATGTAAGCAGACGGAGTGGAACCCATGAACAAATTGAATCCTTCGCCCCGTATAACGAACAGATAGACTGAGCACAGTCCATGATGCTCAGTACTGCATAGGACGCCAATATGTGAGTATTCTAGGCAGCGAGATTCGTCGCATTTTCTTATCCTGCCAACCTTCCTGGCTCTTTCGGACGACAATGAGTACTATGTGGAGAAACAACTGGTCAAGACCATTGGCGATTCGATATGGAGCGACTGCAGTTCTTTGCGTATTCTGCTTGGCGTTGTTCTTGCACATGATTACGGGTTTCGAGACGAAAGGTCTTAAGCCAGAACTCCGCAGGCTTGTAGAAAGCCGTAACGATGCTAAAGTTTTTGACGCAGAGCACGCATCTCCTGACATAGGAATCGTCATGGCGAAGACTCGACCTGAAGATGTCAATTGGCTGCTGGAACTCCATCAAGACTTGCCTTTCCGACCTTTTATCTACTCTCTAGACCCTTCTATTGAGCCTGGCTGC
Source organism: Aureobasidium sp. EXF-12298 (assembly GCA_024195555.1). Lineage (NCBI taxonomy): Eukaryota > Fungi > Ascomycota > Dothideomycetes > Dothideales > Saccotheciaceae > Aureobasidium > Aureobasidium sp. EXF-12298. The sequence goes on along the minus strand of SWBJ01000010.1, from coordinate 148,695 downwards.
CTAGCTCCACGTTCAAGGAGAGGCAGAGAAACTGCAGCATACTTGTCCTACATCATCGACAACTACAATTCATTACCAGAATACTCTGTCTTCATGCACGCAAAAGACGAGCAATGGCACAACGACGTGCTCGGGCAGAAAGCAGCCGATACGATTAAGGCCCTTCGCTTCCAACACATCAACGCCACTGGCTTTGTCAACCTACGCTGCACATTGTTTCCTGGATGCCCACTCGGAGTCAACCCTCTAGATCCTACAGAGCAGGACATTCTCAACAAGGATACAAGAGCTTTCTTTGCAGAAATATACATGGAGCTATTCGACGTGACACGCGAGCAAGTCCCAAGGCATATTGGCAATGTCTGCTGTGCACAATTCGCTGTCACAAGGGCTCGTATTCTTGAGCGACCGAGGTCCGATTATGAGAGGATGCTCAGCTGGGCTGACCAGAGTCGTGAGGGTGACTTTGGAGTGGGTTGGGTATTTGAGAAAGTTTGGGACACGGTCTTTGGGATGGACGCTATAAAGTGAGTGTTTACTTCTTGATTGCTCTGTTACATTGCTAAGATGAGATGCTCCAGTTGCCCCAACTATGAGCAGTGTCGCTGTGATCTGTATGGTTGGTGTGGACCCTTGGCTTCGGGGGAAGTACTGAAACCTAGCTTCACATGAGAGTCCAATCTAATTGGCAACATCTCTTGTATTGTTTCTGGTACTTTCCTTGGAAGATCACTATCACAAAATGTCGGACTGTCCAATGTCCACAAAATAAAATACTTCACGCAAGATTTACATGCTTGCCTCGAGCAAATCTGACAAGGGACGACGGTCATGATGGATGCGATATCTCCTGGAGCCAGACTTTTATTGGACTATGGCGTTGGCCAGCAGTCAGCTATCTTCCTCCAAAGAATTTATAGCGTGCCGTCTCGTCCTCCCCGTGTGCTAAGGTATGTAACGCGTGCAGCTATAAAAATGCACAATACTATAGAGAATAAGATAATGCCCATTGAGAAGCGAGAACTGATCGGCTTTCTATGTTCACACCGCGATTTCCGAACACATTTGTGCCTTGTCATATTGTATACTTTGCTCTTTGCCATAGGGGGTTTGAAGGAAGTTAGAGACTTTAGTATACGGGGAGGGTAGATGTTTCTTTGACACGCCAGAATAAGCTTTGCAAGGAGAAAAGTCGTTCGTTCCTTGTGGCGTATCCTACTTGCCTAAATTCTTGAAGAGACAATCACTACTTGGAGCTAGCTTCAGCGTTCTTACTTTCACCTCTGCTTCCCATTGTATGATTATACTCGATGTCGTCTAAATGGTGACAAAGATGGAAGGTGCACGCGAGGAACCGTGGGGCTCGGGAAGTACACTTCCGGGCCGAACGAAACCAACCATGATCTTATCACTTCACCATGGCTTGTGTCAACACCTCTCAGATACATGTCGCCTTGTTCCACCTAAGCCATTTCTGAATCTTGAAGCTTGAACTCACATTTCACCATGGCTCTCACCGAAGGATGGAAAGACAAATTAGCTTGGCCGCGACTCCTTGTGTTCATGGTGGTTGTGTTCTTGCTTCTCACCACCGTGAGCTCCGTGATGCGAAGAAAAGGAGTCTTCGACCTTCCAGCAAACGGTCACGCTAGCAATGAACAACATGAACAACCACAGGAAGACGCAGTGATCAACACATGGTGTCCAGTACCGCAAGTGCCAGCTCCATTACAAGACGGCTTGATCTCACTCGCCGACTTTGGAAGCAACAAGGACTTGATACAGCAGCAGGTTGAACGTCTCAGTGCTGCTGTCAATGTTCCGTCAATCTCATATGATGACAACGATGATGTAGACAAAGACCCAAGATGGCATGCTTTTGTCACCTTGCATGAGGTTTTGAAAACTCAGTTTCCAAAAGTGTATGCGAAAACTGGAAACATTATTTGACCCAATCTGACGATTTGAACAGACATGGGAAGATGACTCTCGAGAAAGTGAATAGTTATGGTCTGCTATACACCTTACCTGGGAGCTCTCAGGATCTGAAGCCGCTCGTCATGATGGCTCACCTGGACGTTGTACCTGTACCGGATCCAACAAAGTGGAGTCATCCTCCATTTGAAGCATACTTTGATGGGCAGTGGCTTTGGGGCAGAGGTTCCACTGACTGTAAGAGTGTTCTGATCGGTGTTTACAGCGCCATGGAGAGACTTCTTGAACAGGACTTCGAAAACAAACGTACCATCATCCTTTCGTTTGGATTCGACGAAGAGACTGGTGGCTTCAGGGGTGCCAAATATCTGGCTGACCACTTGAAGGAGAAGTATGGTGAGAATAGTGTTGAAATGATCGTTGATGAGGGCGGTGGTATGGTTGTCGAGAACGGCGTGACTTACGCAGTGCCAGCAATTGCTGAAAAAGGATTCCTCGACATCGTCCTGACTCTAAATACTCCAGGCGGCCACAGCTCTGCACCACCTAAGAACACAAACATAGGCATCATGTCGCGACTCATCACAGCTATGGAAGACCACCCTTTTGTTCCTCATATCGATAAGCACAACCCTTTCTGGAACTACCTGAAGTGCGAAGTCGAAAACTCACCCAAAACAGCAGAGCCATGGCTACGAGAAGCTCTCGAGAAAAACGAAGACTTCGCAGACAAACTAATCGAATCGCGCGGCGACAACATCCGTTGGTGGATTCAGACAACCCAGGCTGTTGACATCATCAACGGTGGCATCAAGGACAATCAACTGCCAGAGATCACGAGAACTATAATCAACTACCGCGTCCTCCCGAGCGACAAGATAGACGATGTCCTAAAAGCAGTCGCCGACGTTCTCGCTCCTCTGGCAGACAATTTCAGCATTGCAGTTCAAGGGCCAGGCTATTCACAGGTTGACCGCGGTTTCGGCGTCTTGAACATCTCCTCGATGAACATTCTCCAACCATCTCCAATCACTCCGACGGAACCAGACGTAGAGATTTGGAACGTGTTTGCAGGCACCATTCGCCAGGTTTTCGAAAACACGGCAGAAAAATTGTCAGCGAAGAAAGTTATTCCTGTGGGAACAATCTCGGCTGGCAATACAGACACTGCGCACTACTGGCCGCTGACGAAAAACATATACCGCTTCTCACCCTTGTCGGAAGAAACGGCCAAAGGTCCACATACTGTGGATGAGCGAGTCGATATGCAGGCACACTTGGGAGGTGTCAAGTTTTACTATGAGTTGATCAGGAATATGGATAGTTATACGGGAAGTTGATAGAGCGGTGCGCTATGTGTATACAAGACCTCTGCCATCTTCTTTAACGCACTCAAGATGGAGCTTTGGAGGAAGGAGCATGGTCACATGCTCGTCTTCTTTTCCTTCGTCGTCCTTTCCTCTTAGTCCATAACGCCCTTTGTCTAATGTATGGTCAAACTCTTAAGACTGGCGTCGCGTTATCTCGATGGCTGAAATATCATCTTCCATCCTCCCCGTGTGCGAAAACCAGTCACAATATAGCTATAGAAATGCACAATACTTTTTTGAAGAATGTGGTTTCCATGGAGAGAACCCTACTAAAGGCTATCTCAGTGGCCAAGCTCATTCTCGAGTTGTAACTGTGTATTTCGATAGCTCATAACCCCTTATATCTCGGAATGGAGAAGGCGTCAATTGCAAGATTGTGACTGTCTCCAGCACACGGTGAGGACGTTACTTGCATTGCAGCAGTGTTTCACGAGCGAGACGAACTTCGGAAGGAGCGCTCTTTCTGCGCGCTCCTTCTTGATCTCTTGTGTAACATTCTCGGCTGACTCGCTCTTTCCTACATAACATGATCGACTGTTTCCTAATCAGTTTTACTTGAGTCACTTGAAGAAGGCATGGTACAATGGAACAATGATTTGGTAGAGCAAAACTCTGTATTTTTTTTGTGCTTTTCTATGTTTTCTGCTGTTTTGATTCTTCTTTGTCCATCGATCTCATGATATGTTGATATGTCTTGAATCTCTCTTCCCGATCGTATTCTTTCTCCGCTAAATATTTTCTTGTCTCGCTCCTCGCATGTGAGATCCACTTTTTTCGTAGAATGTCTTGATATCGTAGCGATTGTCGTCCCAGAGTTGCTGCTCCATGAGATAGTATCTCTCTTGTGTTTCTTTATTCGTAGTTGGCCTTGACTGTACCGTAGACGATGTCGTTGACTCTCAAGTCGAATACCAGTCCGCCGCTGTCAATCTGCATGCCAATTTCGAAGTTAAGCTGGCGGTACGACTTGCCGTTCTTGGTCTTCTTCTTGAAGCTTCTGCGAGGAACTTTGCGGAGGTTTGCGTCGAGTGTGCAAAGTTTGGAGATGTCCAAATTGTTGTACTCTTGGGGTGCAATCTCATTATCGCTAACCATGATGCTGACGGTATGACTGTCGGGATAGCCATCTTCCCAATCCCTCGTAAAAAAGAATGGAAGAGTGATGGGTGATCTAGTTGGCATATCCTGACCCACATTGACATGCCATGACATCTGGTTTGATGCTCTATATTCTTGAGTATGTGGGTCCAAGTATCTGACTGAACGCGAGTGAAGTGCAGGGTCCCAGGACATGTGGCATTTGATGCCATAGTGGCGTCTCGCCTTTCTGCTTAGCACGAGCTTGTCCTCTAGGTTGGACAAGACCGCGCCCCTCACAACTGCAGTCCAGGAGTTCTCGGGTTGCATGACAATAAATCTCGGTCCCTCTAACTCTGGCTCTGGATCTTCCGTCGTTCTGGTATAAGTCGGCGGAGGATCTTCATCTGCAAAGCGTTGCTTCAAACTTTGGAAGAGGAAATTTGACATCCCAAATCCACCCACCAGGATGACACCCTTGGCTGTTTTGTCGTGTGCTGCGAGTCTGATGCGCTGTCTCTCAACGAGACCAATAATGTCGTTTATCAGAGGCCTGAAGACTTCTGCCACTTCTGCAGATGACAGTATGAAGAATCCAGAATCAATACCCATGGCAGCGTTATCGGGAGCACCCGGGAAAGGGATGTTGAAGTTGTTTGCATCGTATGTAGACTGACTGCTCAAAGGGATTGAAGTTGCGTTTGACGTAGTCCTCGAACTCGTTGAGAGCGACATTCATGCATTTAGGCTTTCGCTCGCAGAGGCTCTTGAATGCTTCAGTGCCCATTCGAGACTCCACAAGATTCTTGAATCTCATGTTGAGAAAGACACCGCCACACAGAGCTCCATGTCCAATTGCAGACTCTTCAAGGCGAAGTGGTGATAATGAGCGGATCTCGTAACTGTTGAAATCTGTTAGAGAATGTGCATATGAGATATTATAATCAGCAGAAATTTACCTGATCAGATCAACCGTACCACCTCCAGCGTCGCAGACGATGAAGTTGTCTCCCACCTTGAGTAACTTCTGCTTTTGTCCCATGGACTTGAGTGCATAGATGGCGGCCGCTTCGGGCTCGCTGATCATGTAGAGTTCAGGGCCCATACCAGCTTTCTGAGCAGCTCTCAGTGTGGCATCTTTTGCGGCATCGGTCCAGACAGCAGGAACTGTCAGCACAACTTCAATGGTTGTTGAGGAGACCATGTTTTGAGTGAAACGCTTAACCAAAGCCTCCTTGGCCCGGCGATAAATCTCGGTGAGATAGTCAGAAATGGCTTCTTCAGCGGTCTTGCCACTCCTCTGAAGTTCCTTGCACAGCTCTTCTTTGGAGACATAGTTTGGGAGTCTTTGTTTCGGATCAAGTCGAAGCTTCAGACAGCGCAAGCGGGTTTCGTCGGGCTTGATCTCGAGGCCCCAGCGAAACTTGTTGTTGTCGATAGCTTCACCATTCCAGTTACGTTTGATACCTGAGGTTGGCATAGTGTTCTCGTAGACAATCTCGGAAGGGACTTTGTCAGATGTGATGCCGTTGGATCCAGGCCAGCTGTCAATGATTAGCGGGTGTGGTTCCAAAACCATTTAGCACATTGCCTCACTTCTTGACGACTTGAATCTCGTCTGCAGCTTCTGGATCGCCGCTGTAGGCTATCGCGCAGCCAGAGAATGTAGTTCCAAAATCGATACCGACGATCAGACGATCGCGACCTTTCGACGGTGCCATGTTGCTAGAAGATTTTTGTGGTGATATGTTGTCAACAGTGGAAGAGAAAAGAGTATGAAGAGATTTGGAAAGCAGAGAAGTGCTGTAGAGGTAGTGGGGAGGGAGAAGTATATTTATAGAGAAGAGTGGAACAGAACAGGAAGAAGTGAAATCCAGTGAGTTTAGTAAGGTGAGTGAACTGGTGACTGCAAACTTAATTAGTGTCCGGAGCTGGATGGTAGAGGAGTGATTGCTCAGTGAATAAGCTGACGCCATTTGAGTATAACTTTTAGAAGAAGTATCAATGGCTTAGGCCTACAGAAGTCAGTGAATATCAGATCGTGGGTGTTTGAAACACATGCAACCATTTCAGTCGCGGAATCGTCTCACCTCTTAGTCCTTTCTTCATTTCTCATGGGAGCTGCAAATTCTTCTTCTTCGAAGATTGTTTTTCCACAACATCAACAACAACTTTCCGGCAACCATCAAGAAGCCGAAATGCCTCCCACCACTAGGTCACACTAGAACTTCGCTTTGAATATATCTCAAGCTGACTCTGAAGCAGAAATCAAACCATAGCCGATATGCAAAGGAGACTTGACCTGTGCAAGAGAGATTTGCACGATGCCCAATCGAACCTTGAGCGTGCTAGGGAGAAGTGCGAGAACTACCGAGAAGAGAGCTATTTCCTTGAACAAGGTCAAAACAGGCTTAGAGAAGAGCGAGATCGTCTTCGAGAGCAAACCAAGGCAGCTTCAAATAAGAACTCTGAGCTGTTGCAACAGTACAACCATCTCAGAAACTTTCGTGGCGCATCTGATGCTCAAGCGCAACAGAAAGACGATGAAATCAAAAGGCTCCAGGAAGAGATCCAGAGGTACAAAGCAAGTATAACCAACTCGACTCGACTTCATGGACAACTCTCCGACACCAGAATCCAAACCAAGATGAACGATCTCTTCAGTGCTGTGCGTAATTGGGCCTTGGAAGTGGTGCGTCGGGAAAAACCAGGTAAGCCTCGCGATCGCCATTACGAATTGTACTGGATCAGCCGACTAACAGTATCTGAGTATTCGATCCGTCGTGCCAGGGAACGGCAGAATGGCTCCGTAAGAAAATTCCTGGCCTCCAAGGCGACACAACTACTGAGAAGATGTACACTCTGATAGCCGTATTCGCCGGCGCATTCCAAGAGCTAGTCAACGCGCACTGGATTTGTGGCCATGCGTCCGAGGGGCCCATGGTGTTAGCCAAAAATCTCTACAATCTCATTCCAGGTGAGTAGCTTCTTGTACCAGAGAGCATTGAGCTGACTTCTTGTGTTTGTAGGCGATTCTGTGGCTGCTCAGCAGAAGAAGGCTCAATGGGTTTTACTCACCAGAGAACTTCTCCAGAAAGAACAGATTGTCGATGGTGCAATCGAAAAGCAGCTGCTGTCACTTTTGACTCAAGGTGTGCAGACAGTCCTAAGCAGGTTGAGCAGCACTCTTAACACTCAAGTCGTTGCCAACCATCTAAGAACGGCAATCGAACCACACATTAACATCGTGCAAGTCCTTTATCAGCAAGAAGCAGAGTATTTTCTGAGGCTGGATGAGGCTGTGGATGGAGATGGACCTCGAAAGATCGACCTGAAGTACATGGATGAGGTGCATGGAGAAGACGAAGGACAGATATCCGCTTGCATCTTTCCCATGTTGATCAAAAAGACGTTTGAAAATGATGTCAAGGTAAGAATCTCCTCTATGATGTCCTCATACTTTACTGACATGTGGAAGGGCGAATCAGTCATCATCTGCAAAATGAAAGTCCTGGCTTCGTCTTGACTGTGATCACTTTGGCTGCAAATCCTGAAGGAAGATTTGAGAAAGGCGAAAAGGCGAAAATACGTTTAACACCACGATGGGTATCAAGAGAGGAAAACCGCTCGCTTGAAGAGCATGAAAGGTCGAAGCACAGAAGCTTGGCGGCAAGACCCCTCCTTGCTCACAAGAAGTCCGGAGAAAGAGACACTTAAGATAGCAATTCCAAGCTCACTGAAGAGCATAATGAGAAGACTTCTTTATTTTGAAAATACGTTCCATATCCTCCCCGTGTTCTAAAGTATGTAACGCGTGTAGCTATAAAACTGCACAAGACTGTCAAGAAATAGCACCATGTCTACTAAAGAAGCAACAACTTTATCAGTTCTCGATGGACACGCCTCTCCTCCAGAAACAGTTTGTGCCTTTTTATAGTAAGAATTCTGCTTGTCACTGCAGGCGGAGTGGGATGGACTCTGAAACAAGGGGAGGGAGGATGTAATTGCAACCTCCAGAGATATAATGCTAAACCTAACCTATATTCAAAACGCCCATAAAAAATGCGCTCATTGCCATGTGTGTACAAACCAAAAAAGAAAGAGATATACAAAAAAAACTCCAAAGGACTCCTCATGGCTCGTAAAGACTGTCGCCCTCATCTCCATCTTGGTTGAATGATTCGTTTTCGTCTTCAACCCATTCGCTAGCAGAGAAGCTGGATTGCGAAGTCAGATGCGACATATCACTAACATCCCCATCCTCATCAAGCCCCGCCCATTCATGCTCACTCTCAGCTGGGTCAGAGCCTACAGACTCGGCTTCTGTGTCTCCTCCATCTGCCATAGCAAGGTCGACGACATTGCTGACATTGTGGCTGTGCGGCGTTGCATATGCGGTAGGTGTGCTGAGTCTCTTTCTGCTTGATCCTGCTATGCATTGACTGCGTGTCTCCCAAGCGTTCTCCAGCATTGGTGTTGGGGGCTCGTGTGACCACCTCGGTGTCAGCTCTTCGAGTCCTCCTCGGTATCTGCTAGGAGAGCCAGATGTGCGACGACGTTTTTGGTAGGCGACTGGTGTGCATTCTGGACTTTCGCGACGTTTTGACTGAGATGCTCTTTTCGTGATGATAGGGAAGGATTCTGAGAAGCGAGGAGTGACCGTGTCGCCAGATGAGCTTGAGGTGTATGATTTGGCTGAAGGGCTTCCGATCTCCAGGTCTTCGAAAGTGACACCAGAGCTGCGACGTTTGCCAAGCGAAGTGTTGCTGTGTTGCGATATGAAGGATGAAAATGTAGGTGCGTCATCAAGAGCGGCCATGTGTGCCCAGAAAGGCTCTGAGGGTGCTTCCCTGCTGAACAATGAGCCGGACCTAGCGATGGCGTTCTCGTAGCGTGGTAGATCGCGTATTTGCTGCCACGTCCAACCAGTCTTTCCTGGCTGAATGTAACCATCAGCAGTGGTCATATAAAGACGTTTGCGGCCGCCTTTGCCGTTCATGAAAACGCCCGAATCTAGGAATGATATATCCCACGTAGCAGGAGTGATCAACTCATGTGGTTCCAGGTAACGAAGCCACGAAGACTTCTTGATCTTTCGCAGCGGCACAAATGCTTCTCTCAATGCTTCGTATGGTTGCTGTTGGTTGTTTGTACGATAGAATGGCTGTGTGTCAACAAAGTCTGCAAAAGCGTCCTTGATTGACTCCCAGATACCGTGCGCACCAGTGTCGACAACGCTGACGTTACGAATAAGTCCTCGACTCTGGAGACGTTTGAACAGATTGCTATTCGGACCTGGTGATTTTGGCCAAAGCCATGGGTTGATGGTGTTCGCCCAGGCTTCGATTGTGTCTGCAGTCCAGGCAGGTTCTTTGTTTCCTGTCGGGGCAAGCAAGCTGCCAGATGATCCAGCTTGGTCGCATTGCGACGCGGGCGTGTTGGGGCCTTGTGGGTTGTTTTCAGTCGAATCATGCCACACTCCTTTTAATGTACGGCCGAAAGGAAGAAGGACGACTTCAATCTCCCATGGGTTGGCGTACGAAGGCTGTGCGCTTTCCAGATCGGCCAATCGATCCTCGACATCCGAAACGCGAGATAGAAGTGCCTTACTGCCAGCGCGGGTCTTAAGGTCCTGCGAAGAGGTTGATGCTTGCGAGTCCTCGAGAGCCATTTTAGATTGCTGAAGACGAGCGTCAATGTCTTTCCTCCAGTATTCCATTTCAAGTAAGCGGCCATCAAGAAGTTCAAACTTTTCATGTACTTCGTCGAGGGGTACGTGCGAAAAAGAATAAGTCTCAAGTGTTTCTAATCGCCGAACACAGCTCTGAAGAATGTTTTGCACGTCTGTCGTCACGGCTTTAGTTGGTGTACTTGGTGCTTCTTGTGATTTGCTGTCGACGAATTTTGTAACCTCTAGACATGGTTTCGTATCTACAACTTCGGGTGCTTCTGTGTTCAAGTCTGCGGGGATCGAAGGCTGATCGTGAACTGAATGAGATTCTCTTTGATTGTGTTGAACATCGAGAGGCACATCGGTTTGTAGTGAGTCAGGTACGTAATCGGCAGTGGGTGTTCCTCGAACAGTAGGGCTGGCCATCAAGCCGTCCATGTTCGGGAACAGTGACGCATATGGCCGTTCGTTGGACGTTGTACTCTTTACCGGCGATGGCTCGCTGGGCGTCTGCTGCTGCTCTGGTTGCGGTTCGTATGACAAAACACTGGCCGGTGCAGTGGACGGTATCCAAGTGGGGTCTTGCTGCCATCGCGCAAAGTTGTTCAAACGTCCCCAGATGTCGTTAGATAAGGGTGCAACCCTTGAGGACTCTATTTGATCATGTGTGTTTTCATCTTGTGGAGGAACGGATGGCGGCTGAATTTGTAGAGTGGTATTGTGTTGGTTTGTGGGTATAGATGGGGCGCTGCTGTGTCGCATCAGGTTGGCAGTTGCAGTTGGAGCAGAGTCGACTGTAACGTCGTGGAAGCAAGCGTGATGGCCGCAGGCGCAGAGGACGGAAGATGCATTTTGACTATCTAGGGGTCTGTCGAGCCAGAATCTACGACAGCCGCATGTCGGGGCTCCCGAGCCGCTACTGAGTGGACGAAAGTTGCAGGAGCCATTCGGTAAAGACGCGTAGGATGTGGTCGTGTTGGCTGTGTTTACAGCGTTGTGCCACGGTGAAGGCTCCATATGCCTTCAGCAAAGCATGATCTGCGGAGATGTGTAGGCTGGATTGATATTGATGTTCCCGAGAGGCTAGGCGACTGGTATGGTGTATTCATTGACTTGATAAGAGGAGAATGGCGGATAGGAGACAGTATCGGTGTGTAGACAACAAAAGCGGATGAGGGATCGAATGCGCATCCCACGCGCCCGGGATGCATCGACTCCACCTTTGGCCGGCCCGTAGCGCGAAACCCCGAAACACTGTTGCTCTCTGCTCTCTCCCAGATTGCGAGGCACAATGTAGAGCAGAGATAAGAAGTCCATCAAGGTGTGTTTACCAGACTCTCTTCTTGCAAGTGACGGAGGTGTAGGAATAATTAGGCTGTGCTTACCATCTTATTATGTGCTCTCTTGGGCGGTTTGGCCTTATCAAGCTTGCATGTTCTGCATCTTGCGTACCAGCTCTGGACCATGGATACTTGGCCTATTTTTCCATGTTTCGAACATAAGACCACCAAGTGAGTGCTTCACATGTATAGAGTCAGCATCCAGAAAGACTTGGTTCCTGAGTTTGCAGTGGTTTCAGTCGAGCATGAGTGATGGAATCTGTCAGGAAGGCTGTCAGACTTGGTGGTCATAGCGTCCTGTCGAAGTCGCATCTCAACTACGACTTGCTCGATCTCCGTCGACGCGCTCTGCATATTTCCCATCGAGTTTTGACGATCTTTCCATCGCGTAGCAATCAGCCGAGTCGAAATCGTCGCGTCGTCGACCGATCATCGAGTGTGCAGCTTCCACAAGAATGTAAGTTTTTTTCCCGGCGCATTCGAGTTAAATCATGGCACGCGTCGCAACCCGGACATAGTCCGTAGAGAGAGAAAGGTGTATACTGACTGCCACAGTTCTGCCGCCTGACACGGGCGCAATCCGCCTGCATGGACGACCAGATGTCCAGCTACCCTGAGCCCGACAGCCAGCAGCATTACACTTTGTATCCTGCTCCGGGCCAGCAACAATTGTTGGACCCTGTCCAGCAGGAGCAGTTGCAGTTCAGTCAACTCGGTCAGCTTGGTCAAGCCATCTACCCAAAGGCCGAGGGCGAGGTCGATCCCAACGCGCCAAACCACATCGAACAGCGCATCGAGCAGCTGCAGGAGCAACCGCCACACCCTCAGCCTCAACATCAGCATCAGCATCAACATCAACATCCTCTTCAACAACACGACCAGCACCATAACCAACATCAACAACCTCCCCTAGGCCCACCTCCACCGCCGCCAACTGCACAACCTCAAGGTCCTCAAGTTCAAGGAGAGACTCCACAAAAGGCCAATCGTCTGCGCAAGGCATGCGACTCGTGCAGTATTCGCAAGGTCAAGGTATGCTGCACCCGTTGTGCCAAATTTGTCTTCTGCCATCACTCTACTGACTCTGCGTCTTAGTGTGACGAGTCTGGTCCGCCATGCCGAGCTTGCGCTGCTCTGGATATCCCCTGCACATTCGAACGTCCTAGTCGCCGTCGTGGTCCTCCAAACCGTCATGCAGAAGCAATCAAGCGTCGCCGTCTCGAGGAGTCGCCGCACATCAGCGGCCAGTCGACGCCCTCTTCTCCTACTCACGCCGCACAAGCCCTAGCAGCTCTGTCTTCTCATCCCACTCACCCTCCCATCTCGGCAGAATCTATTTGCGACATCCAGACGTTGGATCTTCTCGTCAACGACTTCTTCACATACATCCACCCATTGTGCCCCTTTCCACACGAACCCAGCTTCCGCGAAGCCTGGAAGAGAAGAGAAGACTACAACAACCGTGCCTTCCTAGCACTGCTATCGTCAATGGTCGCGGCCCTCGTTGCGTCCTTCCCACGAAAGCCTAGACTGCACCTCAAGGCACAACGCAGAGAGCTCGACTTCCCTAACCACATGGCGCTTGTGTTGAAATGTCAGAAGGTTTGCGCCGATGCCCGTGGACCAGGTTATCTCGACAACGAAAACCTGAGTGTCCATGATGCTGCAACCAGCTACTTCCTTGGTCTTTCAGCTTGCTACACATTCAGATGGCGTCAATGTCGCTTATACTGGAGTGAATGCCTGACTATCATCAGAGCTCTTGGTCTGCACAAGCCGACCGAGCAGAACTTTACGCGACTAGGGATGTTGCCAGCAGCTGTCGGATCGAATGGTCCGAATACCGAAGGCAACCGTGACGACGTCCTTGATAACATTACTCTCGAGATGGGTAGGAGAATCTTCTGGACCATGTTTGTGAGCTCAAAAACAATCCACCAGTGCGGCTCTGCTTTCAGCGAGCTTGTTATCCCGCCCGAGACTCCATCCATGCCTTATCCTCCACTTCCTGTTGAGGTCGACGATTTCTGCATCTTCCCCGGACACATCGAGCCGCAGCCTCCTGGTCTTGTTCCTATGATTGCCGGTTTCAATGCTAATGTCAGGATCTTCATGTCTTACAGTCCTCTTTCGACCATGGAGCTGGCTTGGGGTGTTGATGCCTTGGTTGACATTGATCGTCAGAAAAAGGTTCTCCACGATTCACTCGAACGATGCAAATCAGCCACCAGGGATCTACCAACAGTGCTTGTCATCTGGCCTACTGACAATAACCCCTTCGCCAACCACAACGGAAACGAGCTTGGGCTCGATTTCTCAAACACATCATACGCCCGCGATCCAGCAACTCTGAATCCCAACACGGTGGACGCCACGCCAGAGGATAGGAGAAGACGTCAATACGAGATCCAAAAAGCAAACATCCACGGCAGCGGTCTTTGCACACGGTCTTACATCGTCGAGAAATACTTCACTCTAATCGAGGCGCAGGCCCGAAGCAAGCTCCAGGCAGAGAGCGCCGAATCTGGCTTGTCGAGCGAAGTCGCTGCAGAGCTTGATGGGTTGCTCTCAGATGGATCTTCTGCTGATGCACTGGACCGTGAGATGTCGGAAGAGCGCGAGGTTATTGTGAGGGACTTGCTTTCTGTTCTGAGCAGTATCGACAGGGTGAACATGGAGCCGAACGCGGACAGCCTTGTGAGTAGCTTGGTAGAAGAGGAGACAGGCAGAAAGTGGCTAATCCGATTTGCAGACAACAAAGACTCGTGTGGTAGCAAGCACCCTCCTCGAAGTGCCCAAGTCCCGCAAGGGACAAGTGGCACAGCAAGCCGAGGAGTACCTCAAAGCGTTCCTCGACATTCTGGCCAAGCTGGAGCGCGTGAACCCTGGACATGACGACCCTCATAACCCCAACGACGAGGAGACTGAGCAGCGATACTGGGCAGATCTTCGTGAGTATCAGCTCAAGTTCGCGCAGCAAGGCGGATTGTCCGGTCTCGGTTGACTAGCTGCGAATACTGTTTAGGAGGGCTGGGGCGTTTCGTGGGAATGGATTCATGGTAGCAAGGTGTATAAGGAGCTTATGGCTTAGTGGACAGGCGATGAAGCCGGACTGGCTTCGAACCAAAAAGCCTTCATGCTGTATATTATGATGATACCAACAATGGCTTGATATTCTCTTACTCATATCGTTTCTTGTGACTGGTTGTTGTGGTTGCTCGGGATAATGCTCCTTCCTCTCAGGGGTATACGAGGCTTGGCATTGGCCAGACTCCCGAAGAGCAATGGTGGCACTTTGTTTTCTATTCGCAAATCAACCCAACTTGTGTGTCGATTGAACTCTGAAGAGCGCATAGCACGGAGTAAGAGAAGGAAGCATAACAACACAGCTCCAGTAGCCGATTGTGATATCTCTGGAGAGGCTGGTGACGACAGAAGCCGGGATTGGACCACGTAGCTTTGTCTACAGCTTCGCCGAAACACAACATCACTACCACTTTCGTTAATCATGGAGTTCTCCCTGACCGGATCGCCGGCAACTACACCACTGGCAACACCGGGTGGCTCGAATCCAAGACAAAAAGAACAGAAATTCCGCCCACCAGTCGCACCAAGTCCCTACGAATACCAACAAGCAGGCTACTTCCCTGCTCAACCACAACAACAAGTCCCACCACAGCAGCAGCAACCTCAGAGCATGGACGGTCTGTCAAACCAGATGGGTGCAATGGGTCTGGGCGGCCAGCCTCATGTGACTGCCGCACCACATAAGAAAAAGAAGGACCGTCATGCCTACCACCACATCGAAACACCGGCCGCTGCCCAACCTCTGCCAGCTGCCGTACCAGGAACCACATCGTCACAGTTCTACAACACTCAGAATGCCCCCATGCCTGGAACAGCCGCCCCATACATGTCCCAGCAGATCACTCCCGCAATGTCGCAGTTCCCTGCCGCAGCGTCCACATTTGCC
Source organism: Aureobasidium sp. EXF-12298 (assembly GCA_024195555.1). Lineage (NCBI taxonomy): Eukaryota > Fungi > Ascomycota > Dothideomycetes > Dothideales > Saccotheciaceae > Aureobasidium > Aureobasidium sp. EXF-12298. The sequence goes on along the minus strand of SWBJ01000010.1, from coordinate 133,329 downwards.
CCTGCCAATCCTGCAACACCTATGGAACATGCTGCTCGTCAAGGCGATCAACTCTTGTCGGCTCCTGCTTCTTCCCAGTCAGGACGGGTCGACCCAGAACAGATCCCTAGTGTCCCTAGGTCACGCGACACTCCTGCTCGCCACTATCAAGAGCGCATCTACCCTACCATGGAGCAACATCTCCCTCCACCTGCCGCTATCCCGTTTGTCGCTTTTGACCAAGGAAACAGTTCTCCCAAGTTCGCTCGTCTCACCTTGAATAACATTCCTACCTCAAATGAGGCTCTTCAAACTACTGGTCTTCCTCTGGGGCTTGTTTTGCAACCCCTGGCACCCTTACAGGACGGTGAGCAGCCCGTTCCTGTTCTGGATTTCGGAGATGTTGGTCCGCCACGTTGCAGGCGTTGCAGAACCTACATCAACCCTTTCATGTCATTCCGTTCTGGTGGAAACAAGTTTGTCTGCAACTTGTGCACTCATCCTAATGATGTGCCCTCCGAGTATTTTGCGCCCACCGACCCAACAGGTATCAGAGTCGATCGTGCACAAAGACCCGAGCTGATGTTGGGTACTGTTGACTTCCTGGTTCCCAAGGAGTATTGGACCAGAGATCCCGTCCCTCTTCAATGGCTTTTCGTGATTGATGTCAGTCTAGAGGCATCTAGCAGAGGGTTCCTCGACGCCATGTGCAAAGGTATTCTGCATGCGCTTTACGCTGAGGATGGTACAAACAATGTTCCTGCAGGTGTCAAGGTTGGTTTCGTGACATTCGACCGAGAAGTGCAATTCTACAACCTGTCTCCGGGCCTTGAGCAAGCACAAATGATCGTCATGCCTGATATTGAGGATCCGTTCGTGCCTTTGAGCCAAGGCCTGTTTGTGGATCCTCAAGCATCTAAACCAGCTATCACTTCTCTTCTTGGCCGGATACCGGATATGTTCTCTTCGGTGAAGAGTCCAGAACTCGCGTTACTTCCTGCTGTCAATGCCGCTTTGGCTGCTCTTAAATCTACTGGAGGCAAGATTATGTGCTCAGTATCAAGTCTTCCCACATTTGGTCCTGGACGCCTGTTCCCTCGCGACAAGAATGAAGGTCGTGATACAGACGCCGAGAAGAAACTTTACACTACTGAGCATCCTGGTTGGAGAAGCACGGCTGCAAAGATGGTCGAAGCTGGCGTCGGCATAGACTTCTTCATGGCCGCACCCAGTGGAGGCTACCTGGACATCGCAACCATTGGACACTGCTGTGCGGTGTCTGGAGGCGAAACTTACTATTATCCCAACTTCCACAGCCCTCGTGACGACTTACGACTAGCAAAGGAAATCAAGCACACAGTAACCCGTGAAACTGGTTTCCAGGCCCTCATGAAGGTTCGCTGTTCGAATGGTCTGCAACTGTCTTCATACCACGGTAACTTCACTCAGCACACGTTTGGTGCTGATCTCGAATTTGGCGCAATTGATGCAGACAAAGCGATTACGGTCATGTTCAGTTACGATGGCAAGTTGGACGCAAAGCTGGACGCGCACTTCCAAAGTGCTCTTCTCTACACTACCGCGACAGGTGAACGCAGAGTTCGTTGCACCAACACTGTTGCAAGCGTGAGCGAGAGCGCTCTTGAGGCAATGAAATTCGTCGATCAAGATGCTGTGGTCAGTGTAATTTCCAAGGAGGCGGCATCAAGAGTCTCCGAAAGGACCTTGACGGAAATTCGTAACTCTTTGAGTGAGAAGACCATTGACATACTTGCTGGCTATCGTAAAAACTTTTCTGGCTCACATCCACCTGGCCAGCTTGTCTTGCCTGAAAATCTCAAGGAATTAGGCATGTACATGCTAGGACTGATTAAGTCACGAGCCTTCAAGGGTGGTCGCGAGCCTAGCGATCGTAGAATCCATGACATGCGCTTGATCAGATCGATGGGTCCTATGGAACTGTCATTATACCTCTACCCTCGCATCATTGCCATTCACAATCTGGAGCAGACAGACGGTTTCGCGGATGAGAACGGCCGTCTGCGCATGCCAGCTGCTATCAGAGCGTCGTTCGGGCAGATCGAGGAGGGCGGGGCCTACCTCGTTGATAACGGACAGGTTTGCCTGCTCTGGCTGCACTCTCAAGTATCGCCCAATCTGCTCGAAGACTTGTACGGTCAAGGTTACAACGAACTCAAGCATTTGGATCCCTTCAGCTCTAGCTTGCCTGTACTTGAGACTCATCTCAATGCTCAAGTCCGCAATATACTGCATTACATGGAAACCACAAGGGGCTCTAAGGCCATGACAATTCAACTGGCGAGGCAAGGGTTGGATGGTGCTGAGTACGAGTTTGCTCGTTTGTTGTACGAGGACCGCAACGGCGAAGCTCAGAGCTATGTCGACTGGCTTGTGCATGTGCACAGGCAGATCCAACTAGAGGTACGATAGGACATTGAACCGTTGTGAAGATCTATTCACTGACAAACTCGAACAGCTCTCCGGCCAACGCAAGAAGGATGACAGTGGAGCAGACATAACCAGCACAGTGGCGTCTACGTTCGCTGGTCTTAGAGCACCTTATTGGGGATGATTGTGATTGTGAGCAAAAAAGAGCTATAATTGTTTGGGATGTGACAGCGTTAAAGCGAGGGACTTGTTTATGAGCTTGGTGCCCGGGTACAGCAAAATTTTAGAATTTTTTACCATGTCAGACTTGTCTATGGTGACACCCTGTCATTCGATTGATCTATCGATAAATCGCCGTGAACCAAGATATCTGTCGTTCTCTCCTTACCGCAGATAACCTAGAGGTACACAAGCATTTTCGAAGGAGTATTAGCACCTCCTTGCCTCGATATGTTGCTGCTGACTCAAAAATCCATTCTTGCATTGTTCCAAGCTCGAAGGCCAGTGAACACCCGCAGTTTCAAGTTCTCGTTTGTTCAAACCGTTCCTGTCCAATTCTCACATTGCTTTCTATGGATCTCGAGATTTGTTTAGTATGCCATCTTCCACTGTGTATTCGCAAGTGACACTTTCTCAAAGATGTGAACTGTTCTGATAGGAAAGAACAATGCTGATGACGCTCCTTCGCATCAAGATTCCCCGAAAAGGCGTTATCGGCGTTTGGGGTTTGTAACAGACAACTGTCTCATTCCCAAAAGTTGCACGACTTCTATCTGTCCTTTGCACAGCATTCCCAATTGTCTGGACACAATTGGTCACGGACGACAAACATGTTGTTCAAACTTGCATGGCTTCTGCTGTGCGTGCTGCCGCTCGTGGCACTCTGCGCAGAGGACTACTACAAGGTAATCATCCAAAACACTGTATACAACCGTCGTATCAGTGCTGACTTACAATGCACAGCTCCTCGGCATTGATAAAAATGCATCCGAACGCGAGCTCAAGAAGGCTTACCGAACACTGAGCAAGAAATACCACCCTGACAAGAACCCGTCCGTCGCATCCTGCCTCCATCCTGCAAACCCCTGGCCTCAGAACATCTACTGACCATAAGACAATGTAGTGGCGATGAAACCGTCCAGAAGAAGTTTGTCGAAATCGCCGAAGCCTACGAAGCCCTTTCCGAACCCGAGACTCGCAAGATCTACGACCAGTACGGCCACGAGGGTCTCAAACAGCACAAAGAAGGAGGTCACCGTCAAGGAGGCAACCCCTTCGATCTCTTCTCCCGTTTCTTCGGTGGTGGCGGTCACTTCGGTCATGCTCCCGGACAGCGCAGAGGCCCCAACATGGAAGTGCGTGTCTCGGTACCCCTTCGCGACTTCTACAACGGCGCCGAACACGAAATTGCATTGGAGAAACAGGCTATCTGTTCAGCATGCGAGGGTTCTGGTTCTGAAGACGGCAAGACAGATACTTGTGGCAAGTGCAAGGGTCACGGTATGGTTATCCAAAAAGCACAACTCGCACCGGGCATTTTCCAGCAAATGCAAATGCAATGCGATCAATGCGGCGGAAAAGGCACAACCATCCAACACAAATGCAAGACTTGCGGCGGCTCCCGTCATGTCAGAGAGGTCGAGACATTCGCTGTGCACATCGAAAAGGGTATGCCCAAGGGCGCGAGAATCAACTACGAAAACGAAGGTGACGAAAGTCCGGATTACGTTGCTGGCGACCTTATCGTGCAGGTTACAGAGAAAGAGCCAGAGTTGGGCAAAGGAGAGGAAAAGCACGATCGCACAGATGGCACTTTCTTCCGTCGCAAGGGTGATGATCTATTCTGGCGCGAAGTCTTGAGTTTACGGGAGGCATGGCTGGGCGACTGGACTCGCAACCTCACACACTTGGACGGCCACACTGTGCAACTATCTCGCAAGCGTGGTCAAGTCGTTCAACCCAACTCAGTCGAAGTGCTCGAAAACGAAGGCATGCCAATCTGGCGCCACGAAGAGGGACCCGAGTTTGGAAAACTGCACGTTGAATATGTGGTCGTGTTGCCAGATCAGATGGACAAAAACATGGAGAAGGACTTCTGGAACACATGGGACAAGTGGAGGAAGAAGAATGGAGTCGACTTGCAAAAGGATGCTGGTAGGCCTGCTCCTTCTGCTGGATCCGGGCATGATGAGCTGTAGAGTGGCCTTGTCTTGCTCTTCTTCTATTCTTGGACTGCTGTTGCTTGGTACTGATTGACACAGTATAATACCCCCCTATCTGAGCATTTGTATCGAAATTAGAACATCATCTTACGTCTTTGGATTGTCTATCCTTCTATGATGCTGTGGGATGTCTGTTTCCTCGAAGCACGCCGTGTATCTTGATGAAATCCATAGCAACATGCGGTGCTCAAAGCTTAGCCTCCTCCTTGAGCTCGCCAATCTTTAGCCTGGGCTGATACTTCTTCAACACACCCTCATTGTGGTACTTCCAGAACTGCTTGCTAGCATCTGTTTTCAGGCTTATCAGCAAACTCATGTCTTTAAGTCGTAGAATCCACTACTCCCTATACAACCAGAGACAAAGGAGAGAGATAGAACAAGGAACACAAACACACCTTTTCCACCCACTCTCTTCAAAATCTTGGCACCACCAGGGTGTTCATCGACAAAGTCTGCCATCGAGTATACGCCTCCATCGATAATGATGTAGAGACCTTTCTCGGGGGTTGCGTGCTCTTTTACTTCGTTTGCTGTGATGGATTTGGACATTGTCGCTTTCTGTTTGTGGTTGATATAGAGGATTTGATGGTAACTTGATGATGAGAGAGGTAGTTAGATTGAGGAACTTGGGTGTGTAATGGTATTGGTATAGCAAGGGGGAGGATGTAATTAAGCAGGTGGTGGTTGGTTGGAAGGGGTGGGGGAGATGTGAGATGCCGAGGCTGCATGGAAATAGTCGATTTCCAGTCGCCGAAAGTTTCCGTTTTTGGGGGGTATGCATTAGACTGCTAGTGATAGAGATATGGATAACAAAGTAGGTTTGTAGAAGCAGTAATGTTGTTCGTAAAAATCATTAGTACATGTAAAGGTATGTCCTTTGTAAGAGATGCCACACAACGTAAAACCCATCGTTCTTTCCTCCTCTCATGTATCTCGGATTCCATCTTTCATCCCATCACGCGATCTCCGCCTCTTCTTTCCCTTCTTCAATACTTCTTGGGCTTGCTAGCAGGATCAATCCTCACCTTCCCACTCGAAGGAGGTTTCGGCATATTGGCGGGCGGCAAACTCGTAACCTTTGGCAAACCGTTCGCCGCAGCAGCAGGAGCTTTAGTGACTCCACTCACACCAGGCAGTTTTGGCAAACCATTCGCCGCAGCAGCAGGAGCTTTAGTGACTCCACTCACACCAGGCAGTTTTGACAATCCATCGACTGGAGCTTTGGGTAGTCCTCCACTGGTCTTTGGCTTGCTAGCCGGACTGATCCTGACTTTGCCTGCTGTGGAAGAACCCAAGGGCTTAGAATTGACGGGAGGCAAAGACGCTGTAGAAGTACCCAAGGGCTTAGAGTTGACGGGAGCCAGAGACGAGACGGAAGGTTTTGGTACAGAAGGCTTGGGCAGACCACCGACAGAAGGCACGGGGCTTCCTCCTCCAATCGCACTCTTTGGTTTTGATGCTGCAGACACGGCTGTTCCCTTGACTGCGCCTGCGTACGAAGGTGTGTTTGCTCCCAGTGTCTTGGGCTTGGATGCAGGAGCAGGAAGTGCCTTTTGTGCTGAAGAAGGAGCAGCGGGTAGTGCTTTTTGTGCTGAAGAAGGAGCAGCAGGAAGTGCTTTTTGTTTCGCGACTGCGCCTGCTCCTTTAGCTGGTGCAGGTAGAGCTTTTTGCTTCTTGACTGCTGTTGGTGCGGAACCTGGGTTTGGTGCTGTTGCGGCGATTGCGCGGTCGCCGTAGCTGTTGATGTAGTCTCCCCAGTTTTTGATGCTGCCTTCAATGCCTGTAATACGTGTCAGAGTGATTGTGTTATCAGAAGGTGTTAGATCAGACGAGGCTCGTACCACTGCCAACAGCTTGTCCACTGTTTTGAATCACGGTGCCTACTCCGCCGACGGCATTACCAGCTACATTTCCAGCAGCGGTGATGCCGCTGGACAGCATGCCCATGGCAGTATTCTGTATGTAATTCGTGATGAAGCTCGCCATAGTTTCGATGTATCAATTATTCAATTGTTCAATTCCAGAAGACACAGAAGAGAGGTCAAAGATGATGAAGCCTTGGGAAGATCAAAGATTCAAGGGTAGAGCAAAAGCACAAAAGCAGCGAATGATCGAGAAAAGAATCCAGACGCATCTTTCGCCAGCAAGAGAGCATCACTGTGCATGAACATCCCTTGCAACTCTTCCCGCAAACCTGGCAGCGATCTGGGGCGCTGGCGTAGGTGTACAAGGATAACGGAGCATTTACGTGGGAAGGGCTTCGCAAGGGTGACGTAGAGTGTGGCGTAAATGAATCGACAAGACGTGGAGAGGAGTGGCACGAGATGTCACACGGCAGAGTGAGACAACCGTTGTGGCCGGCGGTTGGACAGCCGTCTAGGTTACGTAGCGGCCCATTGTGCAACAACACGCGACCCGATCGGCGGCTGGTGAACTTTGCGGACAAGCAGAAGTGAAGTGAGGGGCCGGTAAAGATCTGCTCTTCTGAATCCTACCCAGGAGCGCGATGATAAACAGAAGAAGCGATTGGTGAAACGAATGTGATTTAGAAAAACAAGAACGCCTGATACGTGGTATTGATACAGAGATAAAATCGTCCGCGGCCAAGCAAATAAAGCCCTGAGCAGTAAACCATGCCCTTCCATAGCCCCTTCGTCATTATATTAAAGAAAATAGGGAAACATCGATGCCGTGCTGTTGTTCTCCGCGCTCCGAGACAAGAGGGAAACTCTAAGCTCCTTGACGGGCCTTCTCCGCACAGATGAGAGCAATGATACGACTCAGCTCTGCGCTCTGAGCAGCTGATTCTCGGATGATCTTTTCATCCACACCTTCTTGTTTCGACAAGTCTGCTGTGCTCTTGAGCATGCGATTCTGGAGTGCGAGCATCTTCTGGAGTGTGTTGTCGAGGAAAGGCGCGCTGAAGCTGACCTCGTTTCCGGTGTCGAGGCGCATTTCGAGCTTGCGAGGGCGCTTCTTCTCAGCCGGCTCTTCGTTGAAGATTTGTCCATTTTGTTGCGGCTTTGGTCTGTATTTTGAGTCAGCAATGTGAACCAGATGTTTTCAGGTCGTGTGAACATACCTCTCGACGAATGTGATGCTCTCGGCCATCTCAGCAACACGGTTTGCGATTCGGTTGGCCATGATAGCGTATGCTGAGCCGACTCCGTTCACAGGTGTATCTCCCTGAGACGAGATGCTGTTTGCTCTGGCTGCCGGACGAGATGCTGCTGCTTTACCAGCAGCTACACCGTTTGTTCGAGCTGCTCCGTTCGCACGAGGAGCGCCGTTCGTTCTGGCTACGCCGTTTGTGGCTCGCGATTGGTTGATGTGAGGACGAGTTGCGGAAGGAGCGTTGGCCATATCGAGTTTTGGTGGACTTGTCTGACAGAACTGTGTTTCCTGACAGGTGCTTATATTTGTTCGAACAGTGGTAGGATTCCGAAGGAAGGGGAGGTCTCTTGGTTCAAGAAAATGTCAAGGAAAAGCTCCGCGGTAGTCTTGTGGTGTATTCAACGTGGAATTCGAAGGAAGAAGGGTGCGATTTCGAGATCTAAAGGGCACTTGAGCAAGGTAGGGTGGCTGGACTCGAATCGAAAAAGCGGCTCATGAACCACACGTCATTTTACTTTTCCTTGCGGGGCGCGAATCAGGTTGGTCGTGGCTGAGAAATGCAGCTCGAACCTCGATTTGGCTCTGGCACCGTGCCACATTGCCTCATCGCACGTCGCTTGCTGACGCGAGTCGATGGAAGAACTCGTCGAAAAGCAGGAATGCTGCCACTGCCGGAGCCAGGGTCTGAAGGTCTCGAAGTCACTCGCTTCGTGTCCGATCAAATGAATAGCTGATCTGTGGCTGTTCGATGTTTCCTCGCTCCTTGTGATTTTATTGAAGTGAAAAATGTCGAGATCGCATGTCGAGGCAGCTTCAAAAGCTATTGGCGATACTTTGCTGGGGGCAGGATTCGATATCCTGAAGTCAAAAGCTGGCGACCAACATCCAGCAGGGCCACCTCAACATGGTGCCATGGGACAGGCTGAGAGAGCCTTCTCTGCTGCATCAACCTTCCTTTCAGGAGTACTGGCGTAAGTAGAGTGTAAACATGTTTTCGAGACATCGTATCTGATTAGCATACTGCGATTCAGTATAAGCGCTTCGCAATTCATTGGTGCTCCATTGAAGCTCATTGACCCTAAGTTCTATGATGGATACATGGCATGGACTAAAGAATCTTTTGCTGTCCTTACTGCGACCATGACTCAGTGGTGGGCGCCTACCGCTGTCAGAGTTACCGGAGACGAGAGTATGAAGGGCCAATTGTATCAGATGGATGATGGGAGTCTTCGATGCAACTTTCCCCACAGGCTTGTCATGATGGCCAACCATCAGGTAAGTTTCCAGGAATAATGCTGGAGAACAAATGATACTGATCGACTTAGCTTTACACCGACTGGTTATATCTCTGGTGGATCGCATATACCAACAAGATGCATGGCCGCATCTATATCATCTTGAAAGAATCTTTGAAGAACGTCCCTATCTTTGGTTGGGGTGCTCAGTTCTACAACTTCATCTTTCTGTCGCGAAAATGGGAGACGGATAGAAGTCGTTTCCAACGGCATCTGAGCCAACTCAGTGATCCCAAAGATCCTATGTGGCTGCTGATATTCCCAGAAGGCACAAACTTGAGTGAGACCACTCGCGCAAAAAGTAAGGCCTGGGCAGAGAAGCAAGGTATCAGCGACATGAAGCATCAACTATTGCCTCGCAAAACCGGACTGCAGTTCTGTCTTCAGCGTCTAAAGGAGTCAACGAATTGGTTATACGACTGCACAATTGCCTACGAGGGTGTTCCGTATGTCTTATGACGATCTGTTCCATAGATTTCAGCTGACAGAAAGGACAGAGAAGGCCAGTTCGGACAAGACATATTCACACTTCGCTCTTCATTCTTTGAAGGTCGTCCACCTAAGTCTGTCAACATGTACTGGAGACGATTCAAGATCAGTGATATCCCGATCGACAACGACGAAGCCTTTGAGAGATGGCTCAAGAATCGCTGGACTGAGAAAGATTACCTGCTGGAGCACTTCTACCGTCATGGCTCATTCCCTGCTGGATGCCCAATTAAAGCCATGCAAGCTGAAGCCGCACTTCAAAAGCTTGTAAATGGCAACGGCCATGGAGAGAAGAAAGTCATCAAACCAGTCAACAAGACTGCCAAGTTCATCACCACCGAAGTCAAAGCAGGTGGATGGGAGGAGTTCCTCGCCATCTTTGCTCCCATTACTGCCGCTGCAACAGCACTTTCGAGTGGAGATATAGCACCTGGAAATATCGATTTCGATGCGCTACTGAATAAAGTGGCTCAACAACAGCAGTTGAATCTGCTAACTACAGGAAAGGCACCCAAGGCGCCAAAGTCGACCGAAGACATGCGACAAGCTCTGACGTATGCCTCGAAATCAGCGGGTGGTCCACCGATCAAAGGGTCTGCTATAGAGAAGATCACAAGAGATGCTGCTCGGACTCAGAGAGAGATAGAAGAGGCGATGCGAAAGCATCCTCTTCCGGAAGGAACGGAGAAGCTCACAGCTGGACGAAACCTCGACCCTAAGCTCAAGAACACGATCGACAATGCACACGAAGAGACACGACGGCGACTTATGCGAGCTACGCAGACGGCGTCTTCTAAGCCTGCACCAAACCTTCGCAAGTCGTTACCAATGACCCCTACCGAGACTGCTATCACACGACCTCTGTCGACGCTAGCAATGCAGAAAGCCAAACAAGGTGTACAAAAGATAGCCGAGAACAAGCAGAAGCAACAGGCAACACCTGCCACGAGTAAGGCAGGAACGTCGGCTTCATCAGCAGCGACGAAGCGGCCAGCTCAAGCATCGAGTGCTAGCAAGAAAACGGGCGTGCCCAATGGCACTGCAACAGGTAGCAAGACTACCGGTGGCAAAGCTCCGCAGAAGGCAGCTAAACCAACGCCTGTTCAGGCAAAGAAGGCCACAACATGATAAAATGTTTGGAGGCTGGAGACCTGGTTGCCGAGAGTAGTTGCATCCGACTTTGATATATGATAGAATGAAGCATACGCTGAATACAGATATCTTGAGCGTTCAGTATTGGATTCCATATATCCACGTGAAACAACAGCCCCGATCTCAACACAAAAACACGATCACGAAAGAGATTGTTTCGCCTAGGATTATCATGCTGACTATGACTCAAGATGGTTCACAACCAGGCACGGCACGATGCCTGCAGGGTTTCAGGAGCTGACGTAGGATCAAGCATGTGCCGGCCGTCATGAGCACGGTCCGAACTACAGTTTCTTTTTGGAGAGCGTTAGCACAGTTGGATTATCGAGTAGGTTATCGAAGACGCGATTGTTGGCACAATTAGGCGGGATCGACATGGTTAGCGCGATCGTAAATGCGAAACTTGTGAACGAGATTGCATGCAAACATGAATATTCGAAGACTGTACAGGCATAATTAGAAGGCTGAATCGACGTCGCAAGAGGTGTTCTCGTTGGGTTGAACAGAGTCAAGGAGAAGGGGCACGATTGAAGCCAAAGCCAAAACGGTTGCTGGGTCAAACGCCGTGTTGTTGACATCGGATCTCTTTTGGGCGTGGGGAAAAAGCGTGAAGTCTCGAACGGCTCCTGCAGCTTCACGTCAGTCAGGAGCAGGGAGGCACGCGCGAAGCCAATTCAGCACGCCCAGCCCAGCGAGGGCCTTTCGATTCTTCTCCTCTTCTTCTTTCTTGTCTTCTTCGACACGTCTGCCCGGCGTATTGACCATCCACCGACCCCATTTTTAACCAGCCCCCTTGACTCCAGCCAACCATGAGCGTCCGGGTCGTCGCCCGCATCCGACCCTTGCTCAAGCAGGAACTGGAGAAGGACACAATTGTCGAGGCCGCATCAAACGCTCCCGACCCATCAGCTACTCCCTCGATCGTGCGCATCCCGAATCCCAAGAACGAGGCCGAGGCTTTCAGTTTCCAGTTCAACAGCGTCTACGATCAGCTGGCCACACAACAACAAGTCTTTGACAATGAGATTGCTCCCACCGTCAAGCATCTATTCAAGGGCTTCGATGTTACAATCTTTGCATATGGAGTCACAGGAACCGGAAAGACGCACACAATGCGTGGTGGGAAACTGCTGGCAGACAGAGGTGTCATTCCACGCTTGCTCAGCAGCATCTATCGCAGAAGTCGTAAGATTGAGAAGGACACCGAAGGCGATACCAAAGTCGATGTCGCCATGAGCTACTACGAAATCTACAACGACCGCGTCTATGATCTGTTCGAAGCCCCTGAAAAGCGCACCCCTGCTGGTCTGCCTATTCGCGACAACAATGGCAAGACGGTTGTCGTTGGCTTGACCGAGAGACCTTGCACCTCACTCAAGGACTTTGAATCCCTTTACGACCAAGCCAACGTTAACCGCTCGACTTCTGCCACCAAGGTGGGCTCTCCTTCCAGTCCATCCAAAGACGCATACCACTAACGACACGTCTAGTTGAACGCGCACTCCTCGCGCTCTCATGCAGTTCTCTGCGTCAAGGTAACTCAAGTAACTGGCAACGAAGTTCGTGTAAGCACAGCAAGCGCCATTGATCTGGCCGGCTCTGAAGATAACCGCCGCACCGACAATGGTAAGGAGAGAATGGTCGAGTCTGCAAGCATCAACAAGTCTCTCTTCGTTCTCGCTCAATGCGTCGAGGCTATTAGTAAGAAGCAAAATCGTATTCCTTACCGCGAGTCCAAGATGACACGAATTCTGTCTCTTGGTCAGAACAACGGCCTGACAGTCATGATTCTGAACTTGGCCCCCGTCAGAAGCTACCATCTTGATACACTTAGCTCATTGAACTTCGCAAACCGAACCAAGAAGATCGAAGTCAACGAAGTCGAAAACAGACCTTTCTTCCGCACAGCACCAAAACCTGAGTCCAAGTCTGGCATTCCTTCAGTTCCTCTGGCTAACCGCCAGCCTTTGAGGCCAAAGGCGTTGTCGCACAACGTTGTCCCTAGCAAGGAGCAGCCCGAGAAGGACAAGGTCGAAAAGCCAGTCAAAGCCTTCTCTGTTTATTCTGATAAGCCAAAGACAACAGCCATTTCACGCCCTGGCCACCTCTCTGGACTAGGCCACCCACGTACTGCTGAGGCACAAAAGCGCACTAGTAGTGAAGCTGTACCTACCATCAACAGGCCATCGAAGGTGCTAAAGCCGACCGTCGCAGCCAGACCAGAGACCATGTCCCAAAAGTCAATTGAGGAGCTCATCGAAAGGAAAGTGGCCGAAAAGTTAGCCGAGCAGGCACTCAGCACAAAGCTACCAGCAGGCACAGAGATCGCACCAGACGTACAAGCACGGTTGATTGCCTTGGAGCGTAGAGTCATCGACCAAGAATCAGCACGCGCAGAGGGCCTACAATACCTTCTCATGGCCAAACAGCATACCGTGCGCGGCGAAGAAGTCAGTGCCCTCAAAATGTACCAGCTCGCATTACCTTACTTCCCAGACAATCAAAAGCTAGCGCAGAAGATGCTCAAGCTGCAAGAGAAGATCAACCGCAAAGAAGAGGAACGCAGACCAAAATCTAGCGGGGGAGTGCCACTGTTGGCTGATGATGACGACGAGGATTATCAACCCGAAACCCACGACCAAGACGACGAGGATGAGTCTGTATTCGACAACCACCAACGCGCAAAACCGCGCAGTAGACCCGCCATCCGCCGCAACCTCAGCGTGTTCCGCGACGAAGCTACATCAGCACCTCAACCATGTTCGCAACGACAGACTGCAGACTCTGATTCAGAAGACGAATTGGCACATTCACTCATCAACACTGGTCCCGACCAAACCCCTCGCTCCAAGCACATTCTGCGCATCATCAACAGCCGTGACGTCGCTCAGATCCGTCTGCTCAAAGGCGTAGGAGCCAAGAAGGCAGAAATGATTGTTAATGCGCTGTGCGAGATGGACGACGAGATCAGACATGTAGGTGAACTGGGCAGACTGAAGGGTGTAGGTATCAAAGGTGTCGAACGCATGCGCGAGGGCTTGACCGGTGTGATGGCTTAAAGGAAACCCCCTTTTAGCTGTTTCTTTTGCATTTTTTCTCTTCTTTTCTTCGAATGGGTTTCCTCTTGTGTCGGGTTCAAATTTGAAAAGAAAAAGCATGGCGTTGGGGGTATATCAGCATGTTTTCTGGCATTGTGCGGCGTTTGCATAAGGGGCGAAAGTTAATTGCATCGTTTCACAGGGAAAAGAGGTAAAACATCATACAAGGACTATTATTGAAAGAGATTGGCAGAAACCATCAGTAGATAGGATTATCATAGAAATCCCAAAGGAAAGAGAGTTCAACTGCATCTCATCTTCATTCCTCTTCCATTTGCCTGGTTGTAATCTCTGATTTTGTTTGATGACGGCAGAGGCAACCAAGCATGTACTAGAAAAGGAGCAGTCACACTTGATCATCACAACTGGGTTCTCAGCTGTAAGACAACAATCGAGAGGAAGAAGAGCATATATTTGATATTAACACCACAATAGAAGTGAGGACTAAGCTAAAAAAGAATTCATAGATCGTGGACAGAAAATCGTGGAGAGGAAAATCAGAAAGGGTAGTGAAAAATCAAAAAAACCAGTGGGGTATCAGGGTATCGAAATAATAACTTGACTGAGACCGCACCAAAAAACAAGAGTTGAAGAAGACAACAGAAAGTGCTTCGTGTGCTTGCAGAGAAATAAGGGGGAAAAGGGTATTTGGGAAATGGATAAAAACCACAGCAAGAACACGCTCGCGCGCAGCAAATAGAATCAAGAAGACAAGATCAAGAAGACAACGCTTGAAAAGGGATATTCGCGGATATGCGAAAAGAAGGGAGTCGTCAGAGGTCATGCGCAGGTCGTGGTCGTTTCTCGGGAAGTTTCATCGAAATATGAAACATTAGTTGTAGGTGTAGGTGGGTGTTGAAGAACGAAATCTGAATGTCTCTCGTTGTGGGGCGGCTGAGTGGGATCAGCTGCGGTGCTCGACGGCTCGATTCTCGCTCGTGGCAACAGCCACGAGTGCTTCAAGTCTGCCCATGTCGGGGTTGGCTCGTGGGTTGACAGGCGCGGGACGCCATTCAGGAGATTGAACCTGCATGTTATGGCCAGCTTGCATAACATACACAGGATGTGCTTGACCGGGCATATGCAAGTAGCTGTGGAAGCCAGAATCTGCCCTGGTGGGCTCGGGTTTGCCCTGGTAATGCGCCTGAAGAGCTCTTTGCTCATCAGTCAGCATAGCATCCGGAGGTTGCAGCTCAACCATGCCATTTGCGTGCATGATAGCCGGATGCAGTTCTCTGCCCTGAGAAGTCGAAGGCGTGGGGATGCCTTCGCTGCTACTTGATTCTGGGGAAGTACGATGCGCGATCATGATCGGCTGGCTCCCTTGAGGAGGCCCCATCGGGCCACCATACCAGGCTTGGCGCTTGTTTGCATGGTCATCGGCGACTGGACGTATATCAGCAGGCGGCTGTAGCTGAGGCAATGCATAGCCGGGTGCAGGTTGTTGAGGCTGTTCAGAACGGGATGCACTCGGTAGCTGGCTTGGCAGTATTCGAGATGGGTCCACAGGGGGGTGAGCAATCTCCAATCTATTTAGACCATGATGAAGAGTGTGCTCCCACCCTGTGCTTCTTCGGTCTCCAGGAGCTGAAGTTGAAGGCTCGACCGGCCCTGCAAGTATAGATGAACGACGTGCAGGTTCAATCTGCACAGGACTGGTAGCATTGCGTGATGGGACAGCAGGAGGGGGAGGCGCGTGGTCGAAGCTTTCGATACCAGGTAGCCTGGTGATTTGACTTGCTGCCGGTTGGGAGGCAAGAGCAGGAGCGGCATCGTCAGGAGTCTGGTTGTAGGCCAGACCACTGGTTGCAGGACGACTGGCATAGTTGGCGTGAGTGCTAGGGTGCCATGTTCTCCTCCTCCATTCGAGCTCGGCGTCAGACTCACCGCGGCGGTGGTGGGAAAAGGTTGAGGCAGTAGGACTAGCGACCATGCTGTTTGTGTTCGAGTACTGGGGAGCGGGACCGGAAGGGAGAGGGGCAAAGTAGACAGGCTGGTAAGTTGCCGTCAGTGGTGAGTACGGGCTGACACCAGATGGTACAGAGAGACGGCGAGAGGGCGTTCTAGTGCCATTATAATGTGATGACCTCGCGATCGGGAGTGATAGCGACTGCATGCTGGCTTGGAATCTGGGGCTACCTTCGCCAGTAGAGAAGTTGGATGAGGTAGGAGAGCTGTATCCACTAGGCGACTGTTGGTAGTAACCAAACTGAGGACCGTTGTTGGGAATCGCTGGGTTGAAGGTATCCAGACTGAGTCTCGCCCGTGCCACGGGATCCTGATTCAGCATCAAAGGAGATGGGCGCGGACGGCTCTCTCCAATATCCGACATGGCCAGACTCGACGTAGTGGAGAGAACGCTAGAAGCTGACAGATTTCTGCTGTGCCCTCTGCTGTACGCACTGTGTCCGCCGCTGCCAGCAGTCGATGCTCTAGGTCTCACGTTCGGTGGACGTACGCGGTCTGTTCGAATTTGTCTTTGGAATCTGGTCCCAGTTGCTGCCAGGGAGTCACCAGGAATCTCTTCGTTAACATGTACTGTCTGGGCATGTTGGCGCAGATTATCGAGTCGAGAGAAGCGGCGGGAGCAGTGGCATTCAAAGGGGCGTTCACCAGTATGTTTTCTGGCACTTGTCAGTACTGAATGATCTGCCACCAGACTTGAGCCATATGCTTACCGGATGTGCCGGGCCAGATGCTCGCTACGAGTGAAGCTGAGGTTGCATGGTGGAAAGTCAGTGCAGTAGAATCTCTGGCCCTTTTTCTTCTTCCTGGACGGCTTTCCGTCATCATCACTTTCATTGTCCGAGCCTGCTTGATCGTGGCCGTCGTCATCACCATCGTCCATATCTATATCTTGAGAACTGCTAGATTGGTGCGAATGTACCGATCGCCGCGAGTTTTCACGAGTCACTCCAGCGCTGTCGCCGTCTTGTTGAGAGGCCTTGGACTTGTCGGCGGGGAATTTGAATGTTCCTCTGGTCGGTGTATTTAGTGTCGAGTCTTCGGTGGGAATCTCTTGGGCGGGTTGATCGGAAAAGCGCGCACTGAGTCGCGGCGTCGTGGGTTGGTAATCATCGGTCGTGCTACCACTTCTTTTTCTGCTGCTTGGTACAAGCATCGGTCTCGTGCTATTATGGGGGGTCGACATGGCTGGCGAGACGGTCGGGGAGCGATGACCGAGTATCAAAAAGCCAGACGGGTTGGGATAAAATCGATTTCTAACCGGCTTGTTCAGATCAGTCGATTCGTCATATCAAGACTTGCAAATAATTCGTTGATAATGGGGCACAAGAGCGGCCCCAGTATTGCCGACGTATATGCATATAAAAGGCGTACCGGTCAGGTTAGAGCATGTCATGAAGCTGATGGGGTTGGCGGAACATGGGGTCGACAAAACTAGGAGACGGTAGGTCGATAGGACATGGGAGATGTAGACGGAGTCGTGGTAGAGGAGACGTAAGAGAGGACGCAGACTCGTCTGACGAGAAGAGCGGCAAAAGGGTCGCAAGGGTGATAAGCAAGCAGCAGGTGCAGCAATACTAAGGTAATGGATAGAGCGGCGAGATGCAGCCAACCCGCCACACGCAACGTTGGTGATCCTGCCAAAGGCTGCTGCGTCAGAATCAGAGTTGGCTATCCAAGGTACGAGTAGCGCAACTCGGCAATCCAACGGTCAGACAATCTACTGTTTCCGGGGCTCGATCAAAACTAGAGTTACGATGACCAAGACAGGGCGCAGGAACAAGCGTCCGAGAAGGGCCGCAAAAGAGTCAAAACGAGGGCAGGAGCGCCCACTGCGGGACGAAAGAGAGCATCCACGAGGCAAAGCAGATGATGATGCCTTCCCCTCGCATATCTGAGCACGGACAGATGCCTCCCATTAACTTTGCCTACCGCGCCGGATCGGCAGAGAACATGTCGAATGGGCGCTTGCTCATGCAGAAAGTCTGGAGCGAAACGTTTCCAACTGACAGGCGGGCAGCCAACCATCGGAAAAGCTCTCCTGCCAACCAACTCGATATCTACGGCATGCCTGTACCCGTCCACGCCCTGGCTACCACCACGCTTGACTGTAGGCTTGCGCAAAACAGAGCCGGGAGCGAGCGCAGAGGCGTCCAAAAGGTACCCCTCAACACTAATAGAGGTGGGGTGTGCGCAGCATGCAATGTACAAGAAGGTACATGATGATGCATATTCAGGTGCAAACCAACCAGTCTACGGCAAACCAAAGACAATGCGTCCATGTACCTATCTACCCCTCTACTCTGACCGTGTCTGCAAGACAGCACTGCACCTGAACACGCGCGCTCGCCGCCGGCCACTCCGTGTTATGCTCGGGCCCCATCATCTACTGTACAAAACTCTTGGGTCACGCACACCACACACACCCACTCACATCATACGTGCCTCGATGGGATTCCGGGCGAGGCGATCTACCCTTTCCACACGATATACGGTGTGCTGAAAAGGTGTCCACTCACCAGCGAACAAATCCGGCAAGGCACCGGTACCCGGCCACCGCCAAGCCACAAAGACGGTGAAGGTCGTTGGAGGGGAGTAAGTAGAGAAAACGAGGAACAACAGTAAAGGAAAACGGGATGGAACGGGTCGTTAGCATGACAATGTGATCAGAGAAATGCTCTCGAGTCTCGATAACACCCCTCGGAGCGGGAGTTGCTTTTCCTCGATCATGTTTCATCCGTGCCTTGCTCTTACCATAGCATTCATGCTCTTGTCAGAGATGTCAGATTATTGCGTCTCGCCCAGTCTTCTCCCAAGAACTGCTGGAGTTTCAGGTCCTGGTGATCTTACAGCGGGCCCCGAGTCAAAAGCTTGTCGAGGCTGCGCAAAAGAAGGGGATACGAGAAAGGTACAAAGACTCAGCGTGGTGCCAGACAAGCCAAGCTTCTTATGGTGAGGATGATGATGCCGATGATGTGTGTTGAAAGCCGGGCGATTCGTCAGGTCGCGATTTCACCTGAACGCTAATAGTTTCCTTCGTCCACTTTCAGCACCGCTGACCTGCATGAACAAGAGAGCAGCGTTTCGGCAAGCACGCCTGCCTTATTCATGATCCTTGATAGCTTGCGTCGTCCGCATGCGGTATCCACCGAACGTTTGTGTGTTTAGTGGTTGATTGCTCGCTCTACTATCGAGTCCGAAAACCCATGCCTTGCAGGTACATGCGAGAGAGAGTGCGTGCCACTCCAGATCCAGGTACCACAAAGAGTGTTTTAAACTTTGTCATGTGAAAACCCATCTTTCCCCTCCTCCACATCAGCACTCCTTTGTTGCCATTCGGAAGGCTTGCAAGCCATAACTTATGCGGAGAGTTTTGAAGCTGCAAGGGCAAGACATTCTTCATGAATCAGAGAGGCCTGGATCGTTTCTTGCCCCTGAAAAGCCGTATGTTTCGTATTCTTTCTTGCGCTGATCTGGAGTCGCAACTTTCGTCTCGTGGCAATCTTTTCGTCATGCGACAGACTATTCGGGTGGTGTCTGGGAATAAACAGCACGATCCCCCGCCCCTTGTGCCAGAGTAGATACTGTCCACTCCGTAGCTACAGAAATGCGCAATACTTCTACAAGTGTTAAACATAGAGAGAATATCATCTTAGGGCAATTCTCATGGCCACACTTCTGTTTCGTAAGCAACTGTGCATTTGTCACTGTATAAGTATGTCACCGTAGAAGAGGAATTATCGTGAAATCGTGACAGTTTCTGCCACACAGAGACGATTGCGCAAGACACGCACTTTACACTCTTTCCAATATCCCTCTTCTTCCGCGGCTAGCCAAAGATTTCCAAAAGTCCGATTCTCGACCGGTGTGAATGTTGAGAGGTGATAAGATCATGCGTCTTCCATTGTTCAAATCTCGGCCCCCATTGTACAACCACATACTCAGCTTTTGTCATTTTGTGTACAAGTCGACATGTAACTCGTAGTAGGTAGGCAAGTAAAAGAAAGTCTGGGGTGCCCAGTGTTCCAGATCTTCCTATTTCTCTGTACATGAACGATACTCCGAGTTACTGTAAGCTGGGGTGCAAGGAACCCGAAAGGCAAGCAAGCAAGCGCTGGGCCCCCTCTTTTCTCGTAAAAGCAAAGCAAAGCCTCGATCAAGGCACGAGAAGGATAAAATCAGCCAAAAAATGTCTCGGATAAGTTGAGGAAGGAGGCGCCTAAAAACGTGGATGGGGCCATCGGAGCAATCACTTGCCCGCAAGGTACCAACTCGCAAATGCACGAAAAAGCTACAACAAAAGCCTAATTTGCCTATTGCGTTGCCCTCCCCTGGTCACTGTTGGTTGTCACTCAGCTCTGTATATCAGCTCGCTACATCCTTACCCGAGCCACATTCCGAAGATCTTTCTGTTCAGCTCTACCATTCCTACTCCTTAAACTTGCGGGTAGCATGCACTTCTAAACTCGTAGATGGCAAGGATCGTGGTTCCTGCATCAGGGCAATGGCATCGGAGTAAAATGAATAAGTTTGGAAAGCGCCATTTCCTTCTTTTGTCTAAAAAGGTTTACCACACGGTGTTGGGTGCTGTCATACAAACATCTCGCTTCCAATTGATTGTCACCCATGAGCCTATCTCCGGATCGCGAACGCTCTACTGTTTGTCAAAAGTCCGGAAAGTTGCTCGATTCTTCCTGGTTCGTACAGCTGTATCTGGCTGGTATCTAGAGTTTATTGCATGACCTGTTGTCGTAAAAGTCAGTGACCTGAAACGCTATCTTGTTCTAGAAAGTGCATACCTTTTCTCTCAACATGCCAATAAATTGAGCTGAGCTGACGCCCATGTCGGCACGGTCTTCGATCAGAAGGCTTTGAGCCCACAGTCTAAGACTTGGGTCGCCATCCTCGCGCACGAGATATAGCGATGGTACCACAATGCTGCCACAGCCCTTGGCACGATGGTCTCGGCTCTTCTCGACCACAGCACGCACGCGCTCGTTCATCTCGCTGTCTATGATTGGCAATGAAGTCTTGCCCTGCTTGAGCGCGTTCTTGTCATCTGTGCCAAAGACGTCCATCACTAGTGCTGGGACAGCGTCACGTCCAAGCCACAAGAATTGTGTCTGACCATCATCGATGAGGTACAAACCAAAGGGAACGATGTTGCCTGAAGTCAAGTTGAGCGGAGGAGGCATAGCAATGGCGCCAGTTGTTGGGTCGGGAAGACCAGCAGTCTCGGGCATGTCGTGCAACGAATACAGGCGAGGGTAAATGTACTGGATCATCAGAGGCAGGGGAAGCGTCGAAAGCAGACACAAGGCTGCGGAACGAAGATCGCTAGGAATCTGGGCGGATTTGCGGAGACCGAGCTGCGGTCATGTCAGTATACGGTTTCCAGTCTTACAGTTTGAAACACTTACGTTCTTAATGAGACCCAAGAAGAGAGTTGGTAGGCCTCTAAGGTTCACAGGGAACTGGAGGCCACCGCCACCCATGTTACCACCTGCCAGCTCCTTCTTGTATGTTTGAAGAAGCTCGATGATCTTGGCTTGGAGAGCATCTCTAGCAGCATCAAGACCGCTGGACAAAGCTCTCTCGACTGCCTTGTGACTGAAGTAGACAGCAATGGCTTGTTGGTCAGCGCTTGAGTACACGTCGGCCAGATTTTGTGTGGTAGGGATTGACAAGGTCATGACACGAATGCGGCGCTCGCCATTACACGTTGTGTGCAAGACACCAGCCTGTAAGCAGACAAACTGTTTTGTGACTGACTCATCAATGGCAATCTCGACGACGTATGCTTGGTCGCGAGGGAAGGCAGGGAAAGCGCAAAGATCCGAACTACGGTTGAAGAAGTTTCCGTAGAAAGTGCTTGGGCGCAATCCAGTGGTGGCTCTGACACGCAAAACAGCCTCGAGACCAATCTCCGAAGACAAGTAATCGCTGAATTCTGTTGCAAACTTGATGGCATCCTCGGTACGGGCTGCGCTCCAAGCAGGGTAGAAATATGTCTGACCTCCAGTGTATCTAGGCAAGTTGCTGAGTGATGCGACATCCTGGTATTGTGAAGAGAAGAGGAACATGTCGATCGAAACCTGAGTTTTTGAACACTCGACCGCAAAACTCTTGTAGAAAGCGTTGGCGGTCTGAAGCAAAGAACTCTCTTTGCTTGTTCCAAGGAGCTTCTTGTCCTCTCTCATGTCAAGCTTGCCGTAACCGTGGTTGGGCAGAGAAGCAGTCAAAACGACCATCTTTCCACCAACATGAGAAATCATCTTGTGTCCAGCACGCATAGCCGAGCCCATGGCGGAGAGACCGTTTTGAGTGCTCTGGAACATGGACTGTAGCTTTCCAAGGAAAGTCTCGATGTTTTGACGCGAATCGGCCAAGCTGACGAGAAGACCATCGGGTGTGGGGAGGAAAGGCTCGTCGAGATCGCTCACTACCAGCATGTTTGAGTCGGTGGTACCGCTGTCATCGCGAGGAATGGTGAAGTAGTGCAAGCTCGAGTCGACTGCCATGAAGGCCAGACGGGTTCTGCGGTCAGCATTAGGGATGCGATCGAGCGACTCGGCGACACAGCGTGCGGCAGTGGCAAGGAGGCCACTCTGAACTGAAGCGACACTGACGTCGAACAGGAACAGATATACCAGAGGCTGTGGGGCTCTGACCATGTACTCTTGAGGAGCAACAAACTCCATGACCGAGTAGTTGAGCTCTGGTCGCTGCCAGCGGTCAATGGCTTGTTGCTTCATGTTATCCCAATCAAAGGCCTGAGGAACGTCGTTGGTCAGGTTGCACATGTTGCAACGCCATCGGTGACTGTGGTCGAGGAAAGTGGCGAAGGGGTTGATGTAGGTACGGCATCTGCGACATCTTGCAATCACCTGGTCGGGCTGAACAGGCACGTCGTCTTCGGCATCGTGGAGGGTAGCGTAGGGTTGAATGACTAGGGCGAAAGGAAGTTTGGACTTCTTGAGGAGGGAGTTTGTCGAAGGAATAGCGTTCAGTGTTGAGCGGACGTACTTGGGCGGGCAGTTCGCATTGGGCGAGGGTGTTACGCTTGACTATTGCACGTGTCAATGATAGAGCCGAAATTAGAGTTGGACAGACGTACGTTGGGAGGCAGAATGATGGGGGGAGGAGGCAGATCTAGATCTGACACATGGAAGGGAGCGCCCTGAACACTGATATCGACAGGCTGGAGAGGGTTCAGACGCTGGGCGACGGGAGCAGGTTGCTGGGGAGCTTGTGCGGGCTGCTGTTGTTGCGGAGCCATGCCCATCTGCGCGAATTGCTGTGTCATGCCTGGCACACCTCCGGGAGCAGCGCCATAGGCATCTGGAGGTTGGTATCCAGCGGCAGGAGCGCCATATGCTGCAGCGGACTGCTGTTGAGGGTCAGGGTAGCCTGCGGGCTGTTGGACTGGGGCACCGTAGCCATAGCCAGCAGCGGGTTGAGCGGCGCCGTAGGCAGCGGCAGGAGGAGGCGTCTGTGTCGCGGGCGCGCCGGCATTGGCACCGGCGCCAAATTCGAAAGCCTGGCCGGCATAGGCTCTCTTCTTCCTTGCTGGTGCTTGAGAGGGAGCGGGCACGGGGGTGCCAGATTGCGATTGGTCGTACTCTTCCTGCGAATAGCCCTGGGCAGGGTATCCTTGGGGGTTGGCCATGATGGTGACAGATGTAGCCGACGGCGAGAAGCTGCGGCGGAATAAGATGTGATCAGCTCCGGGTTATAAAGAAGGTCTCTGTTATTCGTCTCCGTAGATTGTCTGGGGAGGGAGTCGGGACAGCTGTGCTGCTGGCGAGATCTGGCCAATCAACGCCGCTGGCCCTTCCCAGTAACCCCACGTCATCTAGCCCTATCTTTTGTGTCCTTTGACTTGCAGTCATGTACAGGCAACAACATCGTAAATGCCAACTTGCTTTTCGGATACGACTGCTCAGTGGCTGTCAGATTCCCAGGCAGAAGTGAAAGAGCCAAAAAGGTTGTTAGTCTACATGTCATTGTACCAAAGTTCATCCCCTCCAGTGGTAGTTGTGTAGCTGTTCATGGCGTCTTCAAGAATATATTGTTCGAAGAGACATCTGCGTTCCAACCAGTGATCTGTCTACTCACTGCATATACAAGCATGGATCGGCCAACTTGTGGACAGATCATCGCAGCCAAGGTGCGCCAGAAAGCCATATGCGCTTGTTGGAAGCTGTCAAGAGGCATATCAGGGTGATACCCTCACCAAAAGGTGTTCAAGATAGCTTCGCGTCTCTGTACCACTCTCACGAATGCGACAATTTCAACAGAGACCAGTGACTGACATTATAATGATAATCTGCACATGAGCCTACGAGCTGTATGTCAGACGCATCGAACTTCTTCACCTCCCGGTCCGCAGACCAAAAGAGCAATGAAGTCCGCGATATAAATTGGAAAAGCAAATAAATGGCAGTACCTACGGCGTTAGTAGTAAGTGATCAAGTAAATGGAAGAATAAATGTGATCAGTGAGCACGAGCACCTGTATGCGAAATAGCAGTATCTACGGCGTTAGTCGTACGTGGTCAAATAAATGGCAGAAAGTATGTGAATCAGTGAACACGAGCACCGATATTGAAATAGCAGTATCTACAGAGTTAGAGGCTCAAAGGCGCCCGCAGGGTCCTTCTTGACTTAGCTTCCCCATCGCCCTAAGGTAACGGGCCGGTGACATTATCACGAGAATGCCCCTCCTCATCCCTCAAGTCGGGCGCGTACTAGTCTGTCACACGACGAAGACGTGGAGCCTGTTGTGACAGGAGATTTGTGAACGGAAGGAAGGAATACGTACCATAGTAGACATGTAGCCCCAAGATATTTGGTGGAGGTCGGAGTGCGAAGATGAAAGAGAGGACAGAGGGTCGAAGGTGTTTAAATAGCTGAGGACGAGGCGTATGCTGACATAAGTTCGCTAGATGGCAGCCTGGATGCTTCGTGAGCAATTCGTGACGCGAGACCGAGGTGGATTGAGCAAGTTAGGTTATGTGGATTCGGACCCGTGACGCCGACAGGACAGCAGCGCGTGAACTTAGATACAAACAGCGAATCGGAGCAGACATACATAGACATAATGCAGTTGCGAGAGCAAGCCGAGGAAAAGAGTAAAAGGTTGATATAATATTTAAAAAGGTGTTCGATATGTCGATAGAAGGATGACGCAGATTGGGTATATGAAAGAACGCTCAGAAACGCAAATTCGTAAAAAGCAGGCCCGCATGGGTGGAAGAAATATGGTTGCATGTTTAGGTGGCTTGTTCATCAACATCCATTAAATCGCCAGACGTAGGGCCAGTTGTGGTTGCTTGTGGGGTGGAAGCACCACTCGTGTTTGAAGGAGTGATTATAGTGGGTGTGTTGTCGGGTCCTTGTGTACGCCGACGCAATCTTGGAGGCTCGGAGGGAGCATGTGGGCTGTCGAAGCCATCAAAACCATCTGATTCAGTGTCGGTATCTATGGCCTCTGACCGTAGTCGCTTGCGAGAGTTTGGCCGAGCGGGTGATAGACGAGTGAAGGCGTAAGGTCGAGATGCGGGTTTCCAGCGCATACGACGCAGCCGACGAGCAAAAGCAGTAGAGTCAGAATCTTGTGTATCCTCGTCATCTCCTTCGTCCATCTCAACTGGCAGATTGACATGACTGTGGTCTGCAGCAGGAGTGTCGGCCTCCTCCAATTCGTAGGGATGCAAGACTTGGGCATCGTAAGGGTAATCGACATCATTGTCCGATACTTCTTCTACATCAAAGTCGTAGTTGTTTAGCGGAGTTGAGGGAGGTGGTGAGGAATGCCAGAAGGCGATAGAGTCTGGCGCATAGAGTGACGCATGTTCGGCAGAATGGACAGATCCAAACGGCGATGAGAGAATGCGCGAGTCGACCGCAACATGGCCTGCCATGGTCTTGACCAAGCCTGGAAGCTTTGTGAAAGACAGGTAGCAGCAGAGGCTCAATCAAGGGTACGGCGAAATAGACGGGATCGGAGGACTGAAGGCAGGAGGCGGCATCATGCAGTGACAGTGACACAGGATGGCGTTTTTCGTCGTCGAAGACGCTCGGTGACAAATCAAAAAGACGAGAAATCAGAGACTACAAGGATGCGAAAGTGCGCGAGGTTTGCTGAACATTGTAAATGTGATTGATTCGAGGTTATGACGATGGCGGAGCATGGACGAAGGCTGGGGAAGCTTAGAGACTGTGATCGAAAGGACGGCCTGCGGAGAGCTCCCGTCGTGCTGACGACAATTGATGAAAACCTAGCGCATGGCTGCGAGTGAAAGGAACCAAAGAAACAAGAAAGTGAGTACTCGAAAAGATAAGTTATGTCAAACAGGCAAGAGCAGAGAGGGAGGCAGGTAGGTTGCAGGTATTGGAACGAGGGCGGGCTTGGCGAGCGTGGAGAAGCCGCTGCGTGTCAGGGATGGATTCAGGGCGAAATAGACGTGGCAGTAAGGATAAGGATACCTAGCTGTACCTGTCCATTTCATCCTCTACCAACTCCACCAATTCACTTCTCAACTGCCGCTCCCTCGTCGCCAGCTGCTGCGCATCCGACAAGCTTCCCTCTGGCAATTGCGCACAGCCCGAACCTCGATGTGTGAAGCTGCGGCTTCGGCTCTATAAATACCTCCATCAACATGTCGTCCAACACATATCCCACCATGCTCACAAAGGTCCGCTCGCTCCGCTGCAACTGACCCTTTGCTTCCAATCTAACCTGCTACAGTTCGAGTCCAAGTCGTCGAGAGCAAAGGGCATTGCCTTCCATCCCAAGCGGTGCGTTCTCCAATCCAAACAACCTAGACCTGCCGGCATGCTGATCATACACAAGACCATGGATCCTCGTCTCTCTGCACTCTTCGACCATCCAGCTATGGGACTACCGTATGGGCACCTTGATTGATCGCTTTGAAGAACACGATGGCCCTGTACGAGGCGTTGACTTCCACAAGACACAACCCCTCTTCGTGTCTGGTGGTGATGACTACAAGATCAAGGTCTGGTCACTGCAGACTCGTCGCTGCCTCTTCACTCTCAACGGCCATCTCGATTATGTCCGCACGGTCTTCTTCCACCACGAGCTTCCCTGGATCATTTCGGCCTCGGACGACCAGACCATTCGCATCTGGAACTGGCAGAACCGCTCCTTGAGTACGCCGACCATCTCCCTTTTGAACTAGAAAATCTTCTCTAACAACTCTGCGTAGTCTGTACCATGACCGGCCACAACCACTACGCCATGTGTGCTCAGTTCCACCCCAAAGAAGACCTCGTCGTTTCTGCCTCGCTCGATCAATCCGTCCGCGTCTGGGACATTTCAGGCCTCCGCAAGAAGCACTCGGCTCCCACATCGATGACTTTCGAAGACCAGATGGCCCGCGCCAACGCAAATCAGGCAGACATGTTCGGCAACACAGACGCCGTTGTCAAGTTTGTGCTCGAAGGCCACGACCGTGGTGTCAACTGGGTTTCATTCCATCCTACCCTGCCGCTTATTGTCTCGGCTGGTGATGATCGCTTGATCAAGCTCTGGAGAATGAGCGAAACGAAAGCTTGGGAGGTTGATACATGCAGAGGTCATTTCCAAAACGCTTCAGCCGCTCTGTTCCACCCTCACCAGGACTTGATTCTCTCGGTTGGCGAGGATAAGACTTTGCGCGTCTGGGACCTCAACAAGCGTTCTTCAGTTCAGTCGTTCAAGCGCGAAAACGATCGATTCTGGACCATTGCCGCTCATCCAGAGATCAATCTTTTCGCCGCTGGTCACGACAACGGTGTCATGGTCTTCAAGCTCGAGCGCGAACGCCCTGCTTCGGCTGTCTACCAGAACAACCTCTTCTACATTACAAAGGACAAACAGGTTCGCTCTTACGACTTCACAAAGAACATTGAGAGTCCTTCGATGCTCTCACTCAAGAAACTTGGCAGCCCCTGGGTACCTCCGCGTGCAATCTCATACAACCCTGCGGAGCGCGCCGTTCTGGTTACCTCACCTGCCGATGGTGGTTGCTACGAGTTGATCAACCTGCCCAGAGATGCTTCCGGTGCTGTGGAGCCTACTAACTCTTTGCGCGGCACTGCAACTTCGGCCGTCTTCGTCGCACGTAACCGCTTTGCTGTTTTCAACCAGCCTAACCAACAGATCGACATCAAGGACCTCCAGAACTCTACCACCAAGACTATCAAGCCTCCGCCAGGCACCGTCGACGTCTACTTTGGTGGCACTGGCTGTCTGTTGCTCATCACTCCTACTTCGGTTGTCCTTTACGACATTCAACAAAAGAAGCAGCTTGCCGAGCTTGCTGTCAACGGTGTGAAGTATGTTGTCTGGTCCTCTGACGGCCTGTACGCCGCTCTGCTTAGCAAGCACAACGTGACAATCGTCAACAAGTCTCTGGAACAGGTCAGCACGCTGCACGAAACTATCCGCATCAAGAGCGCTGTTTGGGATGACACTGGTGTCCTTCTTTACTCGACCCTCAACCATATCAAGTACACTCTCATGAACGGCGACAATGGCATTGTTCGCACTCTCGACCAAACCGTTTACCTTGTTCGTGTCAAGGGTAGAAGTGTTTACTGTCTAGACAGAGCGGCCAAGCCCAAGGTTATGACTATTGACCCAACAGAATACCGCTTCAAGATGGCTCTTGTTAAGAGACACTACGATGAAATGCTGAACATTATCAAAAACTCGAGTCTTGTTGGCCAGAGCATTATCTCTTACTTGCAGAAGAAGGGTTACCCTGAGATTGCTCTTCAATTCGTTCAGGATCCCCAAACCAGATTCGAGTTGGCCATTGAGTGTGGAAACCTCGAGGTTGCCGTCGAGATGGCCAAGCAGTTGGACCGCCCCAAGCTTTGGCAACGCCTAAGCACAGAAGCTCTGGCTCATGGCAACCACCAAGTCGTGGAGATGACCTACCAAAAGCTGCGCAACTTTGACAAGCTTTCCTTCCTGTACTTGTCAACAGGTGACGAGTCAAAGCTACACAGAATGGCCAAGATTGCCGAGCACCGTGGCGACATGACTTCTCGCTTCCAAAACACTCTCTACCTTGGTGATGTTCAGTCCAGAATCGAAATGCTCAAGGAGATTGACCAGTACCCTCTTGCTTACTTGACCGCGAAGGCCAACGGTATGGAGGAGGAGTGTCAGAACATCCTCGAAGCTGCTGGTCTTACCGAGGATCAAGTCACCATGCCTGACACTGGTAAGCCGCTGGCGACACCACCTGTTATCGTTCCTACCTTCCAGTCAAATTGGCCCGTCAAGTCATCCGGTGCATCGTCCTTCGAAAAGGCCTTGCTCGCCGATGGTGGTGCTGAGGAGGTTGTGCCCGCAACCAACGGATACGACGCTGACTTCCTTGAGGCCGAGACCGCAGCTCCTGAGGAGACTGCTGAGATTGAGCAAGAGGACGATGAGGATGCTGCTGGTTGGGACATGGGTGATGACAGCTTTGCAGAGGCTGAAGAAGAATTTGTCAACGTTGAGACCGTCGAAGCAGGCGCCGGTAGCAGTGAGGCAGATGTGTGGGCACGTAACTCACCAGTTGCCGCGGATCACGTTGCCGCCGGATCTTATGAATCAGCCATGAACCTCCTCAACAGGCAAGTTGGCGCAGTCAACTTCAAGCCTCTCGAGGCCAGATTTGAGGAGATTTACACTGCTTCACGCACATTCTTGCCGGCGAACCCTGAGTTGCCGCCTCTAGTCAACTATGTCCGCCGCACACTCAAGGAGACCGACTCACGAAAGATTCTGCCATTTATTCCAGGCGATCTTGAGACGCTAACCACAACAGACCTGCAAGCAGGAAAGCAATCTATGCAGAAGAACAAGCTCGAAGATGGTGTCCAAATATTCCGCAAGATCTTGCAGACTTTGATTGTCAACGCTGTTTCGTCGCAAGCACAAGTCAACGAGGTACGTTGAGTTTGGACATATCACAGATTCTATGATGCTAACATTCAACAGGCCAAGGAGCTCATCCAGACAGCTGCACAATACGTTCTTGCCATGTCAATCGAGTTGACTCGCAGAGAGCTCGTTGGAGGCACCACAGATCTGAGCTCTTTCTCCGACGAAGACAAGAAGCGGGCTCTTGAATTGTCAGCTTACTTCACAGTTCCTGCTATCGAGCCCCAACATCAGACCCTGGCTTTGTTCACTGCCATGAACTTTGCACACAAGAACAAGCAGCTGAGCAGTGCTCTCAACTTCGCCAACGCGCTAATTGAGAGAGGAACAAACGCTCGCTTCAAGGAAAACGTAAGTTATGCATGATGCTCTGACTAGAATCTAAGCTAAGACGATATTACAGGCCAAGAAGGTCAAGGCTGTATGCGAACGCCAACCCGGCGATGCGGTCGAGATCGAGTATGACTCGTTCGCCGAGTTCGACGTTTGTGGTGCATCCTACACACCGATCTACAGCGGCGAGCAAAGCGTAAGCTGCCCTTACGATGGCGTCAAGTATCAAGCACAGTACAAGGGTACAGTCTGCAAGGTGTGCGAGATCTGTGCCATTGGATCGCCGGCTAGCGGTTTGAGGCTGACTGTTTAATCTACGATCGAGTTACCAGGGGAGGCTTGGTAAGGTGTTGTGTGGGCGAAAAGAAGCTGTACTGTTTTTTTGTGTAGGCTATTGCGACCAGTATTTTTGCATAACGATGAGAACGGAAGCCACGTCATATGCGATTGCGCAGCCTCTGCCTCGTAATTTTATCCACCGTTCTGATATGGTTGTTCGCCGTTTTGAATCAACGGTCCCCAGCCTTATATTCCCCCTACTTTCCATTTCCACGTGCGACAAGCCGGGTCTGGATCTTACCAATTTTGACTCTCTTCAGGCACGCATCTACCATACATATCATGTCTGAAGCTATCGCGGCTTCGACGACGATATGGCATCTTGATCTCAACACTAGCTGTAGACGCAGATGTGCACAGTCAGTATGCTGTTATACAGCAAGCCCCCTCTCGGCACCTGTATTATTATCCGCGCCACCCTGCCAACCTCTCCAACGGCTTTATACCGTTGGATAAAGGATAAGTAAATTTCTCTCCTATACTGTGGGAATCGAGACCTTATAAGTATGTATGCGGCTGTGGCCAGAACCAAACCCTTTCCTATCTACCTCAATCATCAATATCCAAACACTTGTCCTTATACACAAGCTGACAACTAATTTTCAACACACTATCCAGAGTAAAGACAGCTGTGCTTCTTACTCAAATCCAACACATCATGCGTTTCTCGACGGCGCTATCATGTTCCTTTACAGCTCTGCTGGCGGTGCCTGCTATGGCCGCACCCTTCGCCATCACACCTGGAGATGCCAACCATGTCATTCTTACAGACGACAACACTGTCAACACAACAGAATCGATCCAGGCAGATGCAGTCGCAGTTGCAGCATCACGCCCTCCAGTTAATATGTTCGCCACCGCAGACTCTGACTACATCGAGCTATCGTTCGTCAACAAGATGGCAAGCTCAAATGTCAAAGCCTATGTTACAGGCAGAGACAGCAATAATGCGCTTGTCATGTTGTATCCTAATGGTACTTGGTATTATCCCCCAGCAACAACAGCTACGACACCGCAGCCTGTCACAGAGGACGTCGCCATTCCTCTTGGTGCTCAGGGTTCGACGGTATCGATATCTCTCCCCGGTTATATCAGCGCTGGTCGCATCTGGTTCGCCGACGGTAACCTGCAGTTCTTCACTGTCAACGCTGGTGGTCAAGTTGCCTTGGTCGAGCCTTCTGCTGTCAACCCCTCCGATCCTTCTGCGGCTGTGAACTGGGGCTTCATCGAGTTGACCTACCTTGAATCTGCCATCTACACCAACCTCAGTTACGTCGATTTCGTCGGTCTGCCGCTTGGACAGAAGTTGACTGCATGCGACGGAACTGTACAGCAAGCACTGGGTGTCTACAGCGATGCCGTTGAAGAGATCTGTGCCGACCTCGAACAGCAAACTTGCATTGACGGATACCCCTGGGCTGATCTCTGTGCCTACGACGCCAGCTCAAACGCTCTACGTGTCCTTGCGCCTTACGACTACATCTCACTATATCCCGACGCCTTCTCAGACTACTGGACCTCCTACGTAGACGACGTGTGGACCCACTACAGCACCACCCCCCTCACGATTGACACTCAAGTTTCTGCCGGCCTCGTCAACTGCACAACCACAGGCGACTACCTCAACTGCGATGGCGACAACAGAGCCTATGCCAAACCCACCGCTGCCGATATCTTCGGCTGCAACGGCGGTCCCTTCGCCATCGAATCCAGCGACAACGACATTCACCGTGCCGTTGTTCCTCGTCTTTGCGCAGCCTTCCATCGCTCTACTCTCCTGATCAACGGTGGAAACATCCAACCCATGTCCGATGTCTCTGGCTACTACACCAAAAGCGGCAGAGCTGCAAACTGGTACAGCAAGTACGTGCACGATTATGAGGCTGATGGCAAGGGCTATGCTTTCGCATACGACGATGTTACTCCCACTGGTGGTGTTGACATGGCTGGTCTGCTCTCCGTTGCTCAGCCCTCGCAACTCTTGGTCACTGTTGGAGGTGTCTAATCTTTCTTTCCTCTTCTACTTTTCGTTGCTGGCAACGATCCGAGATTCTTTTTGTAATACTTTTTACCTTTCTCAAACCAAGGACTGGAATATCCTCCTTGGGATCTTGTTTTGTTTTTACCCCCCTTTTGGCCAAGGAAGACTTGAGCATCACAAAATTGGAGAAGGATTTGAGCTGGATTAGATATACCCACAAGCGTTTTTATATAGTCATGTAGATATCCCACACAGACACCACCGGACTTTTCTCAAAGCAAAGAATTTGGGTCTGATTAAATGTAATAAACACTTTATTCAAGCATCAATTCTCCTCTCGCATCGACCATGGGTTTTTTTTTTTCTGTTCCACATGTCTCCAACAAGGTTACTTCATAAGAAGGAGAGAAGGACGGAACTTAGAAAAGAGGCGAAGGGAAACTGTCAAAATATCGTTCTGTGCTTTAAGAAAAGCAAGGGCAACCGTTGCCTCGATGGATATTGGAAAGAACCACGTTTGGCAGGAGTAGTTCCTGCATTGAGGAAACCGCGATCGATTCATGTCAGAAGAAAGCATAGCCGACAAGAGCAGATAATAATTACACAACAAAGAAATAAAACAAACGTAACGTAGAAAGCATGTAAAGTCAAAAAGGCATCCATTTCTTTTTTGTTCTTTTGGCAATTATCTAACGAGAAGTGAAGGTGAAGGCAAGCAAAGGAAGGAACGGGACGTTAACCACAAAGACAACAGAAGACTATGTGCCAGCACAAAAGTCTCCGTCGCAAAACCCGTCCCCATCCTACCTTTCGTCAGGTGTGAAAAGTCGGTTGACCAGCAATGTTGATCCTCCTTTTTTTTTTTTTTTTCCCTCTCGATGCAAAACATGCGATTCTTTCCTTCGTGAACAAGCTTTTTTCCTGACCCCTTCCGTGTATGTACCAGAGCTCTTGCTTCATGAATGTACTTCCTTTGTCGCAGAGACTAAACATGTCTACCAAGCAGGACGCTCATCAGGTCTGAACTTGAAATAGTCGGGCGTGTGGCAAGGCTGATGCGCAGGCACATGCTCAGGGATCATCTCAGCCATCTCAACCATACGTAACTTTTCAATCTCAAAGAGATCGTTGATGAGAATGAAGAGCTGCTGTGCATCAGCAACAATGTGAAATTTGACGTCGGGGTTGCAAGCTCCAAAGCGATCGGTATGCCAGCGCTGGCGTTCGACCTTGAGGATCGCAAAGTAGGCTTTGCTGAAGGCGAATGAGCCAGGTCGTTCGTCAATGCCGGTACGGAACACCTTGTCGAGGCTGTGACCGCAAGTGATGGGGACGGGTTGACCGCCGAGAATTGAGGCATTGGCACATTCTGAGCAAGTAGGCAGAGGCAGAACAGGTACGTGGGTCATGGTAGACTTGTCTTTCAGCTGCTCATCGCAGTCCTGGCGCCAAAGAGCGTACATGGTGACGGGACTAGGTCCATTTGATTTGGCGGTAGGCTGAGAAGGCGGAATATGGTTGGGTCCAGGCGGATGCTCGTAGAGACGGGAGCTAAGTAGAGACATGTGGCGTAAACGCGAGTGGCTGCGTTGCTTCTGCGAGACATTGAACTTTGTTTTATGCTCATGGATCTTTCTCTTGAATGTCTCAGGACTCTCTGGACGGGGAACATCGGGAGCACTCATGAAGGATTCAGGCAGCTTGGGCCTCGAGGCTGAAGCGTGGCGACTGTGTCTTGAACCTGGCGTGAATAGCTTCTTAGACATGGGCACGTGAGGTGAAGAGTGCTTGGTGTGGATTGAGGAAGCAGTCGACGAGAAGGAAGCTGGTAGAAAGTCGGCCCCGAAGTGCATGTTGTTGTGTGAGAAATCGTCCTTGTCTTCGTCGGCTGTCTGATGGCTGTCCTTTCTTGGGTTCGTACGGCGGCGTTGCTCGTTGGCTCTGTCTTCGTACTCACGCAAGAACTCGCCAAAGCTGGGAATGCCGACAACCGTCTTGCGGCGTCTGGAGAGAGGGGCATGGTTGCTTCCACCGAACGTGGCCTGCTGGTCGAGGATGTATCTCTCCCAATTGGCAGCTCCCTTGGGAATGCCTCCAGGGTAGAAGTCGCCAGAGCCGGTTGAATTGATATCCATGATGTTGAGGGTTGGTGGAAGGCGCCAGCTTTTCAGCCCATGCTTTCACAGCCTTGGTGGACACGAAGAAATTTGTCGTCGACCAAGCCGCATCGAACAAGCCGCAAAAGGGGGGTTCGAGAGACACGGACGAGCGGTTTCGGATGTTGTGCCACTGGCACCACTGCTCTGGCTGTTGGGTTAGACTGCGGTCGGGGAAGGGCCAAAGAGGCTGCCAGCAAACAGGGACTCCACGTGATGGAGTGCGTATGCTGTGCAACACTATCTTCACAGCAGTCGTCGTCGTTGCGGTGTCGGCTTGGGCATGCGCAAATTCACGCAATATCCTTACCAACCCATCCTGAGACGCCCTGTCAGCAACGTGCCTTCCGGTTTAGCTCCCCCTCGCCTTATTGGTTCAGCCCCGTCGCACCTGCAGGCAGCCTTCCTTCTCCAGCTGTTCCTTAGAGACGAATATTATCCATGGCTTTGTGCAGCACTGGTCTTTTCTTACTGACAAACATCACAGGCTCCATAGCTCGTGCATGGATATCTTCTGGTCCCTGGGCCTTGTCTGTTATCGTAAGCAGAAACCCATGTAAACAGCGCATTGCTGCTTAAGGCAAGGCCGATAGCCGTAGATCCAGTTCATCTTGCTTCAGGAAAGTCAACGGTCGAGTCCACAATTCGAGATACTTGCCATGCTAGCAGCCAAGACGCGCGCCTGTCGCCTTGCGCTGCTGCTTGCCTTGTCCAAGGGAAAGACGCTCCGTATCCGGTCAAGCTTTTGCAGAGATGGCCTCTGACTAGTTGCTGGATCGAGATAACCCTTGGTTGGGTACCGATCTTGACATCCAAATGGGCCTTAGTTGGAAGACTCGCAACGAATGAAGTTGGTAGACGCCAAATACAAGCATTCACACCACCACGGTGCACGGACCTGCTTGAGTGACAGCCAGTCGGAGAGCACTCCAGAAGTCAATCTTGCTCTTTACGGCCGAACACAGAAGTGAAATATAAAGGCTTCCTCCGTAAAGCTTGATTGGAGAGACATAAAACATCTCGTGGTATCTACGATCAAAAAGCTAACTACGATCCTTGTCTCCCTCAAAGTGCCCGTCTCCGCGAAGTGAAGATTAATCGTTTCGTCGTGATTTGAAGTTTCATCCCCTTAGTAAGGACTGTTGACAATGTCGTTTCTGCTGAGGTAGCTGCCACGGCCAGTCTTTCTAGGAGTGGCCATGATGCTCTCACGGGTCGGTCTTTGCAACGCCCTTCTAGCTACCATGTTGACTTCATTGGGAAGAGCCACCACAATGTTCTTGTCGCTACCGAAGCGGAAGTTGTCCGCCTTGACATCCTCAGCATAACGCTTGATGCTGTAAGGATCCTTGCGTCCAGCAAGAACCTTCTTGAGACTCCAAGTAATGATGAAAGGTCCAGTCGCCGTGATGATGGTTGTCTCATCGGAGTCGGGCCCCGTGTTGAATCTGGCGGGCGTGAAGGACAAAGCAACCTTGGTTTCATGCTGGAACTGCGCGACATGACTGGGTGTCAGCGCCAGACGACGTGGCTGAGGCTTTGAGTCTTTGGCAAATGACTTTTCGAAACCAAGCTTGCCTTCGTTCTTGCCATCGCTTTGAAGAGCATCGATAAGCAAGAGATACGTGCGAGTAGTAGCAAGGACCCAACGGCCGTTAGCGGACACATCAAGACCGATGATCGGATCACCCAGAGCAGGGATGTGTGTCTTTGCGTTGATTCCGAGGCGATCGAACATACGAATATCACCCTTGCTTGAAGCGACAGCAATGTAACCTTTGTCGGTGGTGGCTGCAGCGGTGAACCCGTTCTTGGTAGCATACTGCTTGAGCTCTGATTCAACGAGCTTGTCACCTTGCAGACGAGGATCAATACGGTACAAGGCGTTGTTGGACAAACCCAAGAAGGTTTGCTCGCCGGTCATTTGACTGAATTTCTAGACGCTAGTTAGTAAAAAGTTTCAAGCAGAGGTAGCTGATGCACTCATATACCTTTTCGGGAGCAAAAGTGTTGACGGGAATATCATCATGAACCTTCCACTCATCGACGATCTTGCCGTACTCAAGGTCCATTCGGAACAGCGAGTTGGGATTGTCACCGTCCTGCATGATCATGTTGCGATCCTCGGCGTGCAGCATGATCTTCTTGGGGTTAAAGACTTTGCCGCCAGGTGTTTCGACTTTTGAAATGTTTGTCGAGAATTCGAGATGGTTGTCGGGAGTGTGCTTGAAGACACCAATCTTGGAACCTCTGACGACGAAAGAGCGATCGTGCTTGTAACCAACAGCGAGCTGAGAGTTGACGTTTCCATCTTCATCTCTGGTGATAACATCATCTTCAGACTCATCGCTGTCGTAGTGCTCGCTTCTCTGACCATCATCGTCCTCCTCTTCTGGATCATAGTATTCTTCTTCTTCCTGTTCGTCTTCTTCACGAGCCTCAGCCTCTCTTTCGTCATCCTTGTCTTCCAAAACGAGGTCGTTGAAGGCATCAAGGACGTAGTCTCTCTCGGTATCCTTTGCTTTGAGCCACTTGGTCTGGTTGGAGTGCTCCCAGAGAGCCTGCATCAAGCCTTGTTGGAACTCCTCCAGTGATTCTCTCTCCTTGAAGCGCAAAAGCCATGAGTAGGCGTTGCCGTCTTCGCTGTAGTGATTGAAAATGAATGAGAGGTATTCGAAGTTGAAGACGGGGTTAAGTTCGGGAACGACTTCTTGACCGAGCCAGTCTCTGTCATCGCTGTTTATTTGGAGCCAGTATTTCCAGTTGCCAATTTCTGTGACTGTAGTGTTGACAGTCTCGGCTTGCATTACGAAAGTACCGGACTGGAAGTCAAAGAGGTGGAGCTCGACGTCTTGATCGGCCAGAGTCTCGAGGGCCTCAGGAGCCTTCTTTGCTGATGGAGCGATGGTTGGGGTCTCCTCGTAGGATCGCAGAGGAGCCTTGCCAGCTCTGGTGGATGTTCTGGGCATGGCGTCGCTACGCTTGACTCCAGAGTTAGACTTGTTTAGGGATGGCATGCGAGGAGTGGTGGGTGGTGGAGAGATAGTTGGAGAACGCGAGATGGTGGGCGAACGCGAGGGGCTCTGAACAGGACTCGCTTGCGGGATGGGTTCTTCGTGGTCGAAACTGAACTCGCGCAGTTCGTCGTCGGTAGCGAGGTCTCTGGGCTTGCGATACTTACGCTCGTACTGGCACTGCGCAGCTACGAGAGCGAAAGAAGAGGCGGTCTCGGGGGTTGCTGAAGGGTCGCAGACGAACTCAAATAAGTCACCGTCGTCGCCGCTAAGGTCGAGCCAGCCAAGAACAACTTCGCCGTCGTCTCTGATGTCTACGCGGAAGTGCAGACCTTGGTCAAGCAGGAAAGTCTTTTCGTCCTTGTCTGAGGCTACGCCGTCTAGTCGGTCGTCTTGTGTGCCGTCTTCTCCTACGAGCTCTGCTTCGCCTTCTTCGTAGACACGTTGAACGACAAGCTGGTACTGGTATTCCTGGCCGGTGCGGCGGATTGAGGCAGCAGCGTCTTTGAAGATGAGTTCGGAATAGCCTTTCAGCGATCGAGGGCGGACAAGATATAGCTGGCCTTGGGGAAGTTCGACGATGGATTCTTTGTTGGCGTTACCAAAGAGGTATTTGCTGACTGGATTGCGAGAGAATGTTAGCTGTGGCCTGAATACAGGGAAAAAGTGGGTGACGAAGTTGGCGGGGAGACGAACGCGACCTCAGAGCGAACATTTTTGGCTTTTCAGGTTGGCACGTCTGGCGACGATCGCTGGCGAGACTGCGGCCACGAAGAAACAAGAGCTGAACGTCAGGTGCATCAAATAGGACAACCGCCGTGTGAGAGAGAGAAGGCGGCCGTGTCTGAGATATGTCACTCTGAGCAAACGAAGGTCTTTTGAGAGCAATTTGACAACCCCGCCAAATTCGGGCAACCAACACCCTGTCACTTTCCATCTTGTCTCGAAACTTTGATTGCTGTTGCTTCACTCGACGCCTCTGACTGGCTTGCTAATTTCCCTTATATGAGGCTACCACATAGTTTTCACCATACACATATCCATACAGAAAGATGTGTCTCCTTTCTACCCAAGATGCTATGAGTATACTGTGTATCAAAGTCGCGTCGGACTGAATGTCTTTCACCGCACGCGTCACACCGCGATTCCAAGTCCCTCCAAGACGACCCTCGTCATTGCCACGACCTTTTCTTCCTCCAACCTGTTAGCAACGAGCTGCAGACTGACTGGCATTCCATGCACTGCCTCTGCATTGTCTAGCCGATAGTTAGCATCTTCATCGTCTAGCTGTCAACGACGAACTCACATTCTGCCTGGATCTGTGCATCCATCTCCGACAATGCTTCTGTGCCCGACTCCGCCTTGTCCAACTGCTTGTCTGCCTCTGTTCCGCGTGGGAACGACACGGCCGAATAGTCTAGAATGTTGAACACGCCCTGTTTCATAATCAGCGACAAGACATATCTAAGTACTTCATTGG
Organism: Aureobasidium sp. EXF-12298; assembly: GCA_024195555.1. Classification (NCBI taxonomy): domain Eukaryota; kingdom Fungi; phylum Ascomycota; class Dothideomycetes; order Dothideales; family Saccotheciaceae; genus Aureobasidium; species Aureobasidium sp. EXF-12298. Next base: position 94,353 of record SWBJ01000010.1, on the reverse strand, counting down.
CTTGACGAGCTTACCGTATAGCCTACGTGCTTGAACTTGCCGTGTTCCACAGTCGCGAAAGGTGTTGTTGGGCCTATCAAGATTATACGTCAGTCCCAGAGTATAGACTGATACAGTCGCACTTACACAGAATTCCATCGAGCCCTGCTTGGGTCCATCGGTCGAGGTAGTCCTTGCACAATTTCGTTCGCTGTGCTTGAAGCTGCCACAATGCATGCACCCCTATTTCCTTTGCGTTCTTGTACGGCAGCATTTCTTCTCTGAAAGGTTCGTCCACTGGAGCCAGGATCTCTCTGACCGACTTGCCTCCATCCGCCACGAAGAATTGCGCCTGTCGTCCTTGTTAATTACAAGTTACAGTTGCGGAAGTTGTTCCACTCACAAGCAAATCGACTGCTTCTGAGTGCAGCTCCGGCTTCCAATCAACGATCTCGTGGCCGGCTTGCTGTAGTTTGTCAACTGCATGTTTGAGCGCTCGGCGAACTGGGGGAGTCGGCCTAAAACATTGTAATCAGCTTCGACTCCCACTTCTGGCCACGAGATAGTGATCTCACATAACCATGCCATCGTTCCAGATGACTCCCAGTCGGAGCTTTTGGCCTACATCAACAGAACGCCACGGAATGGGCAAACACTTTGGATCAAGCTTCCAAGGCTCTGTATCTACAACGTTCTTTGCGAAGAATTCAATGTCGTTCAGAGTACGAGCCATAGGTCCATTTACAGAATTGACTGCTTCTTGTCCCACCAGCCCTGATTTGGCATTGGCTTCAAACGTCAGTACCAGAGCACTGGCTCATACAGCGGCACTTACCTGTAGGGAATCGGCCGAAAGAAGGTCTCAGCGTGAAGATACCAGTGCATGCCGCGGGTATACGCAGCGAGCCACCTGGATCACATCAGTCACGTGTTTGAAAAAGCATGTCAGTACTGTATCCGCTCACCAATGTCAGTGCCAATTCCTAGCACAGATCCCCCTCCAGTGATCAATGCACTTTCGCCTCCACTGGAGCCTCCAGATGTGAGTTTTCTGTTCAGAGGGTTCACGGTCCGACCAAATGTATTGTTTACGGACTCTGCGATCATCATTGCTAAAAGGTACGAGAATTAGCATGCATCCATATTGACCTATAATAGTGATAGCACTAACCAGTGGGGACATTCGTTTTGACATAGAGCACCGCTCCAGCTTTGGTCAACACATCCACCATGACTGTGTTGTAAGTAGCTGGCTGGTCTACCCAGGATACAAAGCCAATGGTCGAGTCTTTGCCGATGACGTTGAAGTTGTCCTTGAGCGATATGGGAAGACCATGGAGTGGGCCAACAGGTTCTCCAGTTTTTTGCAGGTGATCATCAAGAGCCTTTGCTCTCTCCAGTGCTTCTGGGAAGAGAGTCTCGGACAAGCAATTCGTGAGTTCATGGCACACCGCAGCCCTTTTACAGAAAGCTGATGTAACATCTACTGCTTTCCATTTGCCGCTGTGGATCTGCTGCAACAGCTCTGGGATCTTGGTAGAAGTATACTTCAATTCATCCTCAGTAAAGAAGCCACTCTCTTGTGGAAAGCCCGTCACATCCAGTTGAGACTCCGGAGGCATGAGATCGGCTGGTATACGCCATTCTGCGGGAATAGACTCGAGCAGTGTTGCTCGCTTAGCTTTTGCGATATCTTGCCAGTTGCGTGTCATGTTGTTCGAATGAGTTTTTCTCGTTGTAGTCTGAAGTAACCACGTATCTACTGCAACTCTCAAGACCGAACAAACATCTTTATGGACCCCACACGTGATGGCCATTGCCCGAGGCCTATCTCGCTGATCCCTCCATCCTCGGGCAACCCTGCCACTGAGATCTGCCCTATCTTTCGCCCCGCAAAGCTTGGCAAACCACCTTGATCTCAGCCGAGGGTTTTTCTCCTCCGTTGTACCTAAAAAGCTACCTTAGCGATATCAGCAACGATAACGAGGCATCGACAATCTACGCCGCTGTACATCTCATGGCCTATCTTGATATGCTTGCATGCACATTGCGTTGACCATATAAGATATGAAGTTACGAACAACTCTTACCATTACACATTAATCTAATCACCTGCCAATTTCTGCAGATCAAATCGACATGGCAGTTGCTTCGAGGTTCAGAGAGTATCTGAGCCCTGGTGGCACTTCGAAGGGAGAGCGGAAGTTGGTCCAGAAGCTCGACTTCTTTATCTTGACATTTTGCTGTCTGATGTACTTCTTGAACTATGTGAGTTTTCCGCGACTCATGGTCACGTCTTGTATTGACTTAGTTTCGAGCTCGATCGTAGCAACCTCACCAATGCATACGTTAGTGGTATGAAGGAAGACCTTCATTTCAAAGGCAATCAGCTCACACAGATCAACACTGTGTTCACTGTCGGTAAGTCATCACACCTCTCTACGTGTGAAAGACCGCCACGGTGTAGCTATGAAAATGCACAATAGTTTCTAGGAGAAGGTTCGCTTCGCAAAGAGACCGTTTTCACAAGGTGTCTCGATGGCCACACCTCCGATCTAGAAAGCATTATGCATTTCGATAGCTACACCGTGACAGTCTTGAGTGCATGGGAAGACAATCATTCGCCCAAGATTTGGTATAACTGACACAAACAAGGCTATGTCATCGGCCAAATTCCGAGCAACCTTGCCTTGTACTACATCAAACCTCGTATCTTCTTTCCCTCGATGCTGCTCGTTTGGGGTGCATTGACTATGATCACGGCTGCTACCCACAACCCTCAATCGATCATGGCCATTCGTTTCTTCCAAGCATTGGCAGAATCAAGCACATTCGTAGGAACACACTACATTCTGGGAGCCTGGTATACTGAGCGCGAACTCGGCAAACGTAGTGGTATCTTCACAGCATCTGGTCTTGCTGGTACTATGATTGGAGGCTTCATTCAAACCGGTATTCACTCTTCCATGGACGGTCTCCAAGGACTTGCTGGCTGGAGATGGCTATTCATTATAGATGGACTCATCTGTATACCCGTTGCTGTATATGGTTTCCTCTTGTTCCCTGACACTCCACAAACGACCAGCGTGCCATATCTCTCCGAAGCCGAGCGCGAACTTGCCCGCTCCCGCGTCCCTCTTCATGTCGAACGCACACCTTTCAACTGGTCTTTTGTCAAGCGAGTCTTTGGCTCCTGGTACTTCTACGGGTTCTCCGTGCTATGGATTATCGCTGGCGAAACTGAATCATTCTCTTCGAATTCTCTGCTTGCTCTATACATGAAAGCACACCCGGGAAAATATACAGTCTCGCAACTCAACAACTATCCCACTGGTGTTCCAGCAGTTGGTATTATCTCTACACTCTTTTGGGCTACACTTACAGATTTTCTGGGTGGAAAGAGATATCTCGTTGGGTATTGGATTGGCATCACCGGTATCATTACATCGGCAATGATACTCGCACCTTCTGCTACTACAGCATCGACATTCGCGGCATACTACTGGGCCGGCTCTGTTTATGCTTGTGAGTTATTGTTGCCTTACTCATGCTTTGTGATACGCTGACGTAATTTTCTCAGGCCAAGCGACCTTTTTTGCTTGGGCAAACGATGCCCTTCGCTACGAAGAAGACAGCCTTCGTTCTGTTGTCATAGCCTCTATGAACTGCTTTTCGGGTGCTGTGAACGCCTGGTGGAGTATTGTCTTCTATTCCGCGAACTATGCACCTAAATTTACTAGAGGCATGTGGGCGATGATTGGGTGTTCTATTGCCTTGGTCATCTGGACTGCAGGAGTCACTTGGATGTGTGTAAGGACAGAGAAGAAGAGGATCAGTCAAGGAGTAGAGACTTATAGTGGCGATGCTGGAGATGAGGTTATCAGTGTAGATGGTAATGATCACGAAAAGGCATAGCCATGAGATGTTTTCGATAAGATACTCCCCTATTCGGGTCTTGGGTATTTTTTTGATGGCTATGTACCTTTTCTCTACTCTTCTTGTTCTCTTTCTGTCATGTTTCTCTTATCTGTTTGCTTCATTCTGTTGTTGCATACTCGTCCCAAATCCTTTGGACAAAAAACAGAAAGCGCGTTCTGCAAATCCTGACAGTAAGTTCTTGCCATTTTCATCCAGTGCCAGACTGTCCAACTTTTTGCAGGATACCCAGAGAACGTTTTGTGTACGAGAAAACGATACTACTCGTAGTCGGCGGCAGCAGTTCCGTAGACCACACCATCAACTCTCATGTCCCAGAGAATGTTTCCTCCCGTGAACTTCATACCAATTCCGTAATCAAGGCGCATGAATCTAGTGTTATTCTTTTCGTTGTCCCCCTCGATCCAAAGATTGGCAGGAACGGCCCTCATGTCTGGAGAGATTGTGCAAAGGATGCGGGTGCTTGCTGTGGGCTCAAACTCGGTGGGCCTCTCATCGTCATCGCAGACAACCATCATGATATTCTCCTGAACAAACTCGTTCTCAGAGGTAAAGTAGAAATTTCTGACAATCGGATCGGCGTAAGGAAGGGCCTGGCCCTTTGTGACATACCAGTCGATCTGGTTGTCGACATACCAGCGACCATCATTGGGATCCTGGACTTTGTGGACAGACTTGTCATGCTTTTTGGCATTGTAAACCTGGCGGGTGACGACTCCATAGTGACGTCTGGCGATGCGGGTGCGGACAAGACCTTCGCCTTCGATACAGTGGATGATTGCACCGCGAGCAATAGCGGACCAGGCGTTGAGAGGTTGTAGGACCTCGAAGTCCTTGATGTCCTCAAAGTGCGCCTTGAGACTCTCGAAGAGATAGAGGTTGTTTCCGAAACCGCCAACAAGAATGACACTGCTGGGTTTCTTTCCTTTCTTCACCAAAGAGTTGTACTGCTCATACACTAGATCAATGATCTGCTGAACGATCGGTCTGAAGATCTCCATGAGGTCCGCGGCCTTCAAGATCAGGAAGTTACCTTGCATGCCGCGGTCAGGGTTGTCGGGCACTCCGGGCATGGTAATGTAGTATGGATAGTCGGGATCGGTTTCGGAAATGTCAAAATCTCTCTTGGTTCGCAGCTCAAACTCCTCGATGCATCTGGCCCAGCCACGAGCGTTTGTTTCGCGATACTTCTTGCAAGCCTCGGTGCCCATACGCTGCTCGACGAGCTCTTCAAATCTGAGGTTCAGCATGGCACTGCCGCAAATGGCTCCAGAGCCTGTGACAGATTCTTCGAGCCGAAGTGGGCTGAGTTGCTTAGCGACGTAAGAGATGAGATCAACAGTGCCTATAGTGAAAAGATTCAGTCAGCATATTTTCCATGAGAAGAATGATGTCCGCCGAAGTTGTCACGCTCAAGAGGTTAGTCGGCAGACTTGTACTTTTTCCTAGCATACGTACCTCCTCCGCAGTCGCAGATGATGTGGTGGTCGCCAACTCTGAGAGTGAAATCCTCGAGGACCTTGAGAGCATAGATGGCGGCAGCTTCGGGCTCGGTGATCAAAGTCAAGTTGGATGATCCACCAAGTCCTGCCATCTTGGCAGCTCTGAGGGTGGCGTCCTTAGCCGTGTCAGACCACACGGCAGGGACGGTGAGAATCCACTCGATATCAGTGTTCTCGATCAACACCGAACCGTAACGTCTCTTCATGTCCTGCAGAATGTGGTTCTTGAGCAGCCCAAGAAAGTCTGCAGCCACCTCGACAGCCGTCTTGCCAGTATTGGCAATCTGGGCTTGAAGACGGTCACGAGAAGCCCAAGGTGGGAGTGGGTGGTACGGATCAAGCAGTAGCTTGGTCAACTCGATGAAGTTTTTGGATTTGTCAACACGAAAGCCCCAGTCTTTGACTTTGGCAGCGGCTTGGGAGGGAATAGTGGTAGAGGAGCCAGCCGCCTTCCTCTTGCGTCCGGGCACTGCAGTGGGCTCAGGACGATCTTCATAACTGCTCAAAGAGGGCACTCCTTCAGAGTTTACGTTGCCTGGAAAACTGGCATGGGTAAGTAAAGGATTGATGTGTGTAATGGTAAGAGTGACATACTTTCTGATAAGAGGAATCTGATCATAAGAATCAGGTTTGCCCTTGAATGTGACGGCAGCACTGCCTTTTTGTTAGCAAGATCGTACGCTATCTGGATGTGCCATGAAGCGCACTTTGAGAATGTGTTTCCGTAGTCGACGGCGACAACGAAGCGGTCTCGTCTTGCTGTGCGTGGCATGAATCTTTCAGGTCGCTGAGACATGGTCGAAGAGTTTTGTCCAGACGACGTGGAGAGGAACGAAAGAAACGAAGAGAGGATAAATAAAGAAGGAGAGAAGACAAAGAAGAGGAGAAGTAGGGTGAGCGCTGAGTTGAGCTAGGTGAGTGAAGTGATGTTGGTGAAAGAGAGTGTGTGCAAACAACGTGCGCAGTGAAGTTGTGCGTGTATGCGTCTAACGCTGTTGACGACGGAAAAATGAGCACGAGCGAATGAGAAAGTCCGCAGGAGTAAGCCGGATGGATTGAATGATCGTGCGGTGAACGGTGTTTACTTAGCTTGAACGAACGCGTCAACAACCAAAGTGAAACGACAAACAGCACTTCGAGACTGTCTCACCACCAGCATCGCCTTTTGCATCACTCCAAACACTTCTCAACCCACCGACAGAATCACAACAACACGATCCAACCATGCCTGTGACAAGATCACAAGCCAAGCAGCAGAGGGACCAAAGTGCTCCCTATGAGCCTCCTCAGCAAATGAAAGCTACTCGCCGCGCCGACAAGCGTCGTCAAGATGAGCAAGACGAGCTGGCTATCATCATCAGCCCTCCGCCTCGCAGGCCCGAAGCACTCATTGACAACAGCCCCAGATCTCGCAAGCGTGTCAGAGACGAGGTGTTCATCGACAACAACCCGGAGCCTCGCAAGCGTGCCAGATACATCAGCCTCACTCCTGTGGAAGAGATCAATGAGTCATCCCCAACAGGGCAAACAGTTCGGAGACGGAAAGTTCAAGAGTAGCATCGACCGTGTCTACCACGGTATCAGGAATTGCTTTTTGACCATTGTCAAGAGCAGAGAATTTGGTCAGTATTTCTGACACAACCATCGAAGACTGCATGCTGATAGGATTGGTTGTCAGACATCAAACCCCAGCGTGGTAATGGCACGCTAGCTAAATTTCTGTCAGCTCAAGTGCCTGGCTACCAAGACCAGACAGTCAATGATAAGCTCCATGTTTGCATGACAGTAGTGAGCATGGTCTTGGTCGATTTTGCCAACCAGCATTTGGTCTTTGGACGTCCCAGCAAGGACTTACCGACTGCAGCCTGGGCTGTCTACCAGAAGTTCGCAGGTGAGTAAATTCAGAATTTGCTCGTCGAAATATAATCAACTCACAAAACATGGACAGAGGTTGACACTTTGACCGATGAAAAATCCGTCAAGCAGTGGCTGGCTCTCACCGATGAGATCATCAACAAGGCTGCCCCAGAGGCCATGAAGAAGGCAAAAGAAGGATCCCTGAAACACATCATGGACATGATCAAGAAGAGCCTGCAGGCTGCGACCACACTGAAGCTCACAGATGACATACTCAGCATAATTACTAGGCTCGTTTCGGGCTGCCTTGAAGACTTGCGTTTGCTGGAGTTCCAAGAATGGAAGTACAAGATCGAGATGATCCCAGCTCACGTTGAAGGAAGGCACACTTCTTTTGATCTTGATAGCATGGAGGATATCTATGCAGAAGAGACCGGACTTGTCAAAGCCTCTGTGTTTCCACTGCTTTCTAGACTGGAGATCAATGAAGAAGATGTAAGCCGACCAAACGATTGTGTGTTGCTGTATTTACTGACATGCCTACAGGGCTCAAAGAGATGGGCTGCAATCAGCAAAGCAAAGGTCGTCGTCATGACTGATTCGCTAGCCACAAATGACAGTGCCTGATTGTGTAATATTCCGGTATGCCACTTGTGAATACTGCGCTTGTTGGATCGAGGCTGATAGAGAAGAAGCCACAGACAAGAGCCTGGAGACAACAGAACGAGGCAAGAGCCAAAACCAAGACGAGGACATGATGCCAGCAAAAGACGTTGAGAGGGCCGTGGACGAAAACACAATTGACGACATTTGCTACGGAAGAAAGGACGGTTTGTTTTGAAGACTCCAGGGTTTGCATAAGGGAATCTTGGAAGAGTGTTGTCCTAGATTTCTTTGCTCAAGCTGAAGAGGAGACGATTGATCAGAGCACAGGTTGGCCGGACCAGCTGTGGAGCGAAGGTTGACAAAAGTCGTGGTGCTTCATCCAAGCACACACCGTAGCCAACCTCGAACCATTACGGAGAGCATGCATACCAGTATAATCCCAATTTCAATGCGATGGTTTTCGATTTCTGAACTTCCACCTTCCGTAAGGTTACAAGACATCTCTTCTAGGTAGCTGACATGACGCCACTTAATTTGGCCAGGATAAGCTGCGTCATAAAGCCGCATGATGAGTGTGAGGACGGCAAGTATCGTCGACAGCTCGAGAGTAGTAGGCGCTTCTGCAATCTCCTGAACCAGAAGTTGATGGTCGATTATTGTCTCGAAGCATCACCCTTACCAGTTAATTACCAAGGCTATCACAGAGCAACCAACGGACAAACCTGCCCATCACGCTGTGCAGAATATCGGCATCGCAAAGAAGACAGCATGTGTATCATCACAAGCAAAGAAGAACGAGTCGGTCGCAGCTGGGATGAGCCAGCAAGACATGTATCAAACTACCATGCCGGGCCAGCTCGACGAACCTCTCCACTCCCACGAAACCGTCGTCGATACAGCAACTACGGCAACGATTATCGTTCCAGCGACAATTCTGCCCGCTACGTCTACCGCTCGAGTCAGCCTCCAGTCAGTTACCCTCGCCGCGACATCAGAGTGGTCGAGCGATGATTTCGTCACTGGCTGAATCATGGACAATGAAGAACTGTACAAAGGAGAAGCAAGTTGTTGGACGCTATTGAGCAGTTGTATACGCAGTGGATATGAATGTGTAGAGTTGAGATGGCATGTGGATATTGATCGAGGCGGCTTTTTCTTTTCCTTCTTTCATCGTGAAACAGCATTGTACATAGGACAACCGAGTGCAATTAGCAAAGGTCGACTCCAGGGACAAAGACTCTGTCGAGGATGTTCAAAATGCCGGATGCACCGGTATGGAATCGGAAGCAAGCATGTCCGCAAGTGGCTGGACCCTCAAATTGGAAGGCAACGGCCGGCAAGCATGTGAGACGCATGACGTCGGTCTCTTGGGTCGCGCGCCTGCTGCATCTTAATCTTTTGTTTCCTCTGCACATTCCTAACTTTCAACTTCTTTTTCATTCAGACACAGAGACGTAAAACGCAACTGCGACTCTCTAAAACCTACCACTCGAAACATAACTAACCTCGAAAGCTCAATTTCCCTATTCTCATCATGTCAGTAACATTGATCTTTCGCCATGCCTGCCCCGCTATTCTTGTTCGTATCTAATGCCCTGCACAGGAACCACTCCCTTTCCATAAGATCAAAGGGCCACCATGGCAGCGACAAGTCGTCCGGCAAGCACCGCTTCACCATGGCTAGTCTCCGTGGTATCCAACAGCCCGAGCTCTCTAAGAAGCTCTACCGCTTGATCAAGACCGAGAACCACGCCATCGGCGCATACGAGAATGCAGCCAAGGAGCAAGCTAACATCGCCTCTCAACTCAGCGACTGGGGTGAGGATACTGGTGACGATGCTATCTCCGAGATCTCGGACAAGCTTGGTGTCTTGCTGGCCGAGATTGCCGAGCAAGAGGATGTCCTCGCACAGGGTCTCGAAGACAGCAGAAGTGCCCTCAAGCAGATTCGCAACACCGAGTCTTCAGTTCAGCCCTCGCGCGACCACAAGGCTAAGGTAAGCTCTTCTGTCAGTCACACGACAATCAAGCATACTAGCTTAACTGTAGATTTCCGATGAGATCCAGAAGCTCAAGTACAAGGAGCCCAGCTCCACCAAGATTGTCACTCTTGAGCAGGAGCTTGTCCGTGCAGAGGCCCAGTCTCTCGTCGCCGAGGCTCAGCTTACCAACATCACCCGCCAGAAGTTCAAGGAGGCTTACGACATTCACACTGCTGCCATCATTGAGCGCGCCGAGAAGCAGATTCTTCTGGCCAAGAACGCAAGACAGTTGCTCAACCTCGTTGATGACACTCCCATCGTTCCCGGAGATGCCCACCCTGCTTTCGCTCACGCTGAGACCGCAAGAGAAGTCTTGAACGTGGCCGAGGACCAACTCAGAAACTGGACTCCCGACGTCGAGCCCATCCACTCCAGTGCTGATGGCCTTGGTGTCAACGCCATGCCTGCTGCCCCTATGCAAGGTCACGCTAGCGACGTCTCCAGCTCCATCGATGCAGGATCTCACGTTTTGCCTGCTGAGCATTCTGGACAGTACACCCAGCAATCCGAGTACACCACTCAACAGTCCGAGTACCCTACCCAGCACTCTGAGTACCCTCAGTCTACCGAACAATACACCACCTCGGCCGAGCCTTCTGTAACTGCTCAAGAGCCAGTTGCATACGAGACCCACGCCGAAACCCAGCCTCACACCACTGCTACCGAGACATCGTACGTTGCCAACGATAACGACTCTGAGCACGCTCGCAATGTAGCTGCTCGCGTCCTCGGCTAGGTACGGAGCAGACCTTGTCTGATAGGAGAGTGTGGGTTTCGAAAACGTTGAGTAGTAATGTCCTTTGAATTGCGATCAGTGCCTTTGTCATGAGTTTATGAGTTATGCGTCTTAGTTGAAATAGCAAACCCCTAATCTTTATTATACCATTTCATGTTTGAAAATATGTTATTCATGTGTCCTTTCAAGATGTGTCAATCAACTGACCATACATGCATTGTGTCATCATGTCTTTTATCAGCAGACTACTGCTCTCTCGCCATGATGGACTACTACAGACACAACTTTCATCCTCTCAAGACAAATCAAACCTCCACAAACACAACAGCTTATCGTAGAAGCTCGTCGAGATGATAGTCTGCCGCCCACCTTCTGTAGATCCCGGCTGCACATCACTGCCATAATTCATACTCTTGTGTTCCTCAAACTTTGCCAACACCTCAATATTCCACTCTCCACTTCCATCTCTCGTAACAGCCACGATTCTAGTACCTGCATGCATGCAAGATGCCAGAACTATATATTTGCCGTCCTTGGGTGAGGAAGTAAGGAGTTTGAGGCGCCAAACACCGCCTTCGAGGTTTTCCTCTGCGAGGACTTGTTTTCTGCCGATTTGAGGACAAGACAGGATTCTGATGTTGTCGTCGTAGCTTCCTGTGATGAGAATATTGTCTTCGTGGGTCAGAGGGAGGATAGCTGTTACGCCGGCTTGATGGGCACGACGATCTTGCCATTGGGTAGGTAGGAAGTCATCTTCTTCTCCCGATGTAGAGGTGGAAGTAGAGAGGGTGGGAAGAGTGGAAAATCTCAACGTAGCATCATCGCCACCAGAGTAAACCTCCTTGCCCGTATGCGAGAAAGCAAGTGTCCAAGCCTCTAACTCATGCCCAAGGATTTCCTTGCCTGTATCCAGTGTTTCTGCCTCAGACACAGAGATATCCACGGTATACACACCACCAGAAGAAGTCGTTACTCCGAGGATATTTGGAGAAGTAGGATGCCAAGCTAGTGACAATACCAGGATCTCAGATGAGAAGAATTTGTATGTGGAAAGAGGTTCAAGGGAAGTTGTAGAGGCAGAAAAACGGAAGAGTTGGACGGCTCCTGTTGATGCCGCTACAGCTAAAAGTGTGGGATCGTGTGGTGAGAAGTGGATATCGAGGATCGCGTAGGGAGTTGGTGTTGTTGAGATTTGTTTGCTAGAAAGAGAAGTCAATGGGAGCCTGGATGGAGATGTAGTTGAACTCCTTTTTTTTCTCTTGCTTTCTTGAGAAACATGAACGAGATGAGAGACGTGTAAAACTTCTGATGTGCATACAGAAGACAAGAAAGATATGTAAAGCGAAAAGTGGGAAATAAACAGAAAAAGAGAGCACAAAACTTACACCTCATCACCCTCAACCTTGAACAAAATCAACGAACCAGTTCTGATTTGAGGTTTCTTGTCTGTATCTCCAGTGTTCTCTTCCTCATCTCCCGCATCATCTTCTACACCATCATCTTGCTCTTTTTTCTCGAGGAAATATGTGCCGACGACGAAATGGTCACGGGATGTCGGGCAGAATTCAATGCAGCTTGGAGGTAGATCAATGATCAGGGATTGAGTTGAACTAATTGAAGTCATGTTTTTGTGGGTTGATGTGTTGAATCAATGATAGTAACCCTGCTTGTTGTTGTCACAGAACATCGAAGTTTTTGTTTGCGAGCTCGCTGGCCTTGTTATATCCGGGCTATATCCGAAGTGATTCGGTCACCGAGAGCAGAAGATGATATGATTACACGGCCTGAGAATCAAACACAAATACGTTTACTGAAATATTGTCCATCATCATACTATGAAGAAGCAAGAATGCCAATGCTGGGAAGCAGGTGCGATTGAGAATAACATTTATGTGATCTATAAGGACACAATAACTTTCGCTAAAGGGACAACAGAACAAATTATGTGACTTCCTAGAGCTTGTTTGTCTAGAAAAGGCCGAGAATATCCTCATTAGCCTTGTTGCCACCTCCACCATGCAATTGTGTTTGCGGTGGTGGCGGTTGTGAAGCCTCCATATTCAAGCTCGCAAATCCGTTCATCAAGTCATCAGAGCCAGAGTTGCCTACGGCAGGTGCAGCAGAAGCACCACCGGAGGAGCCAAAGATACCCATGAGGTCTTCCATACCACCACCCATAGGTTCATTGGTCGTCGGACTGGCAACACGCATAGGTGTACCAGCGAGACCTTCCAGACCTGATGCGCCGCCCGCAGGTGCCTTTTGCAAACTGGCTGGCGCTGCACCATCGAAGTCGATATCGAGCAGGTTCTCGGCATGGCTTTGCACGGTGCTTGCTTGTCCCGCGACAGCGGCGGCGGCAGCTGCAGCAGCCAGAGGGTTCTCACGAGCGTTCTGAGCGGCTTCTTCGATGGCGGCTTGTTGCAAAGCGTTAGCGGATGAGCGACCTTGGCCGAGGAAAGTCTGTGGCGGTTTGTGGTAGACTGATGCGAGTGTTGAAAGATCTGGCATGAGCGAGTCGAGTAGCGGCATGGGCAAAGTTGAGATGGTTGAGGTAATGGCCGGTCGTTGTGCGAGGACGATGTTCTTTGCGATTTGAGGATCACTTGACAGTAGTCGCCAGTAGACGTATGCTCTGTCACGGATATCTGGGTTGTCACACTCTACTGTTGCAGTTTGGAGAACCTTCTGCACCAAACCCTGAGCTTGATCAGGCTTCTTCAAGAAGAGTTTGACCACAGCAGTCAAGATTTGAAGTTGCGTCTATCAGCCCGTTAGCGGATATTTAGAACAAACACACCTCAGCAAAACTCACCTGAGTAAATTCTTCTGCGAAACCATCCACGAAACCAGATAGGATGTCGCCAGCGTTGCTGATCTTTTCCGCATACTCGCCAACGATCCAGATCAAGGCTCCTCTTGCATTTGGCTCGTCCAAGTCATCAATACATTGACATAAGGTAGGGATGATACCCTCATAACCGGGGTATTTTCTGAAGATGTCCTTGATAACAACCACGACCTCTTGCACAACGTATGCTTGCTTGGTGTTGATAAGTTCAAGCAAGACGTTGACGGCCTTCTCGCAGGCGTTCTCAATCTTGATGGCGACCTGACCAATGGCTTTGATGGCTCTTCTGACGAAATCCATATCGACTTCCATAGCATACTCTTTCAATTCGGCAAGCAACTGTTCCACGTTTGAGTCGTTGGCGATGCGAACCATGATCTGGAGTTTCTGGAATTTGAGGTACGGCGGGTCGTTGTATTTGCAGAAGAAGACGCGCATCTCCTTTGACAGGAGCGAGGGCTGCTTCTGAAGCAGGAGATCGATGTTACGTAGAGCGACATATTGGACTTCGGGCTGGGATGATACGAGAGTGACTGTGCGGATTTCGTCAGCAACGCGAGGCAGAGTCTTGCCGTGTACACTTACCAAGCGGAGGCGCCATCTTCTTAGCATAGGTCCTGCCGAGCTCAGGGTTGATGTTTTGCATGTGCAAGAAGACACACTTGACGGCAGACAGGACCACGCTAGGATTGGCATGTTGGAACTGTGGCACGACGCGCTCGCAGATGTGCTCGGCTTCCTTCTGCTCGGTGGGCTTGTATTCGGCCAAGGTGGATAGAATGGTGATGCGACCCCACTCGGTGCACTCGTTGAGAGCGAGCAGTAGCTTCTTCAGTGTCTGAGGCGTCACAATCAAGGCGTTGGTTTCGGGCGCTGCCTCTCCAATCTCGGCAAGTGCAGTGACACAGTTGGCGACGACCATGGGATTTGAATCACTAATCATCTCCTGCAATGTCTCCAAGAAGCCATTCTCCAAGCACAAGGATGGGTTGAGGTCGAACAGCTTGGCCACACACAAAGCAGCAGTCTTGCGTACGTAGGGACTCTCGTCTCGTAATGTCTTCCGTAGCGGCTCTTCCATGTAATCGACCATCTTATCGACTCGGATACAACCCATGGTGCGGATGGCTAGTGCTCTGACTAGAGGGTTCGGATCTTCTGAATCTTGTACGAAAGTGTTGACTGCCAGAATACAGAGGTCGGGATGACTTTTGGCGTAGTTCATGAGGTATAGATAGACCAGCTTCTTCTGGTCCAGATCACCCGTGGCTATGTTCTTGAGCACATCAGGGAACAGAGCCGAGACATCCTTTCCTAGTGTCATGGCCATGATAGTCTTTTGGATGGACTCCTTGCGCTCGTAGGCGTATTGCGACACCAGACCAGCACGAAGCTCGTACGTCTCGCCCTTACGAGGCACCGCCAGTGCATTGCGGAGCCGGTTTACCGCCATCTTGTCGTTGTATTTGTATTTCCCAGCTCTTGTCAATGTGTTTCGCTAGATCCAGGGTAGACTGTCGGATGGTGAGGCTAAAATCAAAGTTGTGTTGTTGATGGTGGAAGGGACAATGAAATGAAGGTTGTTGATGCTCCCTACAGGTGCCCGCCAAAGTTATGACTGACGTGGAGAAGGCATAACTGAATAACTTTAATGCACGTACCTCCCACCCAAGACCCTCCACTCCTCGGTTTCATCTTCTTACCACAAGCACAAGCCTCACAAGTGTCATGGTATTTCACTGTCATGGCCGATTCTGATATGTATGCTAAAGTCGAACAGCCTTCCAATCTCCCGAATCTTCGCCGTCTCTTTGTTGAAGCCCGTACCGAAGCAGAAGAGAGCGCATATTCAAGAAATGCTGTAAGTCGCGACATTCAGTCATCTCGTCACCTTCTACCATATCACCTACCGCTATCAGACACGTAAAAACAATGCCCAATCTGTTAATTTTGAGTGCGACCATTTTGTGTGCTTTTGAATTGCTCTTTGATCAATGATACCTACTCACCAGCAACTGCCCCTACCATTACTCCCCTTCCACTCTCTCCTCATAATCTGTTTTGATCATGCGTCCACTTTCACAATGCACAATCTCTTTTCATCATGTTGTGCGTCCATTTACAAGGCTATCGTAAGGATACATGCTTATAGGGATGCATCTAGTTCTACAACCTGGTCTTGTTCATTTCTTCAGTCGCTGCTTTCAGTATAGTTGCCCAGCGATCTACCGCACAACGATGAGGCATCATGCGACACCCTCAAAACCAAATAGTCGTTACTCATCATCGTCATCGTCATCACCGTCGCCAAAGTCGACAAATCGATTTGCAGCTGCTCTGCGTTGAGGCCTAGGTGCAGCTTCAGCCTCAGAGTCGTCCTCGCCGCTGTCTTTCTCATTGCCCCATTGCTTTGCTCCTTCTTGCACGGCTTCCAGATCAGCCTCCAATTCTCTTCTTTCCTTGATGGCCTTGGCCTTCTGCTCAGAGAAACGTCCAACCATGCCAACATCCTTCAGCATCTGCTTTAGATGGCCGATCTTGGCTCTTGGTGTGTCGTAAGAAGCTAGCTCGCGATGCCAGAGTTTTCGAACGCCGCATTTTAAAAGCTCGCCCTGCAAGCGTTTAATCGTTTGTTCCTCTTCGCTGAGCTCAGCAGAAGGTTTAGCAGCAGCTTTAGCGGATTTTGCTTTGGGTTGTGCCTTAGTCTTCGGGCCGGCACTCGTGCTCTTCTTGCGCTTCGGTGGTGCCTCGTCTAGGACTACCGACATCTCGCTCTCGGAATCGTGATTAGCAGCGACCTCCTCTTGTTGGACCTCCGCATCCTGATTGTCTTCTTGCTCCTCTTCTTCATCCGAGTCCACAGCCTGCGACTTCCTTTGAGCTGGTTTGGATTTGGGCTTGGGCTCTTCTCCGGATTCGAAGTCGGAATGTTCTGATTCTGAACCTGAAACGGCGCGCTTCTGACGTTTGGGTGCTGATTTCGTCTTGCTTGTGGAGGTTCTTTTTGTAGTCTTTGCTTGGGAAGGTGCCTTCTTTGGTGGGATAGGTTCAGGCGAAGGGGATTTCTGAGATGGTTGGTTCTTAGGACTATTAGTACAGATCCTGAGTAGATGAGATGTACATTGCAGCATACAAAAGCATCCTCTATGATTTCCTTGCTCTCTTCGTTCCACTCGTCATGGCTTTTGAAGAAACCAGCATCGAGTCCTAGACGTTCCTCGGCAGCGGTGCGCACTCTTTTGACGGTGATAGGATCGACTTCAGCCTTGCGCACAATGTCGCGTAATGTCTTTTCTAGGATAGCATCGGAGGGAGGTGCTGCATCGGATAGCCCAGACTCGGAAGACATTGTTGTGTAAACTGAATCAGCTCGTCGTTTTGTGGACTGTTGGCATTCGCAGAAGACGCGTCGCAAAGCAGTTCACGCGCAGCTGCCCCTCCACGTTTGACGCTTGGTTTCGGAGTGCTTTCCTCGTCCGGCCAGCTGCTTCACTTTTTCCATGAAACACCTACAACCCTCCCGAACGCTCACCAACACTCCGACTGGTTATGGGGGCTCTCGTTTGCGGGTCAAACTGCTCTCTTAGCTGCAAGCCACTTCGCAATCGCGAGTTCGCAGCAGACACTTCACTTCCAAGGTTCTTTTCTTATACAAGGGTGATGTCATTTTTTGTAACTTCGCACGTTCCACAACATTCGATGTTACCAGAGTTGGCAAGGGCGTGGAGAATATCCTCAACATTTCCAAGAATTTCTATCCGTGGTAAACAGAGAGGAGAGCCTGCTACAAGTCCGATATAACATCCTCTGTGACCGCTCGTGAATTCCCTTGTAGCTCCCTAATAAGACCCAACTGCCAACAAATCGCCCTGAGTTTTGACAGGCATTTTCAGCCGCATTCTCCAGTGCTCCACACCAGCCCCAAGCGTCCAAAGCAAGCTTGTAGTTGAGACCCGGCGCCTTACTCACAAATACATCACAGCTTCCCTGCTACTTCGCCCAACAATAAAAGGCTCTGTTGCCTTTGATCTACCGAACCTGATTCTTCCGTTACTGCCCAACGTTGCTAAAGTAAGTACCCAATGCCATGTGATTGTCTGTGGTGGCTGTTCACTCGGCACTCCTTCGCTTCCGCCTACAACTATCAACCTGCGCCTGCAAGAATACTAACTGTCGCGACAGACAGTTCTACCTTTAACAAGGCACAAACACAACCATGGCCAATCCCTCAGAGCCTGCCAGCGATGGCAAGGGTCGCCTTCTTCTCGTTTCCAACCGTCTGCCCATCACCATCAAGCGTTCCGACGATGCTACTTACGACTTCTCAATGTCTTCTGGTGGTCTAGTCAGTGGCCTGTCAGGACTCGCAAAGACTACAAAATTCCAGTGGTATGGCTGGCCTGGTATTCAGGTTCCTCAGAACGAAATCGGTCTGGTCAAGGACAGACTATGGAAGGAGTACGGCGCAGTGCCCATCTTCATGGACGATGAGCTGGCCGACAGACATTACAACGGCTTCTCTAGTATGTCCTTCGAATCTGCTGCCATGTTTCACTATACTAACATTGCGCGATAGACTCAATCCTCTGGCCCCTCTTCCACTACCACCCCGGTGAGATTACTTTCGACGAGTCTGCCTGGAACGCCTACCGCGAGGCCAATCGTCTGTTCGCAAAAGAAATCGCAAAGGACGTCCAAGACAATGATCTGATTTGGGTACACGATTACCATCTCATGCTTCTTCCTGCTATGCTTCGCGAAGAAATCGGCGACTCCAAGCGCAACGTGAAGTTCGGTTTCTTCCTTCACACTCCCTTCCCCAGTAGCGAGATCTACAGAATCTTGCCTGTCCGTAACGAGATCCTCAATGGTGTCCTACACTGCGATTTGGTCGGATTCCACACCTATGATTATGCTAGGCACTTCCTCAGCAGTTGTTCTAGAATCCTGTAAGTTTGCATGGTTCTGCCCAAACTATAATATGTCGCTAACGCCCAGCACAGCCAACTTCCAACAACACCCAACACAGTCGAATTTCAGGGCAAGGTCGTCACTGTTGGTGCATTCCCTATCGGTATCGATCCTGAGAAGTTCGAAGAAGGTCTCAAGAAGCCCAAGGTCGTGGAACGCATCCAAACACTTGAGAAGAAGTTCCAAGGTGTCAAGCTGATCGTCGGTGTTGACCGTCTTGACTACATCAAGGGTGTCCCTCAGAAGCTGCACGCGCTTGAAGTCTTCTTGACAGAACATCCTGAATGGATTGGCAAGGTCGTGCTGGTTCAAGTGGCTGTTCCTTCAAGACAAGATGTAGAGGAGTACCAGAACCTCCGCGCTGTCGTGAACGAACTGGTCGGCAGAATCAACGGCAAATTCGGTATGTTTCTTAAGTACTTCAAGATTGACAAGCATCTAACAAGAGACAGGAACCATTGAATTCATGCCCATCCACTTCATGCACAAGTCGGTCTCTTTCGACGAACTGATTGCACTCTACGCTGTCAGTGACGTCTGTCTTGTCTCGTCGACCCGTGACGGCATGAACCTCGTTTCGTACGAGTACATTGCAACTCAGCAAAAGCGTCACGGTTCCATGATCTTGTCCGAATTCACTGGCGCAGCTCAAAGTCTTAACGGCAGCATCATTGTCAACCCTTGGAACACGGAAGAACTGGCTGATGCTATCCACGACGCTGTGACCATGGGAGATGAGCAGAGAAGCATCAACTACCACAAGCTTGCCAAATACGTCAACAAGTACACCAGTGCCTGGTGGGGCGAGTCTTTCGTCAACGAGCTCACCAGAATCTCTGAACAGGCCGAGAAGAAGCTTAAGGTCAAGCAATCGCAGCTTGATGGCAAGGTGCACGAGGAGACCACACAGCAGAGCACCGCTACCCAGTACAACGAAGAGCCTAGCTCGGGCGTCAACTCAGGTACTTCGACCCCTAAGAGACCTGACACGAAGAGAGCCACAACCACTATCTAGGGGAAAGAGCTTCAGAAGCCAAACTTGACTTATTGATGATAGCATGGGCTGGCGTACACGGCGTAAGGAGAGGCAGCGAGTGGCTGAAGGTCAACATGGGCTTGTAGATTATGTTAGTTATCTCATTCATGACACTATAGACACTCGAGAAGTGACGATTGCTCTTTTGCAAATCCACTCGAAGTTATGTCATATCGTTTCCCTTATTCCTGCTGTGTTCGAGCATACCTCTGAAAAGAGTAATCTACGCGGAGGTGCTGGAAGGAGAGATGGTCTGTGCGTCGAGGCCTCTGCGACAAGTTGGAAATCTACTTTCGTGAAATCGCGAGGGTCTCGACCAGCATATCACACGACTATGGCCAGCAGGACACTCAGCCTTCCATTCAGGGCCTTCGCAGGCACCCGCCCTTCGATCCAAGCCTGGCGCAGTACACGATCCTTTGCCACTGAGGTTGCGCCCGCCTCAACAACAGTCCCAGTTCCTTCAGATTTCACAACGCCTATCACTACACCGGTAGTCCAGGATGCTCAACCTCAGACCTTGGCATTGGAAGAGACGGATGGAAGCACATCTGGAAAGTTGCGACCGGTTGGTGTCGTTGTCAGTGCTGGAAAGATGGACAGGACAGTCAAAGTCAGACTACCCAGTCAGAAATGGAACAATTACTTGAGAAAGGTAAGCATGCTCTTCTACACTCAATGCGCCCAAGCATGGTGCTTTTTTGCTGGTGAACGGTTGTGTTGACTCTATTTCTTTCTTCCTGGTTGTAGCACTTCAAGGATCACTCAGACCACCTAGTCCACGACCCCAACTCATCGCTCAACATTGGCGATGTTGTCGCTCTTAGACCTTTCCGCGCCGCCAAACACGTCCGCCACGTTGTTTCAGAGATCCTCGTTCCTTTTGGTACACCCATCGCCGAACGACCACCCGTCCCCAGTGAGGAGGAATCTCAAGCCGCCTACATTGCCAAACGCCAATCCAAACTCGAGCGACGCGGCTTGCGCCGCGCTGCTGCACAGGGCTCAGAATCCGCTATCGAGAAGTTGCAAGCGCTGGAAATCGAGGCTGGACAGGGTGTTGCAGCTGGAAAGGGTGAGAAGGGTGCCAGAAAGGCTGGCCTGATGGGAAACAAGGGTCAAAAGTTGCCAAAGGGAGTTTTGCCTGGTGGAAAACATGCGGTGGGAAAGATTGATGAAAGAGCAAAGCACAACAAGGAGCAGGCCATGAAGAGGAATGAGAAGGCTGAGAGTAATTTGCTTGAGGCCAAGCAGGTTGCTGAAAACCTTAGCAGTTAAGAAAGCTTAGGGAGCGGCAGCACCACATTTGCAAACTCAGGCTCAGAGATAGCCGGGTTCTGTGTGGCTGCTCTTCCATGCTATTGTACAAAACAATGTTCAAGAAATGTACTTTTATGTTGAACGCTGACTTGCAGGCGTTGAAAATTGCTTCTGCGTCCTATGGATACTTGTGACGAAGAGCTGAAGAGTAGTACAACTTAGCAAAGGACAGGACTACATGACGACGATTCGTCTTCGATATTTCTGCCATACAGGGTCACTCTTCCGACAACAATTTCTGACACTGAATCGACGACAACATCATCCTAGAGTCTCTCATGAATCTATACGAGACGATCACATTATTCTTCATGTACGTGCTAAGTTTTTGTGATTGTCGAATGGCCGTTATACCCAATCTCTAATATTGTTTCAAGTACTTAGAGCAGCTGCTTATAGACAGTCATCATACATATTATCATGACGAGAATCGCGGACAGTTGTGACCAAGAGATCAATAGCATCTGCTAACAAAGTAGTCTTTGGTATTCGAAGCGGAATACATTAATGCATGTCGAGTTTTGAAGTGAACAAGAGTTATCAAAAATTGACTCACTTTCACATGGTTGTTACTCTAGCCAAGGCTTTGAACGGCTGGAGTGAGAGCGAGCTTGTCGCAAGTCGACTTGCGCTTCGAGCTGCATCTCGGCATTCTCACGATCTTCAACACATCACGACCACCAAACATGGCGCCCGAAAAGAATGGAAGAGTCGTGTTCATCGGCAACATTCCTTACGGTACGCGTGTACCTTCTTGTGCGACACGCGACAGATGCTGACCGAGATCCAGGTGTTAGCGAAGAACAGATCATCGACACGTTTGGAAGAGTCGGCTCTGTGAACAATTTTAGACTGGTGCACGACAAGGAGACTGGTAGACCAAAGGGCTTCGGCTTCCTCGAGTTCGCAGACCCAGACGCTGCTGCCTCAGCTGTGCGCAACCTCAATGACCATGAAATCATGGGCCGCAAGTTGCGCGTCGACTGGTCCAACGATAACAGCGGAGGCGGCAACAACAACGACAACTCCAACAACATGCAACAATCACATCCTGGCGACGGCTCAAACCAGCAGCCCCCGGTCCTGCCTCCTCTCCCTCCTGGCACAGACTTGCCCGCTGGTCTGACATGTCCCGATGCCATCTCGAAAACACTCAGCGCTATCCCGGCTCCTCAACTGCTTGATATCATCTCGCAAATGAAGAGTCTCGTCATGTCAGATCCCAACCAAGCAACCGAACTCTTGCGCCAAGCTCCCCAACTCGCCTACGCCATTTTCCAGGCACTTCTTCTTCTTGGCCTTGTAGATACAAGCATGCTCAGTAGCATTGTCCAGGCCTCCGCTCCTCAGAACCCACAATTCCCTGCCGGAGCACCAGTACCTCCACCACCCATGCCTCAGCCTCCTCAAGGCGCGTACGCTCCTACTCCTCAGCCCGGTTACCCAGGATACCCTCCTCAGAACTACCAACAACCTACACCGCCAGTCCAACAGCCTGCTTTCGCGCCACCACCACCTCCTCAACCGGCTGCCGCACCCAGTCAGCAAGATCTCATTGCTCAGGTCTTGTCTATGACCATTGATCAGATCAACCAGCTCGACCCCGTATCACGCCAGCAAATCATTGCTCTGCGCGCTCAGCTCGGTGCTCCAGTCGCTTGAAGAACGTGATTTCGTGACCCTACGTACGTTTGCTAAAATACCCGCCACACAGAAGTACTGGATGGCACTACGAGATACCCAGCTGCAGCAAAACCGCTAGCTCTTTGAACAAGCATGGAGAGTGTCATTTGGATCGCTCGACAAATTCAATGCGATCTTGTGATAACTTACGAAAGTGTCGTTGATGACACGATTTACACAGCATCTGGCCGCACGATGAAAGAGCCGCATGAGACAAAATCATGATGACAGCATCTTCATCAGACAGAGCGGTACTCGACCACAGTCGATGAGACAAGCCATAGGTCGAGCAGAAAGAGCGTCGTAATCCGCTCCAAGTACAACCAAATTTTATCCATTCCTATATCCATATTCAGTGTATTGCAGTATGACTCGTGATCGTATGTACATGGACATCCAGCAGTGGTTCGCGCGGGCCGTTTTGAATCCAAAGCTTGAACCCGAGAATGGGGTCCCGCAAAACGTTCATACCTCAACTTAAGAAATCTTCAAGGTTCTTCTCACGCAATCCTTTCTTTCCATTTGCTCTTCGTATGCAGAATGCTGACCGGCACTTGCAACACCACTCACTCTCGATAAGCTTCCGGTTGCCCTGCTTACGGGTGGGCTTGCCAAAATGCGGGAGGCTGGGAAAGTAGTCGGGCACCAAACCCAAGCAGGTAAAGAGGAGCTGCGAGGTGCATGGGGAAGGCACAAACGCGACGACCCAGCGCCTGCCACAATTGATGAACCAAACACCTTCGTCCCTCGTCGCACTTGTGAGATCCCTGCTTTGGACTGCAGTTTGTCGTTTGCTGTTTCTACGCACCCTTCACGACTCACGATATCATGACCTTAGAATCGTCTCAGACACGCCGATAATCGATATAATCAAAAGTCTTAATTTGTTTACCTGCTACTCGGACTGCTCTTGCGGTGAAGCCTCTCATTGTCTGCGAGCGCGTACCGTCGTTCGGTGCGCATACCTAGTCGACCATGTTCAGATCACTCAGTAGCAAGAACTCGGCATCTTCGTCTAAGCGCAAAAAGGCAGATCAATCGAGTCGCCGTCCCGAATCAGTAGCATCCTCGTCGACGCATCGCAAGCACCCTCGCAATGACGAACGCTCTTCCAAGACTCACCACAGAAACTCGACCTCGACCCAATCTCCCATGGATGGTTCTTCTGGCCCCTCATCCTACTACACCACTTCTGATCGACTCCACCAACCCGAGCCTCGATCTCTGACAGAGGAAGCAATCAGGAGCCTTAGCATGCAAGATGACGGATGGGGAGATACATATTCGCATGCAGAAGACTTGCCTCCAGGAGGTGCTCATGCAGACAAGGACCCACGCTCCAAAGGACCCTACAAGGATGAAGCTGGCCGGCGATATAATGAGGGTCTGGAACACCACTCCCCGGCCGAAAAAATAGAGCCGGATGAACGTTCCTTCTCTTACGGAGACTATTCACGAAACTCGTTCGGTACATCTTCCCATGTGCAAGATCAATTTCCAGGTCAGGATCCCTCGACATTTGCGCGTTCTTCATTCGACCCCACTGCGGTTCAAGGTGCTGCTGCGACGTATTACAATGGTGATCAGGTTCGACCTACTCCTTCGTCAGTCAACCAGTTCTCTCAATCAGGCGCAGGAGCTGCCGCCGAGTACTACTCACAGCCTCCGATGCAACCTCTTCCTGCTGGAAACCAGCATTCACCCACGCAAGCCTTCAACACCCCTCAAAACACATTCGGCCGCCCCACCGAACAGGCAGGATCTTTTAGCAGTCCTGCTTATCCTGCTAATCTCTACACTACCGGCCCGACCGACAGTCAATCTAATGTCAATGCTGCGACTGATCTTTCTGATCAGAATTATACATACCAGCAGCCATATCGTCCCACCGAAGCTTTCGTCCAAGAAGATTCTACATCGCATGAAACCTATCATCAGCACTCTCAGTCTGTACCTTCTGCAACCACATACACTGATGAAAACTACTATACACCTGTGTCTAGCCAACTCCCGGCACATGGTAAACAAGCTTGGACAAGCCAGAACCTGCCATATGTTGCAGCCGCGGGAGCTGCAGCAGCAGCAGGCGCTCAGAGCCATCATCACAAAATGCACCACCACACCCACTCTGCTCCTATCGGTAACAACAATAGTGGTAAAATGTACTCCCCTCCAAGACCGTACACGTCTGGAAATATGGCGATGCAGCACAAGCATAAAGGTCCTATCAGCAAATTTGTGGACTGGTGGAAAGACTACGAAGATGTGCGCAAGATGGAAGAGTATACTGAGTACATCGGCGTGTGCAAGTATTGCTTTGATCCTCGCTCTACCGCTACGGATGCTCCCAGAAAGCACCATCATGGGGGTAGACGGTCTTCTAATTCGTTGCGAAGACGCTCCAGTGATTCGCTTCGTCGTTCCTACACCACTGGGTCCAAGTATGGTAGGATTGATAAGGATGCGAGGTACCACTCATCAGACAGCGAACGTCGTAGCAAGAAGACCAGCTGGCTGGGTGCTGGCGTCGCTGCATACGGCATTTCGAAGGTCGGAAAGTCTTTGTGGCAAAATTCTCGCGATTTTGACGATACCTATAGTGTAAAGTCAGGAAGAAAGATTGACGCCTCGAGACGTAGAGAAGCGACTAGGAATTCTTCTTCGGGCCACGAAAGCAGATCAGAGCGTATGGATCATCCCGGAAGTAGATACGACAACTCAAGCGACCGCTTCGAAACCGATACCCAGAGGTCAGTCAGGCGACCAGGATACACCCGCGCCGAGACGACACGTAGTCAAGACGGCCGTTATAATAGCGTCAAGCCAGGCTCTGTGAGTATTGGTGGTTCGCGACACAGCCAGGAACAGATCCACGTTCGCCATCCTAGCCCTGTAGTCGGAGATGAATCACAACATCCATCTCGCCGAGGTTACAAAAGCCGTTCAAGAAGCCAAAGTCCATCTCTGGCTCAGATCCTGGGACTGTCTAGCTCTCAAAAGCGCACGTCAGCAACGGCTTCCCGCTCATCCTCACCACAGCAAGGAGGCATGTTCACTGGCTTCTTCTCTACACAACCAAGCAGGAGCAAATCTAAGCAGAGCAAGAAGAATGGGTTCTTCAACTTTGCCAATTCATCCTCATCATCTGCTGACTCTGGACTCGCTTTTGGTAATCGTCCTAGCAAGAACGGCAAAGTATCACGAAGGGCTACCAGAAAGAGTACAGATGAGCATCTCAAGGCGACTCTGCTAGGTATTGGTGCGACTGCCGCTGCCCTTAGTGCAATACAGCGAGGAAAGTCAGGCAGCAGGATGTCAGAACCTACAAGACCACGCAACCAAGACGTCCGTTATACCACACAGCGAAGCAAAAGGGACACCAGTGAAGAAGATGGCTGGGAGTCAGCAACCGATGACGAGAGCATCTCTTCTGGCCTCGCATTTGGCGACTTCGATGGCAAGGTCCTCAGACGACAACGCAGTTCCGAGTCAATTACCTCGCAAAGTTCCGGCACTGACAAATGGAGCTGGCGCTGGCGTCGTAAGCCGACCAAGAAGGCCACTACTAATGACATGTCACAAATCTATCATGAGGATACTTACTCCGGCAAAGAACCTAGTGTAGTCTCGTCGCAGCCACTGCAATATGTGCACCCAGTACCTATCTCTAGTCCGATGCATTCTGAAGCACATTGCCACTCCTCAATGCCTGGTGCATTCCCAGAGCAGCAATATGCTAGCGAATGCACATCGATACAACAGCCACAGCCTGTTATGCCTGTACAATCTAACATCTTGGGTAATCAGACTCCACCTCATGCCTCTCATATTGATTACCCTAGTCTTCGGGTATTCACGCGCCCTACTATACCCACAGAGCTAAGGCGTACACAATCAAGTCCTGTTTCAAGCCACACCATGCGCAATGCTGCAATAGCTGGACTGGCAGGCGCGGCTGCTGCCGGAATTCTGTCTAATGGCAAAAGTAGAACCAGAGACGATAGCCCTAGCAATGTCCGCTTTGAGCTTACCGAAAAGCAAGCTAAGAAAGAGGAACGTCAACAACGCAAAGATGACGCCAAAGAGAGTAGGGAGCGTGCCAAGGTAGAGGCTAGAGAGAACAAGGAGCGAGCTCGCCTTGATCGCGAGAGAGCACTGAAAGAAGAGTCAGACCGAGTAACTGCTGAAAACGCGAGGCGTTGTGCCGAAGAAGCAGAGCGCCAGAAGCTCCTTGCCGAGCAGGCCGAAAGACATCAAGTTCAACTGCGAGAAATAGCGGCTGCTGAGGCCAGAGAGCGGGAAGAAGATCGCCAAAGGGAAGAAGAGATCAAGGAATTCATGAAGAACGCACTTGCCGAACAGGCTCGAGAGGCTGAGGCGAAGAAGCAGCGCGAAGCTTGGGAAGCATACCAGATTACAGCTGCGAGACAAGTCTCCCCTCCAAACTCGCGTGCTGGACCTTCCACAACTTCTCCACCGGCTGTTGATAGATCACAAGGTTACTATGTTGATCAACCTCAACAGGATGGAAACATTTCTGCGAATATGCCTTATGCCACACGTTCGTACGAACCTTCCAACGAACACAGTGGTCAACCTCTCATGGACGACGATCTTATCGACCCAGATTTCTTCACTCGCAGGCGTAGCCACAGCGAGCTAGCACGACACGAAGAGCTCGCTAGAAAGGCAGCTGCCAAGATCGTTGCTGATCTCGAGAGCAGATACAAAGATCCTGCACCATCTCAGGCCGAATTCTTCGCACCCAAGGAGCTCTTCGAACCATCGAAAGGCAAAACCAAAGTTCACGGACCTATCGATGACACCGATTACCATGTCTATCGCATGTCGGAAGATCAGAGTGCATCCATGCCCAACGAACCACCACCTCCCTATCAGCCATCTTATCAGTTTGCTAACTTACAGGATCTCAAGAGTACGGCACCATGGGATATTCCCAAGCTTAACGTGATTGCGCCTACACCACCTGCAAGCTACGCAGGATCAGCCAAAGGTGACAAGTCGCCAATCAGTGCTTCGAAGAAAACTGTTCGCGAACTCAGCCAGACGTCTGACGCTGATAACGAACCCCAAAAGTCGAGCAAGGTCAGCTGGGGTGAAGATCAGACTCGTTTCTACGAAATTACGACCCCACAATCATCTCAAGAGCAAATTGTTTCTGAGCTGCCTTATGAGGAAGCTGGATCACGCACCGAATACGCATATCCCGAATCAGCTCATGCAGAATTCAGTAACAGCAGGAACGTGACCGATGATACGAACTTTAGCAAGGATCAGGCAGATGAACCAATTGAGGAGATTAGCAGAGAGCCACCATTCACATCTGCGGAAAGCTTCTACCAACAGCCGTTCGTCGAAAGTGTCTCCGACATTGCCTTTACAATGGACTCACCAGGTACCGAAGGCGCACCCCCGGTACAAGGGTTTATTGAAGGTGAAATCGACGATGCGGACGAGATTGAGGACCGAATGCCTCATGTTCCTGGTGGCTTCGAAGATACAACCCCAGACCCTCAACCTGAAAACACGTTCAACACAGATATCCAGAACCTCAGTCGTGAGGTCATGCAAGAACAACAAGCCCCTCACCCCGAGCCATCACGATCTTCCGAGCAAGACCAGGATGATTATTTCATGACCAAGGGACAGAGAAGAAAGCGAGATAAGGAAGCCAGAAGATCATCTTTGGATCAGAACCGAGATCGACAGTCGCCGGTTGATGATCAAAATGATATATCACCTATGCATCAGACTCACCCTGACCTGACAGAAGATCACACTGCACCAAAGCAACATGACTCGACATCAAGATCTGGGCTATCAGAGGAATCTAGCAATGTCAAACATTCATCAGGCTATGCCGTGGCCGGTGCAATAGCTAGTGCTGCAGCTGCGGTTGGCTCCCTCTTGAACAGTGACAGCTCTCGATCTGCAACTAGGAGAATGAGCGAGCCAGAAGTCGATAGCCAACGCGAAAATCGCTCAGAGTCGCAATCTCGAGATACTGTATCACAGTCCACACCTACGTCGCCAGTGTATGAACGACGACCATCCCTGCCCAGTCATGCCTTCGACGACCTTGACATGCTTCCTGGCAGTAAGAGGCCGAAGAAGTCGAAGAGAAACAGTCTGCTGAACTATCCCACCATCGGATCTCCACTCCGATCTGCTATGACCTGGGATGAATATATCGAGCCGTTGGACGCCACACGAGATGATAAACCGGCTCGGTCGCAATCTGATGAGACGCATGAAGACTTTGAGAACCCTGTTGAGGATACCAAAACGAAAACAAGGAACGACCTCCCATCACCCGAGTCCGAACGTGGCGCTGCATCTGTCGTCTCTGCTCCCACTGGTGATGAGGATAGTGGCCGAAGACGCAAGAGTAGAAAATCGCATCGGGAACGCGAGGAATCAACTTCACCTCGCAGAAGCGTATCAGTTGCAATGTCTGAGCCCTATGAGAGTTCTCGCAAGCACAAACGGCGATCACACCGCGACGACGATGACTTCGAAGATGCACCATCAGCTCGCTCTCGTAGTTCTCACAGCTCTAAGAGGGACGATGACGATAGCAGAAGCAAGAAGAAGGGCGGCATACTGAGTCTCTTCCGACGCAAGACGTCTGACGATGTTCTCAGCGATGAGAAGAAACGTACCAATGGCGATGATGAGCGTTCCAAACATCATCGTCGCCGTCATAGCTCTGAGCATGTGATCGATGAGTTCAATGAACGCCGAGGCTCGACCTCTAGATCCAGTTCCCACGCTGAAAAAGACGAAGCTTCTTCGAGACACTCAAGCAGTTCTAGACATCGACGAAGACACCATCATGATGACGGTGAATATGAAGATGATGCTAGTTCTCAAGTGTCGGAGTCCAGGCGACGCCACAAGCATCGCAGTAAGGACCACAGCCGTTCCCCAGAAAAGGAGTTCGATGATACTCAGTCCCAAACGTCCGACTCAAGGCGCAAGCATAGACATCGTGATCGCGATTTGGACGATAGAAGATCGCTCTCACGAGACAGTAAGACTATCAAGGACGAGGACAAGTCTTTTTTAGTGGAGCGGGTAGAGGATGAAGAGCCCATACCTCTACCCGAGGATGATATTCTGTCATCATCACAGGCTCCAGAATCAGTCGAACAACCACAAGAGCCTATCCCGCTATCGGAAGATGGCAAGGTAGAAGCGATGGAGCAACCGCATGATTCGACAACATCGCCAACAGTCCCCGACGAGTCGAAGGATTCTTCAGATGTCGCGGTACAGGAGGATACAGATGGCCCGATTCAACAGACCATAGAAGCTCGATCTAGTCCACCGCCATCAGACGTGCTGTCGCCTCATCTTGAGCCAATGACACCCGCGAGGCCGATTGTTCCCTTGCGAATCAGCTCATCTACAGCTGTTCCACTGAGATTCCGCCGCCCACCAACATCTCCTGGCCTTCCACGAGAACGCTCGGCCAGCTTCAGCTCTTCTGTTGCGCAGTCACCATCGTCTCCGATAACTCCGAAAGCGAAGAGACCGTTGTCCACAGAGTTCATGCATTCCACCGAGTTCAGACCATTGTACCTGCTCGAACGCACACGCAAGCCTCAGGATCAAGAAACCGAACAAAACTTGCCAAGTCTACCTCCAAGCCGTAGCGCGAGCTCGTCTAGCTTGCAGAGCAGTGAAGATTGGCAGTCTGCAGCCGAAGACTTCGAGCCTGGCGAACAAGACAACTCGAACCTACCTGAATTTGACCAATTCCACACAGATGAGCCCGAGGATGTTTTGGGTTCTGCGCAGACCACGCCTAAAGCAACTGAGTTTCCTCAGAATGTCTTAGAGTCTCGTCCTCATCTGGAGCCTGAGTACTACACGTGGAGTGATATGGAACGCGAAGAACACTTACGTCAGGAAGCGGAGAGCGAGCACCGTAATGAATCAAAAGAAGAGCCTGCCCTTACGGGCGATGACCAGACTGAAGCAAAATCTGCGGAAGACACCATACTGCCGAACACGGACACAGAAGTTGCTGTCAATCAAGATCCTATGGCAACAGATGTGTGGGGTGACATGAGCGACGAAGAGCTTCCTGGCACCGTGGCGCCTGTCCACGAAGATTCTGCAGAACCTGTCACGCAATCACCAGAACCAGAAGCAGGCTCGAATCTCGCAGCCTCAAACAAGAAGCGTAAGAACAAGAATGTAGCCAAACTAGGAACTTCTTCCGTCTCCGAAATCACAAGTCGTGTTCGCGAAAATCCAGCAGAGCTCGCAAGAAGACGAGAAAAAGATGCACAAGATGCCGTTGATACTTGGTTCAAGCCAGATTCGAAGCCCAGCGAGGAAGCTCTCATTGACGCCAGCCTTGTGCCTTTGCCAGAACCAACGACCCCTGCTGAAGCAGAAATTCTTGCTCCAGCGCAAGAAAGCGAAGTTCCAGTGCCAGAACTCGAGCCTGGCTCTCCACTACTGTCACGCAAGAAGTCAAAGAAGGGCAAGAAGAAGCAGAAATCTGTGATCTTGGATGAGCCAGGTCCTGAGCTAATGTCAGTCGAAGAACCTTCAGAGCCACAGATGGTCGCCGAAGTAATGCCTGAACAGGTCTCCCTTACACATATTCGAGCAAAGAATGAAGTCGAAGAAGACCAGACAAGTATGCCTGCCAAAGAAACAGCCCAAGAACAAGAGTTTGTCCTCGCGGCCTCAGAGACGGTCAGCCCGACCGAAGCTATCGTCGAGTCTGCTACGCCTGTGGACACCAAGCAATTCCATGATAATGCGCAGATCGAAGAGCCAAATTATACCATGTCCAAGGCAGAGCGCAAGAAGAATAAGAAGAAGAAGGCAAAGAAGGCAGCTCTATCAATCGCGGTCCCTGCCGTGGCCGCAGCTGTGTTAGCTACTTCAGAAGAGCATAACAACGACGATCTAGCTGCAGAACCTGAGCCTGCGCTTGCCAAGGACAGAGAGGACGAAAGTCTCGACAAGGAAATGCCTGGAGATGCTATGCCTCTAGCTGAGATGGAGCCATCGTCAGAGATTGACACAACAGAGCAACAAGTCGCCGTGACGGAGCCAATGAGTCCTTCTCTACTCCAGACTGAGCTGCCACCTGAACAAGTAGCACTTCCTCAGGAGACTCAGAATGAGATGACCGAGTTGGAAGCTATCGATCCTATTCCCGAGCCTGCCACAGAATCAACGCCTGTACCGGAAGCGCCTTTCGAGGAACAAGCCCGACTTGTATCTGAAGAACCGCTTGATGAGAGACCCAGGAGCCCGCCGAATACTGTTTCGGAAGCAACAAGCAAAAGGTTGTCTTGGTTCTCTTGGCTGCCAGGTAGTAAAACACAGACAGCTGATGAGTCTAAGGCTGAGTCACAGGCACCTGAACACGAGCCAGAAGAGCCTAATGCCCTAACACAGGAGCCTTTTGAGCGGCTTCTTGAGCAGCCGATGCATCATCCTGAGTTTATTGACGCATCAAGCATTATACCGGACGATCACAAGGAACTATCAGAGTCAGACCAGAGAAGGGAAGTTCACCCTGAGACCGATGCGGCATTTGAGGAAAACAATAAAATCGAGAATCCTGTAGAGAATACAGGGCTCCCGATCAATCAACCACGGCTTGAAGAGAACGCGCCACCAGAGACTGAGGCATCAGCGGACAACACAGAAGATGTTGAGACTGTAGAGAGCGCTACGTTTGTCGCTCAAGACAACCTACCATCTGTTGAAGCAACCTCTAGTACGTCTGAGCATGCGCCAGCAAAGGAGGAGTCTAGTGCTCAGCTTCCAGATTCGAGCGCAGCAGAGGCCCCTGACAACGTTCTGGGTGCTTTAGTAACGACTTCACATGCCGCCCAAGAACAAGTTTCTGCACCTACGCTAGCTGAAGAGCCTGAATCAGCTGAAGATTCCTGGGCTATGCCGTCAAAGAAAAGCAAGAAAGGTAAAAAGGCGAAGAAAGCAGCAAAGGAGAAAGCACTGGCTGAAACGGCCTCACCGTCTATTGAAGACAGATCTTTGGATATTGTCCATATCCCGAACGACAATCCTGACTCCATTGAGAGCGACAGAATTGAGGTTGTAGAGCCCGAATATTCGAGCAATGTCGACACTCAAGGTTCTACTGTTAATGTTTTGACGGATGAGCCAGCTCCAGCTACGAGCCTAGTCGATGACACAGGACTATCTTCCACTCCAACTGCAGAAGCAACTGGACGAGACGACTCGTTTGAAGCTATATCTCAACTCCTTGAGCCTGCCGCAAAGTCTCCCAAGGTAGCCGGCATGTCTGTTCAGTCTGATTCTCAATATGCAACTCCAGGTGAGAACAAACAGGTGGGACTTCGCGAGCCTGTTCCCATTGAGCCTTCTACTGCTACTGCCGGGGATGAGTGGGCCATGCCTTCTTCCAAAAAGAAGAAAAAGAAGGGTAAGAAAGGCAAGCAGCCCTTGATAGAGGTCGATGAGAAAATTAGGGATGTTTCAACCACACAGCCTCCAGAGCTACAATCACCCGAGGTTCCCGCTGCCATCGAGCACACACCTGTCACTCCAGACGTCTTCGAAACACCTGCAGAAGACAGTTCGGCACAGTATTTTGCGACACCCGCCGATGAGCTTGCGGACCAGTACTTTGTCACTCCAGTCGAGGAAAGCCCGGAGCAACATTTCGCTGTCTCTGCAGACGAAGCCGAGCCACCAACAGACATGCAACCACACGAAGCTGACTCGATGCCACACGATCAGCTCAGACGTCTATCTGTCACACCAACACAAGCGACCATCCAAGACGAATCAGCTGTACTGATCGAAAAGCCGCTTCCTCTGGAGTCAAGTGACCACACTGATACTACCGCTAACGATACGACTCGCGAAGTAGATTTTCAACCAGATGCTGAAGCACCAGTTTTTGATGATTCAAAGGACGGAGAGATGGATCTTCAGGACGAGTCCAAGCCTTTGGAAGACGAGCAAGTCTTTGAGCCTGGGTCAGAGCCAACACTTGAGCCCTCCACTACTGCGACACAGATAGAGCCGATCGATAAGTCTGCTAGCACTCCCGAGATAGAGCAGCCGAAGGCTTCGGAGGTTCATCTTGACTCCATTGAAGAAGGAAAATTTCTGTCCGAGTCGGAAGCAAGCCAACAGATGACCTCAGCCAACAGTGAACCCGGCGTCCTGGACCGCGTCTCGGACCAATTTGAACCTCAAGATGATGCTGAACCTCAAGATTCTGCTGAGACTGGTGCCTTCGCAACGATTTCCAAAAAATCTAAGAAAGACAAGAAAAAGGCGAAGAAGGCCAAGCAGCAGCAAGTTGAGTCTGAGTCTTTTCAGATTGAGGCTGGCGAGTCAGACTCTCAAGTAGCACTCGGAGAAACGGTCGAGCTTCCAGCTGAGCTTGCGCCTGAGACATCTGTAACGAACGATACTGATGTCTTTTCGGCACAGCAGCAATCGCCCGAGATAAAAGCGGTCATCGAAGAACAACCAGTGGCCAGGAAGCTCTCGAAAAAGGAGAAAAGGAAAGCAAAGAAGGCTGCGGTGTCAGGACAAGCAACACCTTTTGAGGATACGCCTGAGCAAACTCCGATAATTCAAGATGCAACCAGCTACTTTCCTGAATCAGCCGAGCATGTTTCAGTCGCACAATTAAGGCAAGTAGAGCTTTCAGATGAGCCACAGACTGAGCTTCTGTCCACTCCGCTGGATAACCTCGAGGAAGCACGAGAGGA
The DNA here is from genome assembly GCA_024195555.1 of Aureobasidium sp. EXF-12298. Classification (NCBI taxonomy): domain Eukaryota; kingdom Fungi; phylum Ascomycota; class Dothideomycetes; order Dothideales; family Saccotheciaceae; genus Aureobasidium; species Aureobasidium sp. EXF-12298. The sequence continues at coordinate 60,063 of SWBJ01000010.1, read as the reverse complement.
TGTGAACAATCTGTCACAGGATCAAAATGAGCCTGAGGAGTTACCAATGAACCCTGCAAACCACTCAAATATCGACAGGGAGGAAGAGAATGCTGTTCAGCCACATGTGACTGACAGATATGCTACAACTGATGCTGCATCTGCTGCAAAAAGGTCTGAATCTACGGAAGGACTCATACATGAGACCGAGCCAGCTCCCACGGACCTTGGAAAAATTGACATCCTTCCTACTGAAAACGATCTTGTGAACCTTGCAGATCCTTCGCACGATGCTCAGACCGATGACCTGGAGATCTCACCACAACCTATCGAGCCTGAGCCTGCTGACGTCAAAGACCAGGCGCCGGGTATACTCGACCAATTGATCTTAGCCGAGGAACCTGCTTTGATTCCTGATAGCGAGCTAGTCAATGACGACGAGTCGCCTGTAGACATACCCTTGGTTGGGCTTGAAGATCACACTGCCCCTCCAGATAGTGAACACACACTTGCTGAGCCAACAACCGAGTCTCTAGGCAGAGAAGAGCCAGTCAGCAGGACGGAGACTGTCGCCGAGGATGTCGAAGAGCCCACGGCAAAAGACGAGCCTGAACTTGAGCAAGAATCTGTCCAGGACTCTGCGCCAGAGGAACGATCTCAAGCTGTCGCTGATCAAGCCCCACTAAAGATGTCAAAGAAGGATAAAAGAAAGGCCAAGAAGCTACAGCAGACTGTAGAGCCCACTCTCGAAAGTTCAAATCCAGACGAGCCATCAGTACCGGTCGCTGAAGAAGACTTTCCAACTTTGACGACTGCCGATCAAGAAACCACTGAAACTACGGATGACATTATTCCTGATCAGCCAACCGAAGACATAGAACCCTTCACAGCCAAGTTGTCCAAAAAGGCCAAGAAGAAGGCGAAGAAAGCAAAGGCAAAGAACACGGGTATGGATGTAGAGGAGGACGACCCATCTTCCACGCTCCGAGAACTGGTTCCAGATCTCCCTGATCCTTCTAACGAAGACCGTGTGGAAGAATCTGTTGTTGAGCCATCTCAAACGCCCAGCGCCGAGCCCCTGGCTCATACCGCACCAGACCTTGAACAAGGACTTGTACCGGAGTCAACTGCTCCGCTGGATAGAGATTTCTCTCAAGATTCCGAGGTCGCCGCAGAGTCTGCACCTAAACACACTGTTGACAGTCAAGAGCTCACCGAGACTACACCTCGATCTATCGAGAACTCTGAGCATGCACTCATCTCACAACATGTGAACACCGTTTCTGCAGAATCAGCCGCTAAGGATGCAGAGAGTCCGTCAACTGATCCTATGGCCGAGACTGTTCTTGGTGACAATCTTGCAAAGGTTGCTGTACCGCACTCTGGAAACCATGACAAGCCCGAGATCGTCGAGGCACCCGAAGCGCCTCGAGCTGTCGACAGTGAGGTTCCCTCAGCGGGCGCTCCTGATCATAATGAGATCGAATCCCTCGCAGACAACGAGCAGTCTACTGCACAGACCGTTGAGACGCCGATGCCTGAAGACAAGGACGAATTCTGCACCATGGCTTCGACCTCCAAGAAAAACAAGAAGAAAGGGAAGAAAGCAAAATTTCAGCAAGAGACCATAGTGTCAGAAGTGCTTGATGACAAGTCCTTACTAGGCCTGTCGAATGATCCCCAAAAGTCTGTCACTCAGCCTGACGAAATTCCGCAGGATATGCCAATTGCTACGATAGTAGAAAATACTGTTCAGCCAACAACCAAGGAAGAGCCAAGTACAGTCCTCGCAGATGAATGGGAACTGCCGACGAAAAAGTCCAAGAAGGAGAAACGCAAAGCCAATAAGCTTCAGAACTTCGAGGACGATCTAGCTCGTGAGAGCATCAAACAACAGCCAGTCGTCGAACCTGCAGTGACAGAAGAAGTCGAAGAGACATCAGCACCACCGACCAGCCAAGCTGTTGATTCTGAATCGTCGAGGGCAGAACCAGAATCAGTGATCAATCCTGACGCCAATGGTGATTGGAACTTCTCTCGAAAGCTTACAAAGAAAGAGAAGCGCAAGGCTAGGAATACATCATTCGTTGACGGGCAGCAAATTGAACCTGAGCCCGCCGCGATCGTAGAAAACACCTCTGGGGCTCAAGATTCTCACAGTGTCGATCAAGCAGCCGCGTCTTCGAAGATCGAAGCAGAACCCGAAGCGAGCGGCAAAGAGGAACTTTTGTCGGCCGCAGAACCTGTAGATACTGAGGGTGCATCGACTGAGCCTGTCATTCGCGAAAACGAAGCCCTCCCAGCAAAAGACAATGAGCTCGCTTCTGCCCTTGGTGATACATCTCAAGACATAGACTTCGCAGCAACGTTGGCGGCAGGCTTGCAAGACTCTGGCTTCGATCCTAATCTTGTTATTGAGGATCCTGTGTTTCATCGACGGGCAAGCCCTACGAGTGTAGGAGAAGCCGACCCTGGAGAAGTTACAACAGCGATAACAAGAAGACCAAAGAGGAACACTGGTCAAAGCGGAAGTGCGAGCCCTGTGCAAGATATATCCAGAGAGCTATCTGTAGCCGAAAGCTCTCAGCCTGCAGAAGGGTCTACGAACGACGTTTTCTCTGATACCCTGACAGCCGGCCTGATCGCGTCTGGATTTGCAACTGATGCTCTGAACAGTCTCTCGGCTGATACTAAGGATGCTCAGGCTGAGCCAGAAGAATTCTCTTTTGCGATATCGAAGCGAAAGAAGAATGGCAAAAAAGGCAAACGAGTCGAGGCCATGACCCCAGAAGCGCCAGCACCGACAGACAAGCAAGATTTCGACCTGTCAGAAGGCGACACACAGAATCCAACACCTGCAGAAACTGATGTTTTGCCTGCTCAGGACCCTAAGCAAGACCACGGAGAGCTTGCGTCTGCTGAGAGGAGTATCGGTGGGCCAACAGATATAACGACGACGAGGTCAGCCAAACCCACTTTCTTTCACACCTCTGAAGTCTCGCAATTTCTGCCAGTCAGTATTGATCACCCAGTCCAGTCAAGTACCGAGAGGGTAGACCAAGCTCCTCAGCAATCAGCAGATGAATCAATGATCGAGACATTGGCCAGAGACATACCGCGACCGAGACTTGAAGATGCGCACGCAACGTCAATCACAGATTCTCTACGACCGCCAGTTCTTGCTGGGATCCACAATGAGCCAGCAACATGGTCTTTTGACAACTTGGAGTCGCCTGAACTAAACTCTGGCCAAGCAGTACACGAGAATGAACCTTTTGTTTCCTCCAATCCCACTCCGGAGGGGAAAGAGCGGATTGGGGAAGCTGAACCCATCTCGCCCGTAGATTCTACTACCAAAGACAGAACTTCGTATCTTTTCCAGTCTGCTGTCGATGTGACTGGTTTCGACAAGGTCGAAGGTCCGTCACAAGCAACCAATCAGAAGCAGACCAGATTTTACGAGCCTGGACAGTCCCTAGGTTTGAGCTTTGGGTCCAGGCCACAAACACCACCAGCACCTCTGCCACCAAGTCCCCCACAAGCATCCCACATACCTTTGCCACCAGTACCCTCAAGAATGGCGACTCCCCCAGCGCCTCTTCCACCAAGTCCTTCAAACCAGCAAGCACTCTCACCAGCTCCTTTGCCGCCTAATCCTCAGCCAGACCAATCGCCACCTCTGACTGGAAAGAAGAGTCTCTATGACATCGGATCTCCTGGCCCAGGACATTCTAGCAAAGCTGCAAGACGTTCCGCGACACCACAACAAACATTCAGAGCACAGCTCGATGAGGAAATACCTGTTGCTGAGAGAAGCAGCTTGGACGACCGAGTTCCAGTCTTGAGACCCGTGGATTCTAATCGATCGATGCGTAGCAACAGAGAACAAATTCGATCGACAAGTTCAGCAAGCAGTCACTCTGCTGCTCCTTCCCTAAGAAGGATAAATAGGAGCTTGTCAGGTGACTTGAGGGCGGCTAGCAGGAGGCGGGGAGATGGTCCGACGCATGGACCACCAACAACAATCCCCATCGAACCTCCCCCCACACCGCCTTTACAAGACGAAGAGTTCAACGGCCACGGTGCTTCCCGTCCTTCGGACATGGCAAACATCTATGTAAGTACTTGAATATTGAGTATCGTAGCAAAAACTGACTCGGATTCTAGGAGGGCTGGGGCGATGTCCGCAGCTCGCCGACCGTGTCTCCGACGCGACCGCCTAGCATGCGCAAACGCCAAAGCATGCACATTCTTGACCTAGAAGCTAAACTCGACCAACTCGCTTCCGAGAATCGTTACCTACAGGATGCCATCGACCAAACCACATCTACCCATCCACCGGTCCATGACAATGTCGGACTTCAAGACATGCTCAGAACACGTGATTTGCAGCTTCAAGAGAAAGATGCAGAGATTCAACAGATTCGATCTTTGCTCGAGCCATTGCAACGAGAGATAGCAAAGCTGACCGAAGTCAACAACAATCTTTCCGAAGTTAACCGTAGCTTCACAGCCAACAATCATGTCCCTTACGCTACCTTGCAGAGCGAACATAGTCAGGCTCACAGACAATTGCAGCAAACGAGTCAAGAGCTCGATAGTCTCAAGAGACAACATCATGAGCTCAGTGATAACATGGAAGACATTGTTCGCCAGGAAATCTCCAATGCTTTGGAAGACAAGAATGCTGAGATTCGGAAACTGCGTGAGGAACTTGATGTGGCTAGCCAACAGATCCGTCTCCTCCAGAGTGAAATCTTAGCATCCAAGGGCGACAGTTGGCTGACGATACGCGATGAGGACTATTTCGATACCTCATGCCAAAAGCTCTGCCAGCATGTTCAGCAATGGGTCTTGCGATTCTCTAAATACTCTGACAATCGCATGTGTCGTCTGACTTCAGACTTGACCGACGAGAAGATCGCAGCTAGACTCGACAATGCCATACTGGATGGGTCCGATGTCGACAAACTGCTCGGAGATCGAGTTCGCCGACGCGACGTCTTCATGTCAGTCGTCATGACTATGATCTGGGAATACGTCTTTACCAGATATCTCTTCGGCATGGATAGAGAACAGCGACAGAAGCTCAAGTCATTGGAGAAGATACTCTCCGAAGTCGGACCTGCACGCGCAGTAGCACAATGGAGAGCAACTACCTTGACACTCCTGTCACGTCGACCAGCTTTTGCAACTCAACGCAATCTCGACACTGAAGCCGTGGCTCAAGAAATCTTCAGTGTCTTGTCGGCCTTACTGCCACCTCCGGCACAACTCGAAGCACAGATTTTAACATCATTGCGCAACGTCCTTCGTGTGGCTGTCGAGCTGTCAATTGAGATGCGCTCCCAGAAAGCAGAGTACATCATGTTGCCGCCCCTGCAGCCTGAGTACGACACTCAGGGCGACCTGGTCCGCAAAGTGCACTTCAACGCTGCTTTGATGAACGAACGCTCTGGCGATTATACCAGCAATGACGAGTTAGAGCGCTCCCAAGCAGTCGTCAAGATTGTACTCTTCCCTCTGGTCGTCAAAAAGGGCGATGACTTTGGCGAAGGAGAAGACGAGATTGTGGTTTGTCCTGCGCAGGTTCTTGTTGCTGGATCCAAGCAGGGCAAGAAAGTTGTTAGGGTGCTGAGTGGAGCCATGGATATTGATAATCCTAGGCAAAGCAACCAGAGTATTATCTCTGGGTTGGAGAGTGGGGGAATGATTTGAAGATCGTGAGAGTTGCGGAAGGGGGTTGAATATCCCTACGACTATTGTTTTCTCTTTCTTTCTCTTACTTACACATTCTCATGGCGGTATGCTTTATGATTGATGAAGTTTATGGGGTTTGATGAGGAGGCTGAGAACGAAAAGGGTACCTAAATATGCGTAATTGATGGATTTTTTCCACCCAAGTTGAGACGTCAGTACTAGACGCACTATAACCAAATGCAGAATTCTGATTGCAGTACACACTCCGAAAAACCAGTGCTTGATAGATAGAGCTCAGAGTCATTGTAGAAGGACATGACCAACAAGTTTGCATTCTCGAGCTAGCGTTGAAACTATTCATAAAACCATCGATTGAAAAGTACAACCAAGCAGACTCCTCATCATCATAAATGCTCGTCTATAGACGAGACAGACCAGCAATTTCTCTGGGCGCATGATAGTTCGGCACCTTCATATCCAGCGCCGCACCCGAATATCCCAAATCCTCAGCAACGAGCATAGCACACTTCTCTCCTATTAAGAGAGCGGTAGAATAGGTGTTGCAACCAACATTATCAGGACAAATGGACAAATCCGCAACCTTCAAGCCCTTGACACCATGCACATTGAGGCGTTCATCCAGTACGCCGTGTTTGACGATCGAGTTTCCTTCTCTGGGGGCCATGGAACAGGTTCCCAAACTATGCCAAGTGGTTTCTACGTGCCGTTTGGTCCATTCGATGATATGGTTTATATCTTCGTTTGTGTAGGTCAAGTCTTTGCGGATTTCTTGCTTGTTGCTGTTGAGGAAGGAAGGAGAAGGTGCCGTGCCAGCTTCCAACGGCATACTCCAACTTCCGTGTTGGATTCCTGCTGTGATGTGGTTTTCTCCGGCGTAAGCTTTTGTGGTTGCCAGATCCATGTCTAGAGAGCGTGCGGGACTGTCGAAGGCGTAGAAGGGATGCATGGAGGTTACTTCTCCGGCGTAGGCGTCCATGCGTCGAGCGGTCTCGCGGGACTTTATGTAGCCCCAGACCATGGGTGCCATGTCCCTCTTGTCGTTCATAAAGCCGGCATCGAAGTCGGGGGCGTCGTAGGGGCTTGGAGAGGTTATGTGGGTGAAGCCTCTGCTGAATGGGTACTCCAGGAAGTGGAACATGGTGAAGAACTTTCCGGGAGGCATCAACATGTGATCCCCGAACCAACCGGCGATGACGCTATAGTGCATAACAGGCTTGTCTGTAAGGTAAAGGGTCAATAGATACTTCAATTGGGCTGTGGTAGTGGTGTCTCGAAGGAAGAGGGGGGTTCAAGATGGGGTACGACCCTGACCCCCGACTTCCCCCAGCATACCCCAACGGCGACGGCGAGGTTGGTCAAATCGACATTGAGAATCTCTTACCTGGGGCGTTCTTGAAGTAGCTGTCCCAGCCACTACGGAATTCTGGACATGGCCAGGAATCCATCTGGACGAGTTCATCCTTGGTAGGTCGGATCTTGACACCGGCTTCGATGCCGTTCGTAGCAAGAGGACCTGTACCGTTGACGTTCCACTGCTCATACACTGCTTTCTGAACGGCAGGATCACCACGGACGAAGTCGTCGAAAGACTCGATGTGAGGCTTAGCTCTGAACACTGAGAAAGTCAAGTAATGGTCTTGGAAGTTGAGACCGACACCAGGAAGGTCGACCAGTGGCTTGACTCCTGCAGCACGAAGCTTCTCGGGGTCGCCTGCATATTATGTGAGCACTGAAGGCCTGCATATAGTGGTCGGGGTAACACATACCAATACCAGAGCGCTGAAGGATCAGAGGAGAACTAAGAGTACCTCCACTAACAATGATCTGCTTTCTTGCCTTGTAGATCTTGGCTTGGTCTTGTCCAGGAGTGAGTGGCTTGGTAGGAACGACCTTGACGCCAACAGCTCTGCCACCTTCCATAATGACTTTCTCGACCTTGGTGTTGCAAACCAAGTGCAAGTTTGAGTGATGAGCACGAGTACTGTGGATGTATGCATGAGCAGAATCTGAACGACGTCCAGTGTCTCTGTTGATCCATTTCTCCCAGTGGCAAGCTCCATGACCGGTTTTCAAATCTTGGAGATCGTCTGTGACGGGAATACCTTGGGACTCGACAGCACGCAAAAAGTCCTGCATAACAGGATAAGTGTAGTTACCGAAAGAGACCTTGATGGGTCCTTCGAAGCCATGGATGTCACGGTTGTTGCAGGCTCTCTGGTAGGTTTCGTGCTTTCTCATGAGAGGAATCAATTCTTTGGTAGTCCAACCCTTGGCTTGGAAGTCATCATAGTCAGAGGCTGAAGCACGAGTGTACATCTGGTCGATATGTTAGCACTATGCACAAGCTTCGCACGTTGTCTCTTCACCCACCATAAAGTTGATAGAAGAACCCCCACCAAGGATGTGAGCGCAAGGCACGACAGCACGACGGCCACCCAGCCATTCAGAAGGTCTGGAATAGTAGAATGAAGCCGTCTTACTGTCAAGCTTCATGTTTCTAGGGTAGATACCAGGACGGTAGACCCAAGGGTTGTTGAGGTTGGACTCTCCAGCCTCGATGAGCATGACCTGAAGGTTATGGTCCAGGTTGGCCAATCGGCCAGCAACGACACAGCTAAGGATAGTCAACGATACATGCTTTACAGCAAGGAGACATAGACTTACCCGCATGATCCTCCGCCAGTAACGATGATATCGACCTCGTCTGGGATAGTCATAATGTTCAATTGTGATCCAATGCTCCTCTTGATAGATAGTGGAAGCAAGTCTCAGAGGGCAACCAGCACCCAGAATATATATCTCAGGTCCCACAACAGCAACGCGTGTCAAAACACAGCCCCGCTTAATCCTTGAAAGACTCGGATATATGGAACTGAAACAAGTGTGAGGGGAAACCTACGTATCAGATACAAACCCACATTCCGACGGCGGCTAGAAGAGCTCAAGGCGGCGTGGGACGGACAAAGATGAGAACATCCTTGTATGGATCGTCCACTCCATGCAGCTAGCGAGCTCAGGAAGCATATTGAGTAAAGTAAGACGTGGTTAGCATTCTGACTGGAGTTGCTGCATCCTTCCCATGCACGAAGAGCAGCCAAGTGGTGGCTACAGAAATACACAGTATGTCCAGAAGCAATTTATGTCCACTAAGAGACCGTATCTGAGAGCATCTCCATGGCAACACTTCCGATTTGAGAAGCATTTGTGCATTTGTATGGCTTGTAATATCACTGTGTGGTACCGTGAGCGGGGGTTTGTTGCAACCTCAAGCACACAAGGTGGACATACTCCCAGCGCCGTGGATGGCAGGATCCCTCATGTTTCCTAGCGGTAGACCTGCTCATGCTCAAGAGGGATTCGATCTCCATAAGCTAGTTGTGCCAACCCAATAAGCGTATGCGCCGCCCAGTCTCCGAGGATGATAGCAGCTAGGTCAGTAATTCCATCGACCCAAACATGTCTCTCGAGATGGTGGTAGCTGCAGTAGCTCCTCTTGAGCCATGCAACAGGGGTTGTAGCCTGTTCCCCGCACGATGCGTTATACTCAGACCCAATATGCGGTTAGCATTGGTGGGACAGATCTTCCAGAGCTCCAAAGTACCCAGAGGTGCGTGTGGTTCGTAAGCTTCTCGCACGTGTCTGCTGATGTAGACGTATTCTGTAGTATAGTCTTGAGGTGTAACTGACTCCAGCCCCAGCAGAAGGGTTGTTAACCGATTTGTCAATCAGACGAAGTCAAGATGAATCACAGCAATTCATTTGAGGTCCTGACTAGTTTGGCGGGGCAATAGTGGAGATGTCTGAGGAAGCAACGTCTTGAAGCATAATCCCTTGGTACGTACTGTTCCTGCCAAATCTGATGTTGCGGGGGGAGTGTGGGGTTGATGCAGGGCTCTGAGCAAGAACAAAGAACCGAACCAATGACTACTTGAACTAGATACCAATTTGGACCTCACCTGATCCTTGGCTATACAGCTTCGGAATGCGATTTTGCCGTCTCTGCCAGAGTGTGGAGGCGCGTGGCGCCAAGGTGTCGGACCGAACATGAATACATCCCCTCCTGTCACGGCAATGATCAGAAGCAAGAGCCGAACAAGCCGGTTACACTAGTCGAGTACAATGACAAGGAAACAGTGAGCAGCATCATGTTGGTGATAGTAAAGGGAACGAATCTGTATTTTTCCAAAATGATCCGAATAAAGGTGATGTAGAATCGAAAGAAGAGAATAAAAAAGAGCCTGCCTCTGGGGTATCTAGGTTTTGTGCTGGAGACATTAAGTGACTTGAAGCAATATGATTCAGACAAAGGAAAGAAGAAACCGGCATTCGGCACCTTACCGCACTAACGAGGAGCCTCGCAACTCAAAAGTCAGTTTCCTTGTTACGCAGATTTCTCAGACATTGCCCACTCCTTCGAAATCTCCTCTCTCACTCCACGGCACCACTTGAATACAGTTTCGTCAAACTGTTTCCAAGCTTCTGCGTCCTTGCCATGTACAACGTGGAGCACATTGAAGGATAAAATTGTCTCCCATCGAAGTTCTGAAGCTTTTGACCAGAAGCGCAAGTTTTCAGCACATCGATATGGCTTTGCTACGTCTGTAAAGAAAGTCTTGATTTCGCCAAAGGGTCGTTCTGAGCGGCGGACCATCTCGTTGTGAAGCTGTACCAATCGTAGACCACTCTGGAGAGCCTGCAAAAATGGAGAAGGTTTTTCAGGAGTAGATTCGGTCCATTGTGGGAGGGGTTCTGAGCTGGTGTCGAAAGACGACATGAAAAGCCATTCTCTTTCGCGTTCCCGACCAGTCCAGTCGCCATGGCGCCAGGCGCACTTGGCTCGAGAATTCTGCTCTTCTTGTTCGTGTGATTGCTCTTTCGACATCAGGTCGTTGATGGTATCGATCCAAGAAGTTATCCCGACTCTTTCCTCCTCTTTGATGCCTCCACGGAATTCTCTGGCGGCTGCACGTTTCAGAACATCGAGGACTTCGTACAGGTCTCCACGGATCTTACGTTCCGACTGAATCGCATAGAGCTGCTGAGGGCGTGGATGTGACGTGTAGTATGATTTTGCTGCGCGAATAGCCAGGGTAATAATATCGAGCATGTGGAGACCCATAATCTCGTGCCAGCCTTGAGCAATTGGAGGTTCGTCGGGGTTTGTAGGGGCTCGGACGGATTCAACGATTGCTTCTCGAGTAGCATCGTCATATGTGACACCTTCGGCCGACTCTTGGAGTACTTTTTGAGCATCGTCCAGGGCTTCGCGAAGCTGCTGACGAAGCACAGGAAGATCTGGTGGGGGCGGTACATTTGGCTCTTTGTAGGCATATGTTGAGACAGTTGGTGGTAGCATGATTGGTTCTGACCATTCTTCGTTGGTGTCTTTCGGGCTCTCGACCAAGCCATCTTCTGATGTGGTGTATATGGCAACGTTGGTATCTAGTTGTTTGACGCCTTTCTTTGGCTTCGCAAACTGAGCACCCTTGCCATCGAGAAGGCCAGTACGAGCAAAGTAGTATTGCATGTGAGCAATGCTTCCCAAGCTCATGACACTATCGCGATTGCGGGCAGAGTCGGAAAAGGCGGTGCCCTGTGGTCGCATGTAACCATTCTTGCGACGGCCTGATTCTGAACGAGCCGAAGACGAGGATACGGATCTGCTAGATATCGTCGACGGCGTGGACGCTGAGCGGTCGGAGCGAGCATCCAGCGGAGGACACCCACCAGGGTAGAGAGCTAACGAGGGAGGCACATCCAGTGCAGGAGACGATGGACGTAAAAAGGGGGATGCCGAAGACACGTCCATTTCAAGCGACTCTGTGTTGGTGTTGATGTCGATGGTGTTTGCTGGACACGGACAATGGGACAAACAGATATGCGACGATCCAAACCCGGATCAAGGGCCTTTTTCCAGAATGCCGTCCTCGGTGACTCGGTCACGGCGGCCAGGGCAATATTAATCTCCGCAAGTCGATGCAGCCGCGTTGCTTGAGCGATGGCGCGAACTCCCTACAATCTCGTCTCCTTACTCACACCTGCTGTCAACGTGTAACAGTGTGCCTCTCGCGGATCATAGGCTCGCTTGTCCGTGAACCATCGAACATCTGGGTTGCCATGGTTTTTATATGTGCTCTGCTGGTCTGCAGCTGCGAGAGCGTTTCCAAACCCCTATACAAGACATAATCTAACATGGCGTCACTCCTGACGGCCGAACACCCCTTTCAAGAACTACTACACTTCTTCTGATCGAGATTCATAGCAGCACTGCATGTTCTTCAAGAATGTTGATGACTGATTTTGTCAAGGCCAGCAATCAATTCTCTTTGACACGGACGCGTTCTACAGTCGATCTACTAGTTCGATATTACGTGTTTCATCAAGTTTCATCTACGCACTACGCAATATTCATCAAGAAAGCACCCACAAGAGCATGAAAATATAGATCAGATTCGCATGAAATGATCGAGATATCAAAGCCTCGCGTTTTCTCGCCTATGTTATTATATGTCTTGGTCTGCCGCTCAACAAGAATATCCGAGGATTAGTGATGAACTTTCAATCCCTGCATCTGTCGTCTCCTTTCCATGCCTTTGCTTAGCGTGTCTTTGGTGTGATCGCCATCTTGACAGATGGTCTCGTGCGATTGGTATGCTGTCGCGTGGCCATTGGCGTCGATGCTGCTTTAGGCCTTGCATGACATGAAATATGCTGCCAGCACATTTTCGTGGTGGCGCCTTAGGGTGTAGCTCAATGATTTAGATAGCCATATTTGCCAGTAGGTCGACCTTTGCTACAGCTGACAGCGCAAAGTCTAGAATCTCGGCGTGATATACGACCGAAATGTGCGACAAGTCGCTAGTGAGATGGTGGGTAGGTTTTCGAAGCCATCTTACCGATTCTTCAGCGCTTGGATTTACGCTTCTTGAAGACGATGGGAGCGTCTTGGTCTTGGTTGGGTTCCGCCTTGACTTCAGACTCGACAGAAGCAGCTTCGGCGATGTCTGGCACAGAAGCGATGGTATCAGCAGTATCAAGATCACCCTCTTTCTTCAGCAGATCCGATGCTTCGGATTTGACTTCCTTCTTGGTGGTTGCGCCAGAGAGCAAAGCATCTAGATCTTCTTCGGCATTGCTACTTGCACCGGGATATGACTTGAGACGTGAGCCCCAGGCTTTAGGAGCCAATTTCAGATCTTGTTCTTCCTCGTCATCAAGTTTGCGCTTCCTTACACCGAAGGCCTTTGTATCTTCGTCTTGATCGTCCGAGGTAGATTTGACAGGGCGGGAGTAGACGGGCGTCTCGGAGACAGTGGACCATTCTCCTTGGATGGACATGTCGCGACGGTACTCTTCGGGGATGGCGACACCCATAGCAGCGAGCTGTTCCATCTGACGCTTTCGCTCGGCGACAGAAGCAGGACCGGTGGGGGCAGTAGACTTGAGTTTTGAAGCGGAAGGTTGCGAGGCAGAGGCGACAGAGGAGTTTGATTGTTGTTTGCCAGAAACCAGGCCATTCAGTCTAGCGACCTCGTCTTTGGCGCGCTGCTTCTCACGGTCCTCGCGTTCGGTCTTCTTGTGGATGTCGCGCAAGGAACGCTGGATGTTGTTCTGGTGCTTCGGAGTGGCCTCGTGTGACTTCTTCTCGAGAGCCGTGTCGCGCACGTAGGTCGAGCAGAACTTGCACCAGTATTTAGGCGTCGACTTCCAGTATTCCGACATGTTTGCTGCATGGATGAGTTGGCAAGAAAGAACTGGCAAAGGAAAGAGCGATGATGACGGAATTTAGAGGAAGCTTTGGCCCGCCCCACGCTGGTGGTTGAAGTAGCGGCGATGATGTCCACCTTCCACTCGACCATCCCATCTACTCCAACAAACACAGCATATTCAAGCACATTTACCATGGCTGAAAACGCCATGAGCCTCATCGCGCGGTCGGGCGCACTAAGACCAGCAGCATCGCGCCGCTCGCTCGCCGTCCTGGCCAACAGCCGCTTCACCATCCAGAGAGCTGCCTTCAGTTCGCAACCGCCACGCCTTCTCCCTTCCGCCGACTCGCTGTTCTCTCGTTCCTCCGCCTCAGGCGAGCCTACCAGCTACTTCCAACGTTCATCACTACCCGCCAACACCATTGTCAAGTTCGTGCCTCAGCAAACAGCATGGATTGTCGAGCGCATGGGCAAGTTCAGCCGCATCTTGCAGCCCGGTCTTGCCATCCTCGTTCCTCTGATTGATCGCATCGCCTACGTCAAGAGTCTCAAAGAAGCTGCCATCGAGATCCCATCCCAGAGCGCCATTACCGCCGACAACGTTACCCTCGAACTGGACGGAGTGCTTTACACCCGCGTCTTCGATCCTTACAAGGCCAGCTACGGTGTTGAAGATGCCGAATATGCCATCTCACAACTCGCTCAAACCACAATGCGCTCAGAGATTGGTCAGCTGTCTCTCGATCATGTCCTGAAAGAGCGTGCTGCTTTGAACACAAATATCACACAAGCCATCAACGAGGCTGCTCAGGACTGGGGTGTCACTTGTCTACGTTATGAGATCCGCGACATTCACGCTCCTGCTGGTGTTGTCGAGGCCATGCACCGTCAAGTCACCGCTGAGCGTAGCAAACGTGCCGAGATTCTGGAGTCAGAGGGTCAACGCCAGAGTGCTATCAACATCGCCGAAGGTCGCAAGCAGAGTGTCATCCTGGCATCCGAGGCCCTGCGCGCTGAACAGATCAACATGGCCACTGGTGAAGCCGAAGCCATCCTCCTCAAGGCTCGTGCCACTGCTTCCGGTATCGACGCTGTCGCAAACTCAATTTCACAAGGCAAGGAGAGCGCCCAAGGTGCCGTCAGTCTCAGTGTCGCTGAGAAGTACGTTGAAGCCTTCGGCAAGCTGGCCAAGGAGGGCACCAGCGTTGTCGTTCCCGGCAACGTTGGAGATATTGGCAGCATGATTGCCACCGCTATGGGCGTGTACGGCAAGGTCAACGAAAGCCAGGCCCGCACAATGGCTCCCAAGCAAGTCTCTGCCTCCTCAGAATCATCCACACAAGAATCATCGAGCGAGCCTCAAAGTGTGGCAGATAGTGTGCTTGAGAGCTTCGAAGACACTCGTGCCAAGCACTAGGAATATTTCTTCTGCCACCATTGAAAAGGAAGCATTTCGTACTCTATTAGCCAGGCGTTTCATTCTTAATTTTTTGTGTATGGAACAAAAAGCCGCGTCTAGCGTTCTTCTGGCTGGAAAGCATTTGTTGTTCAGGCTCTACTCCATCATCACAGCAAGAGATTGTTGACTTTTTCGAACTCCTCCTCCGTCTTGTATACTAGTTCTACCTCTCATCACACAATCCACTTTTTTCTTTTCTCGGCTTTGTGTAGGGGTGAATGGATTATCTTGACCCTACTCTGTTATTCTGCTACGAGATGTGCAAAATCCTACACTTCACAAGTATATTCCTAAACCCAAGGACAAAAGACTATGTACCATCTCGCACTGCAAGAGAGCAAACACCAACTTGAACAGCACCAAAAACTACTGCATCACGATCAGAAAAGACGTGAAGATAGGTAATCTTTGCTTCTATCCCAGCAAGTACCTACGCAAAAGAGAAGAGAAAAAGAAAAGTACAAGGGAAAATCTCCTCCAAGATGCTTTCGTTTCCGTTGTTCGATCAACACGCTTTTCCAATAAAAGAAAAGGAAAAAGGGAGATGAAAGGTGTGTTTAGAGTTGAATGTCATGTTCGGTGTTTGATGTTGGCTCTTGCATTTGTGGCTTAGATATGTAACATTGCATTCTTGCTTTGTCTCAAGGATGACATGACTTGGGTTCATTTGCATTCAGATATGCACAAGACAGTCCTCTTTTGCTGAAAGAGAAGAGGAAAAAGATAAATCAGGAAGCAGAAAAGCAGGGAGAGGAAAGTGCATGATGCTTGTAATGTCAAAACTCCAGCGACTCCTCGAGAAGAGGACACAAAAAGCAAGAAACCAGACAAGGAAAACATTCTTCCTTCAGTGCTCATAGTCAAGTATCTCCTCCAAGCAAGAAGTAAATCAAAGACAAGAATGCAAAACCACATAACAGAAACCCTCCCATCCTTCGTCCTCATTTTCTTTCCCTCTGCATCAAATCTTGTGCAACACCATCCAAACAGGAGGTCTCTCAGCCCCATTCTTCTCATTCCATCCCACGCCCTTCAAAGCCAGAGCCGCCTTGTCACCTCCATACTCGACACTCATCCCCTTGACAAACACTCCATCTCCCTTTTCCTGGACTTCGGTAAGTGCCCAGCCTTTGCACTTATCACCTTCTGTACCCATCAACTGCTCAATCAACTCTGTGATCGTCATCACACAAGGCACGTAGAAGGTCTTTGCAACCAGATTGGCAGGAACCGGACTTTCCCACACTTTTGTGCGCAGGATGACGTGTAGGCAAGTGTGGTGCTTGGGGTAGATGTATTTCATGCCTGGCAAGGGAGGGATTGGTGCAGTGACTGCTTTGAGTTTTGCTGCTTTCTGGCTTGGTGTCGTTTTGGAAGAGGTGTTGGAAGCTGCTGCTGCGGAGGATTTCTTGCTTGCAGAGGTAGAGGCAGAGACGACTGTCTTGGAAACAACGATAGTGGCAGGGATCTTTTCTGCAGCAGCTTGAGACGAAGACTTCTTGGATGCTTTGGAGGCGGTTGACTTTGCTGGTGCTGAAGAGGCGGGTTTAGAGGGTGGGGCTTTTGCTACTGAAGATGCGGGTGCTGAGGCTGCTTTTGAGGGTGCTTTGGCAGCTGAAGAAGCAGCTTTGGAAACAGTCTTTGTGACCGTTTTGGAGGTACCCTTGACGGCGGCAGTCGTCTTGGTCGTAGTCACCAGCTCCTTGCCTTCTGCTGCAGTGTCAGAGCCAGCGACCTTCAAGTCCTTGAGTGGTGCGGACTTGACGGGCACGGCGACACAAGGGGCGACCAACATGGGCATGGCGAGCAAGATTGGCATTGGAGGTGGTGGTGCAGGGGCGACGGGTTGGTAGTTGTATGGTCTCCAGGTATAAGGTTGGGAGCTGGGCATATGGATCTGTTGATTGATCAATCCGCGATTGTCCGTGTTGGGCAGTGTATGCTCGAACAGGTAGACTGCTGTTGTATGTTGAGGTAGAAGTTCAGGTTGGAGGAAGGAATCGGCGGGCGATTTATAGGTTGGAAAGGTTCCCGTCAACTCGCATGCGCTGTCCCATTGTGTGAGTATGCTAAGTCATTCCGAAGGTGTGAGCAGCGCAATGTGAACATAGGAGCATATGATTGTCGCGTGATGAAGGGGTTCCCAGAGTTTGATGGAATGAGCACGCGCTAGCAGTAAACAGTGTCACATAAACCAAGAACCGGTTGCAATCACAGGCAGGAGCAAATTGCGTGGCCAAGCACACACGATTTCGTGCCTTCACAGTTTATAAACGATTCAAGAATGATAAATTTGGGTATCTTACAGCAGGCTTTTAACTCAACTACCAGCAATAACAGCCAGGCCCTCGTACACCTTGCGTCTGACCGCAAAGAATGCACTTTCACGACGCCCAGCAGACGCCATGTAGTTGCCTCCCTCAATTTCAATCCTGCCGTTAGCAGTCTTGCGGACAACCACGCTCCCATCGACCAGCAGTGCGCCTTCACCTCTGAACTCTGCGGCGTGACCAGAAGCTTGCATGAGCTTTCGCAGATCAGCAAGACGAAGATCACCAACATGTAGTGGCTGTGTTGTGATTTGATTGTTGGCTAAGGGGTTGGTTGATAACAAATCAAGCACAGGCTCGGTCTCAACTTTACCGTCGTCTGCCTGATCAAGAGCATCATTCTCATCACCACCTTCAATCATTTTTTGCTTCTTTCTCTTGATGGCCTCGTCTCCATTGCTGTTCGCAGCAGCAATCATCTTCTGTACGGCCTCGAGACGACCCGTGACAGCCACGATTCCAAGCCCCTTGACGTTCTGCCAAGCGAGCTTCTTGACCAGGCCTCGACTGAGTTTGAGTGTCCATGCATTGGTATCGACACTAGCATCAACAGTCTCACCAATGATTGGTGTAAGAATGTCAACAGCATTGCCTTCGCCAGTCGCAAGCAAGGTCTTGCAATCCTCTGCAAGCGCCAGAGTTTCCGCTTCTTCTCCAGCAACCAAAATCAGCTTCCTTGGTCGAATGAGAGGAATGAGCATTTGCAGATCACGCTTCTCGTGGAGACCAGAGAAATCGATGTAGGCTATCCTCAGATTGAATTGTAATGATTCCTTGGTGAAAACAGCCTTGAGGGGCCCTTCAGGTAGTGCCTCTTCAGGCTCGTAATCGGACTCTTCTGACTCGCTAGCTGCGTAGCCATTCATGTCATGATCCTGGTTTGTCGAATTTGCGTTTGTTGATTCTCGTTCATCGTTCTTGTTTCTCTTGTCGGTTCGACCGTTTTGAATAGCCCGAGGTGCGACTTCGTCCCATTTGCGCTTTTGCCCAACAGCAGTCTCTGTCTTGGCTTCTGCTGCATCTTGACCATCTGTATCGTCTTTCTCTTCTGCACGAAGATATTCTTCCGGTCGAATCACTTCACCAAAGTCATCTGCGCGACCGCGCTTGGCAACATAGGGGAACACCTTTTCGCGTCCTCTTTTCCCACGTACATCATAATCGTAAACATTCTTGCGTCGCAGGAGAACGTTGATGCCGAGTTCAGCATCTGTCAGACCTACTTTTCGTCTGTGTGTCATGGTTGCAGAAATGTTGAGCGCTCTTCCTTGGTGTTCGTTTTCAGACTCATCCGAGGATTCCGAGCTGGTCGAGGAGCCATCATCAGCCAATTCTGCAGCGTTTTCCTTTGTGAGCGTATTGTCGCCTTGCAGTGTACTGTGCATTTGGCGTCTGCGGGCCAGGTATTGTTGATAGAGGAGATTCTCATCGCCTTCGAGACGTGCTACATCCAGGTGGCGTATCTGTGTTTCCGCACCCGACATCTCGACAACGTTCGCGTCTTCGTCCCGTGACTGGACCTGTTGGCGCCAGTACTCCCACAGGAAACGACCGATGCCCTTGTCGTCTGGTGATGGGTTCGCGGCTCGTTCTGTCAAGACAACGAGATTCCTTGGATCATTACAAACCTTTCGAATAGCATCGTTAGAGAAGCCCCACTCGAGAGACTTGTCACTTGCTAGGATAACAGCCGGCTTCCCAGAGTCGAGGATGCGATGTAATTGCGTCTTCTTCTCGACCAGCTTGAGATATTTCAGGTCAAAGGGAGTGTCTTCGTCACGGCCAGTCTGACTCTTTTGGGTGTTCTCAGACTTTCCTTGTACGGCAGCTTCCATCTCACGCACAATCGCATCATCCATCCATTCAATCATACTCCGAGCATATCGCAAAGTGGCAGAAGCAGACTTTGCGGCAAAGGCCAGTTTTGTATTCTTGTAAAGCTCTTGATTTGGACCATTAGTTCCTTGTCGCCAGTGATGTTCCAGAATGTAGGCCAGTTCAAGCATGCGAGCGCTAGAGTCTGTAGGAATCAAAACAGTACCGCCATTGGAGATGGTTTGATTGACCAAGGCAAGTAGTGCATCGTCACGCTTCTTACGTCCTCCTGCGAGATGTGATCGATCGGCACCCTTCGTACTGCAGACCAGGGCAGTGGGTCTGCGCAATTGTTCAATGACTTCGGCACCTCCGCCAGCACCTCCCAGCCAAGCAGCACCTGACAAGACATTCTCTTTTGCTTGATTCCAATCAACAGCGTAGACGATAGACTCGAGGCCATGTTGCAGATGCCAGATGGTACCACCTAGAGTGTGACCGGCGTTGTATGCGGTGATAGTAAGACCATTGAGAGGAGGTGAGAAAGGCGAGGGAATAGGTTGGTGAGGTTGGGAGTATTTGAGAGGGTTGATCAAGGAGAAGTACGAGGCGATTTCGTCGGCGGTCGGAGGTTGGAGGAGGAAGTTGGCAGGCACTTGAGATTTGGACAGGGATTCCGCCAGAGCTGAGGGTGGAACAATGGAAGCTTGGTGAGCGGCCGAGGCATACAGGTCCTGGATGAGAGTGCGACCAAGCGATACGACGGGAGTGGTGGCATAGACGGGGATGGAGGAGAAGAGCGGGATGTGTTTGCAGCAATGGGCAAATGCACCCAGATGGTTCAGCGTAGGGTGGGTGAGGAGGATGAGCGATATGGTCGACACGTTCTGTTCAATGTGGACGAGCTTGTCGGTGTCCAGAGACTCGTCCCAGCCCACGTCGACAAGGATCTTGACACCTCCATCCAGCTCCAGCAGCGACTGCGACGCAGCCGACTCAGACTGAGCACCCAGTAGCGGCGTGAAGGTGAACATGGCTGGTGGACGACAGACTTGGTCGCGTAACGCTTGACGCTACCGCTTGAGGCCACTGGTATGCCTGTCTTGGCGACGATCAAGGTGGTGTTTGTCCCTCAACAGTCAATCGCCTCCGTCGCCTTCAATGTTGCATGCAGACAATATGCTGCTTGGGTCATGCCCTGTACAGGATACTTCGTTAATGCTCAAGACCAAACATGTCCTGATGAGAACAACTCGACTTGAGTGACGCGCGCTTGGCGGGGATTCGCGAATCTATACCAACGCACTGCCCGAAACATCTCTCTTCCCACTCCACAGCCATCCTTGACTGGATCTTGGATCTGGCCCTACCTCAACATGGACGTACGAACCTTTATCTCAGATAACCTGATCAAGCTGGTGGGCGGCTCGGAGAGTATGATCGTCGACTTTGTCCAGCAGACTGCCACCTCGGTCAAGACTCCCGACCAGCTTCACGACAAGCTTCAGGCCATGATTGATGCCGACGACAAGGACCTGCGCACTTTCAGTCATCAGCTCTTCGCCCGCCTACCAAAACCCGACAAGTCCACTTCCTCGTCACGACCCAAGGATGCCTCGACCAAGGACTCAAAGAAGCGCTATGCCCTCCTCGACATGAATGTCGAAGATGAACAACCTGTATCTGCTCCTCCACCACCCACACGTCGCCGTGATCGTACAGAAGACAAGAAAGACCGCTCTGACCGCCATGATCGCCGTGACCGTCATACAAAACGTTTGCGCCGACGAGACGATGGCGACTTTGACGACCGCTGGGGCGATGAAGACTATGAAGAGGAAGATGAGGAAGCAGAAGAAGAGCAATCACGTCCGTCGGCCCCAAAGCGCGCAAGACTTGATAATGGTTCCGCCTCTCCTCGCCGTCGTTCTGCCTCACCCGAAGAAGACGAAGAAGAACGCGATCGCAAGGAGCGCATTGCTTTCGAGAAACGCCTAAGAGAGAAGGATGAACGTGGTACCAAGAAGATTGTCGAGGACCGCTCAAAGCATGATTCGGCATCTCGACGCGCCTTAGCCGATGACCCCAAGCAAAGAAAGGCACAACTTGAGGATATCAGATTACGCTCCCGTCAGGAATATCTCAAGAAGAGAGAAGCTCAGGAACTCGCCCTACTCCGCAAGCAAGTCGCCGAGGAACAGATGGAACTTCGTGAGAATCCACTGCTCACAGCTCAAGAGAAGGCCGAATTTGAGAAGAACAAGAGGACTCTCGAGATTGCAGAAGAGCGTCTACGCATCGACGACCATCTAGAAGGCTATGCTCTTCCAGATGATTACATTACAGAAAAGGGAAAACTAAGTCGAAAGGCCAAGTCAGATGCATTGAACAGTCGTCATGTCGATCGAGACGAGTATGGAAGAGAAAGATTTGTCACTGAACACGAAGAATGGGAGAACGAACAGCTCGCCAAAACCAAGGCTCAGATTATGGTCACCGAGCGGGTGAACGAGGCCGACTACGAATACGTCTTTGACCAGGACCAGCAAATTCAATGGATGACCGACCGTGTCATGTCTGGCAGTATGCAGCAACAGACTCAGGAGGAACGTCAGCTTGCTCAACAACTCGTTGCTGCTGAAAGAAAAGCGAAGACTATCGAGGAAAAGCGAAAGACTTTGCCCGTGTACACGTATCGAGACGAGTTCCTTGCTGCGGTTGACAAATATCAAGTCTTGATCGTTGTCGGAGAAACTGGTTCTGGAAAGACTACCCAACTACCACAATATCTCCATGAGCACGGTATGACCAAGGACGGCAAGATGGTAGGCTGTACACAACCTCGTAGAGTCGCTGCCATGTCGGTCGCTACTCGTGTGGCTGAAGAAATGGGTGTCAAGGTTGGTAACGAGGTCGGATATTCCATTCGATTTGAGGATGCAACCAGCGACAAGACCATCCTCAAGTACATGACTGATGGTATGTTGTTGCGTGAATTCTTGACAGAGCCAGATCTCGGTAAATATTCTGCCTTGATGATTGACGAAGCTCACGAACGTACATTGCACACCGATATCCTGTTTGGTCTAATCAAGGACATTGCGCGTGGCAGACCAGATCTGAAGATTCTTATCTCCTCCGCCACTCTTGATGCACAGAAATTCTCGTCCTACTTCGACGACGCTCCAATCATGAACATTCCTGGAAGAACTTTCGACGTTGAAATGAACTACAGCATGCAACCGGAAGCCAACTATTTATCTGCTGCCATCACGACAGTCTTCCAGATTCATCTTTCTCAACCCATGCCTGGTGACATTTTGGTCTTCTTGACTGGACAAGATGAGATCGAGCAAGCAAATGAGTCTTTGCAGGAAACTGCTCGAAAGCTTGGTGCTGCTGCTGGAGAACTAATGATATGTCCTATCTATGCGAACTTGCCCACAGATATGCAAAACCGAATTTTCGAACCGACACCACCAAAGGTCCGCAAAGTCGTCTTGGCTACCAACATCGCTGAGACGAGTTTGACAATCGACAACATCGTATACGTTATCGATCCCGGCTATGTCAAGGAGAACCGATATACTCCAGCCACCAACATGGAAAGTCTTGTCGCCGTACCCATTTCGCGCGCTTCTGCAAACCAGCGTGCAGGTAGAGCAGGACGTACAGGTCCTGGTAAATGCTTCCGTCTGTATACGAAGTGGGCCTTCTACAACGACTTACCGGAATCAACAACACCTGAAATTCAGAGAACGAATCTGACAAGTGTGGTTCTGCTACTTAAATCGTTAGGTATCAACGACTTGCTCAACTTCGAGTTCCTGGACCCGCCATCTCCTGATATGCTTATTCGTTCGCTGGAACAGCTCTACGCTCTGGGAGCTTTGAATGATAAGGGCGAACTTACACGTGTGGGCCGACAAATGGCCGAGTTTCCAACAGATCCACTGCTGGCTAAGGCGATCCTCGCGGCCGACAAGGAAGGATGTGTGGAAGAAGTCTTGTCAATCGTGTCCATGCTCGGTGAAGCAAGTGCGCTCTTCTACCGACCAAAAGACAAGAAGACACAGGCAGATACGACACGAGAACGATTCACTGTCAAGGATGGCGGTGATCATCTCACTTACCTCAATATCTGGAACCAATGGGTCGACTCGGACTTCTCTCAAGTCTGGGCAAAGGAGAATTTCTTGCAGCAGCGCAGTCTCACACGCGCAAGAGACGTGCGCGATCAACTAGCAAAGCTTTGCGACCGCGTTGAAGTGACAGTAAGCTCCTGCGGCGCCAGCAACATCCCACCAATCCTCAAAGCACTCACTGCAGGCTTCTTCCCCAATGCCGCACGTATACAGCGAGGAGGAGACAGCTACCGCACCGTCAAGAACAACCAAACCACTTGGCTGCATCCTTCCTCTGTCTTGGCTGCGACCGGCAACCGCCCCAAGTGGACCATCTACCACGAACTTGTCCTCACCAGCAAAGAGTTTATGCGCTCTTGTTTCCCTCTTCAGCCAGAGTGGCTCTCAGAGGTGGCGCCGCATTACTACAAACCCAAGGATGTTGAAGCTCTGGGTGTCGATAAGAAAATGCCAAAGGGGCAGGGTGCTGCTTCTAGCCGCCTGTGATTTGTTTCGTACGTAGGTATGACAAGAAGAGCATAGATGTGATGAATATTCAAATGGAATAAATCAATAACGAAGATTGTGCCAGGATAATATCACGTCAGTTCTTCTGATTTTGTTTCGATGATGTGGTGAGTCCTACTTTCTCGCTTGGTCTTTTGTGTTGTTTGGTAAAGTTTCAGAAAATAAGGTAGGTCTTGCCAATTTGGACTGACCTTCGTGATTTGAAACCATCGAACGTGACGCTGTTGCTGCCTTCATCAGTCACCACACAGCTTTTAGACTCGCTCTTTCCCTATCTGTGGACTCCCGCCTCATCTCATCGATCAGATCTTTCGAAGACACTACACGAATGCACCTTTGTTCTCGTAGCGAGAGTTACGTCCAGTGAGAACGCATCATAGCTGGCTCTTAGCAGACACAATCTTTTGTACAGGTCCTGTAACAAAGTGCATGTTTGCAGTGTCTAATCTGGAAAGAATGGCTGTTTGAGTTGAGAAAGAAGAAGAGAAAGTGGGTTCTTATTTGTGAAGAGAGGGAGAACTTAGTCTTCTTGTACAAATTTTGATATCGCATCTATACTATTGCCTTCATCGATCCAGATAGTGTTCGAGAACCACGAAGATTTCACTCGCCAAGATGGCGACATATTGGTATAGATTCGCTTCGCTGGGGCTGCAACACGCAGACGAGCGGAAGGACCAAAAGCTCCCTCCACAAAACCACACTTTTGAGGTAAGCACGCTACTTGAGCCTCAACTGCCAATTGTACACATCTTCCTGAGTATTGTACCAAGGCCCGGTCCGGGGAATGGTGTGGGGATCGTTCGTGTGTCCTTGCTTTCAGCCCAATATTCAAGCCTGGTCGCAGGAGAAGCGACACCATTCTGCTCATGGGACTTCGTTTGTCTTGTCTGACTTTCAAGCATGCCAAGATCGATATGCGTCTCTTGCAGGCTAGTGTTCTTGATGTTCTCGAATGTCTTGATCTTTGATAGCTCGTGCGGAAATGGAGAAGTTCGCTTCGACAGGTTGAAACCAGAGGGAAGGTGTGCCCGAAAAGCATCCGAGCAACTAATCGAAGTTTTGCATTCTGAACGACGCTCAATGTCCAGGTATCTCTATGGTTCTTGTTGTCGCTGCTGCTGACATAACCTCGCATCGTCTATCAACAGGCGTAGATTGACATTACAACCACATTGTGATGATTTACCCGACAATTCAGATACCCAACTCTTGGTCATAAACCCAGGCGTCCAGACCTTCTCGAGTCTCCAAGCATCAATCACATCGTTCAGATCACAAAGAGACACATGGATCACGGGTATTCGAACCTCAAACCTCCGACATTACCAACACCTGCAGAGACAAACCGCCCTCACGCGACAGACGTGACAGCGCATCACAGACATTCATTTGCTGTCAAAAAAGATTGCGCCTCGCCCTAGCCATGCACATCAAACTGACCCGTACTCGCGCGAACCCGTGCCTCAGCTTGCAAATGGAAAGGCGCCATGCGCAATTTGGGACAAGAGTCCAGTATATTGTACTTCTGCAACGAACAAGGGTATGTCACCAAGGTGAGTGTGGGTGATTGAGTGGTTTGTCTGCTGGGAAAGCAGATAGAGATGGCTTTGGGATGGGATTGTGGTTCGATTCAATCGAAGGGCTCGGTGAATGAAAGCTTGCATCGCTTCTTCCGCCATCGAGGTTGTCTCTTGAAATCTTGAAGGAGATGCTCAAGACTCGAATCTCTGAAGTAGGACTCTCACATATGTGACAACGTGTCAAGTCCAGCTATGGGGATGTGTCCAAGGGGAAATCATAGAGCTTCAACCTCGACGAGATTTCTGAATGACATTATGTACTTTTGTGGCTCAAACATCACTATATAGAGCCGTTATTGTAGTGTCAATGGCGACTCTCAGCACGCGCGGTGGCATGCGATATATATATATATATATATATATATATACATCCCATCAAAAGACTTTTAACCGACAAACAAAAGGCATGAAAGCGCAGACAATCTATGTCTCGGGAGTTTCATGACAGCATGATATCCATGTTCAAGTCCTTCACAACATTTTCCCAGTCCCAGGCGTCATCGTCAGCACCATGTGCAGCTGCATCCATCCTCGACCAAACCTCTTCCAAAATCGCTCTGGCATGCACGATACTGGTCCTTTGAGTACACGCATACAAATCTTCTAGAATATCGAGCAAGGCTTGTCTGTGTATCGGGTCAAAGGCGGCACATCCGAGTAAGAATAGCGGTGGCAGCAGCACGCCACAGATCCAGCTGTGCATGCTGCTGTTGTTCCTCATGATGTCCCGCAGCGCGAGCGATGCGTACGACAATCCATCTGACAGGGACTGGGCCAATACTTGACTCGGTGCCGACGGCTTGATGGTCCGGTAAAGATATACATAGGCGCTCTGACGATACACCAGCGACGACCAGTATTGTGGTGATTTCGGCGTGAATCGGGACTGCCACGTTCGTAATTGTGTTTCAACTTCAAGTGCTAAGCTGAGTAGCTGTTCATTTCTGAACCATCTCGAGTTGTTGGCGTTGCGATGGAAGCGTATTCCATCCCGGATTTGCCGTGTGCATGCCATGGGTTCTAGAAGACCATGCAATATTCCGTCGACGCAGCCCTCCGAAAACGTGTCCTGCTCCACAGTTTCATTTTTGTCCGCTTGCACAGGTGACCTCATGACTTGATTGACGGGATCAAGGCATGAGATTGTGTTGGCAAGGTTGTGGTACAATAGGAACTGACGAGCAAAACTCTGCACGTCTGCGCTCAGATTTTCACAACTGTCGACAAGTCTGGAAGCTGCAGACAGATGACATCGGTAGCTGCCATTTGTTTCTCCTGTGATGATCGCTTCATGCGCGAGTACGATTGTTTGCAGCACGATGCAGTCTGCGTTTTGTGTCGAAGCGTCTGAGCTGTAGGCTTCGACGCCCTTTCTAAGAGTGACGACAGCCTGGTCAAAGTGGTGACTATGTCGGACAACAATCTCTTGTGCCGACTTCGGCTGGTGGAGGAGTAGGCAAGACGCGGAGAGACAGAGCAGTGAGTGCATAAGGCCTGTGTTCGCCAACGCCATGTCGACCACGAACCCATCGAACGGATTGTGTGTTTCAGAGTATATGTTCAAGGCTTGACCGGCGTGTGTGGTGAAATAGGAGAGGAGCTGTGAGTCCAGTGGATCGTCTATCGCGCTGATGATGTGTGGAAGTTCAGGAATGGCCACAGCTACATTCGACTTGTCAGCTTGCCCACCCAGACGACTACAGCTAGCAACAGGTCATACCGGAGTTTTTACCACGAGCTCCTTTCCTCCAAGGTTTCCTCATCTCATACCCGCCACAGATGATGTTGTTCTTCGCACAGTTCTGGCCTGGAGTCCTGTCAGCACATGATGTATGTCATTGCGTTCCACTGAGGAGATAAGAAAGCATGAAGCATCCTCCCAACACCTCATGGACTCTGGCTTCAAAGGATGGATTCATACGGTGCTGGCCATCTAGGAATTTGGAACACTTACAGCCTGGCCTTGCCTCGTCGCATTTCTTTTTTCGACGTCGGCAAGTCTTGCCTGGAACAAGTCAGCAACATCCTGCGTACCCTAATGCGACCAGTAGACATACAACCAGTCTTACTTCTCCTGTGCAACTCAACACTGGTGCTTGGACTCAAGCTGTCTGCAGGCTCTGGCTTTGCCCTCATCGGAGGCGACGACAAAGGGTCCGCCATCTTGGACTTGACCATTTGCTGATAAGGCTGTACGAGGAGATACGAGGGTATCGAATGTATCGATGACTTGATCTCCGTTTTGATGGTTGGACTGAGAATCATGGGAAAAGTATAATGTACACCAACCCTATATCACGCAATGAGAGAGGATCAGGAGAGGATATAAGCCGATGAGTTGGTCGGTGGCTTCTGTGTGGATACGGATGGTGGAAAGCCCAGTTTTCCTGCACTGCACGGTGGTACACGAACGACAGCCAGTGTGAACGCACCCTGACGAATGTGAGAATGTTGAAGGGCACTCGGGGGTCTAGGCATCGAATCAAAAGGACGCATGAACCCCGAAACATGAGCGAGGTAAACTCTCGGTAGCCTCAGGAGAAAATCGCCGACAGCGAGCGTAAGACATTTCTTCTTCTTGCATGATTTCTGGTAATGTTGAACCAATTGCAATGCCTGCCAAGGTGAAAATAGGCATGTCTGCTAGGTGCACGCTAAACATCTTCCGTAACAGAGGCCTGCAAAAGAAGGCGTTACGTAGAGAATAACAGCCATTCGGATAGGGACTGCCGCTCCAGATGCTCTCTGTTTTGGTACTCGAACCGTAGGTCTGGGACCAGATGCTAATGTCTGTCCCAGGATCCGAAGATTTGATTCCCGACCCTGTCACGGTAGATGGATCGCTGTGCCGCATGGAGTGTTAGCCTCAACCGATTTGGGCTGTATAGAGTGGTCTAATCTAGATTGGTCTTCACCATATCATGGTCACTGCTCTTTTTTTGTCAGCTTTGAGCACTGTCGACGTGCGACATGCAGCTAAACCGAAGCGTTGGGCCCCCGACATGAAGACTTGCGTGTTCTTGTTTTGCGTGCAAGGATGATAGACAGGATGGTACAAAGGCATTGGATGGAGCGTCGAGATAATCCTCCGTGTGGCTGCAGATCAGTGGCCCGAAGCTTCGGGCCCGGAGCATGGCTTGCATATCACGAAACTACAGCCTGCGGACCGCGCCTGCCCGAGAAGATTTACAGCACAAGGCAAGCAGATCGTTTTCTGGTGCCCCACGGCCGGTATTTATACGTCTACTTCGTGTCCCACCGACTGTCACAGGTGCAGCGCGGATGCGTTTCATCCATGTCTAAGTGGGCATCGCTCAGGCGCCAGCCCTGTGTGATCGCCCTAGGGCGTTCTGTTAGATTGATTGAGGGGATTGACATGAGGCTCTCGGCACTCGTGTGATAGATGATGTGCCGGCATGAGCCAATCAAGAACACTGGCTGTCCGAAGAGGGACAACACGATGAGACCTGAGTCAGATTCTCTTAGGCCGTCTGCTGCACGTCAACCTTGTCGAATCGCTCGACCTAATACGTAACCTCCATGCATGACAGTTTGTGATAGCCTGCTTGTGGACGCATCAGGACAAGAGAAATGTCGACCAGCTGACTATTGTTGCTGCAACGCGATGCTCAGCGTTGATGTGATTCGTCATAGGATTGATAGTAATACCTAGGTTTAAAAAAGAGACCCCTGAAGAAAAGAAAACTCCACACGTCTGTAGTATGCGTCCTGGTTGTATACAGGGCATCAACGCATCCGTTAGTTGGTACGTGGCTTGCAGACTGCCTATTCCGGCCTTGGTGACACCGTCAATTCGCTGCAATCCTTGAATATGCAGACGCATAGTCGTGCGGACTATTCAACGATGTGAATATCCCCTGTACATGTTCTGGTTGAGAGCGCATAGACAATCTCAAACGATGCCGTAGACTCTTTTGGCAATGAAATAACTGATCATTCCAAAAGCGAACAGGCCAGCTGTGAGGCCCCAAAACCAGGTCAAATCTTCGCCATCTTGCCCAGGCACCTGTGTAGCTGATCAGTATCTGATCCTTGATCGGGACATGCAATTAATATAGCCTACCTTTGTGTTCATTCCCCACATTCCGGTAACGATATTCATAGGAAGAACGATGGTACCCAGAACAGTGAGCTTGCCGAGAACATCATTGGTTTGCTCTGCACGCTCGTTCATTCGGATGTTGATTTGAGCAAGGTAGTTGCCGTGCGCTCTCGAGAGTAGACTAGACACTGTCAGTAATTTCGATCGGGGCAGTGATCTTCATTTGGAACTCACTTTTCGTAATGAGACAAATTGCCTGTCATGGTTGCGACATGATCTTGGATATCGCCGAGGTACAAACCAATCTCGGACCTTGGTGCAACTTCCCAATGCTCGTTACACCTTTTGGCAAAACCCTTGATAACATCTGCTTTGTTACCAAGGAGACGGTAAAGACTCATAACCTTCTTTCTGCAGTTTCCGACGCGTCGGAGCATGTCGCCGCCACTATCGCCAGCCGTACGCTCTCCCTTTTCGGATTGGGTATCGCTCCCGGCAACCTTGTTCATCTTTTCGTACTCAAGCTCCTTGGCCTTTGCACTATTTTTGGCCTTGTCGTCTGAATTTTCATCGGACGAATGTAGAGCAAGGATTTCGTAATCAATCTCGTCTACCTCATCTTCAATGACTTGGACCAATGGAGCATACACATCTGTGATGTCATCAATGATGGCATAGGAAATCCAGTCTGCTGTCGGAGACATGTAATCGTTAAGTTGACGAATGCGACGGCGGACATTGGCAGGGTGAGGTGTCATGGAAAAGTGGAAGCTGATGACACCGTCTTTGAAGACGACAACATACATGTTGACGGGCTCCATGTATTCCTCGTTATCCTTGTCTTGCTCAAAACTGCGGTAGTTGACGAAGTAGTAGCTTTGGAACAGCTCGACCTTCTCACGAGGCTCTTGCATCATGATATCCTCGACAGTAAGTTGATGAATACCGAAGGACTTGGCGAGGATCTTCATCTCTGTCTCAGTAGGGCTAAGGACGTCAAGCCAGAATGTAGGGCGAGGACCATAACGTTTTTCCTTGGGCATACGCGGTCGAGATTGAGCAGGTGTGGCAGAGGCTGAGCGATCGGGGCCCTTTCCATCACCAGCAATTGAACTAAGCCTAGATTCTCGGCCTGACGGAGCTTCTGGCGCAGGATGGTCTTCTTCGTCGGAGCTGCTTTCATCACTGAGCTCTGGTGGTTCGGGGTTGAAGAGCTCACGGAAGGTAGCACCAAATTGACAGAGCTCGGAGATAGTCCTGCTATGGATGGTGCCATCAAGGGTTTCGTTGAAGTAGGTATAGCGGTATGGAGCGTCGTCTTCTTCCCGATGCCATTGGGTCTTTGCGGGTCGCAGACGGCCACCGACCATGACGGGCTCACTAATCTTTTTCGAGCGAATCTGCTCGGTGTGGTCCCTCTCTTCCTTCTCGATACGACTCCATTCATCCAAGACATCAAGATCAGGCCATTGTCGGTGGCGTCTACGACGACTAGTGCGACGGTGGCCTTGATCGGTAGGTGTCATGTCATCTTCACCAAGCTCTGACTCGGCAATGTGGCCAGGATAGCAAACGTCGTTCTCGGCAAGGTTGGCAAGTGTACGTCTGCGGGCCTCGGCAGATGGGGTAGGTGGTGAGGAAGAAGGGTGGCGGTCTGAGTTGTTGTCACGGTCGATGTTGATAATGGCATCATGATTCTCGGACGAGGGAGAGCCTGAGAATTCCTGAGCAATCATGACATCGTTGAGGGTACCCAGCTTAGGGGAACCTGGCATAGACGGAGGATTGTTGACATCGTAGTCATCATCACTGCCGCTCGGGTATCTAGCTCGCTTGCTGGATGTGTGGGAAGTGGCCGACTGTCTGCGGCGAGTGCCACCGTAGGCACGATGGCCTGATCTGTTGCGTTCAATCGGAGGTCGGTCGTAGTAGGATTGCGAGATTAGGGGGGTACGGTCAGTCACGGCTTCTTCATCATCGTCGTCGCTGTAGTGGGCATGGCGGGGCTTCACGGGACTCGACTGTGAAATGCCATGTTGCGAATTGCGATGGTTGCGGGGGAAGAGACCAGCGGCGTTTCTTGATGGCTGTTGGATGCTTCCTCGACGAGGACGGATGGGTTGGTGATCGCGGTGATCGAGAAGGGCGTCGCTTTCGAGACTGGTGTTGCTGCGTGCGGCCGACTTGAGACGGTAGAAGCTGGTTTGTGTGGCCGATGGTCGGTTGGATGTTAGAGTCGGTCGCTGGTTCTGATCGTCATCGCGTTCGGCCACGGTCGACTCTGAGGGAGCAGCAAAGCTCTGCCTGCGGTTGCGACGCTTCTTTCCAGCGCGATGGCGCTTCTTCTTGCTGCCACCAGCGGTAGAGTTGGCTGTGCCGTCTCGAGTCGAGCTCGCTTCGTCGCCCAGCGCTGAAGCGTACGACTTTTGCGGAGCCTTGGGCTTTGCCATGGCCGCCGGACCGGCAATGTCTGCAATTGAATTGCGCGGATCCATCGGTTCCTAGATGTCGTCCAAAGGATGCGTGTGTGTGCTCGAGTCGAGAAAAAGTCAGCGCATCACCAGCCGTCCGTCAATTCCATCTCCCATCCATTCTCTCCACAACCTACGTCTGTGCGTCTCGAAAGGTGACGTAGCTGCCGTTTTTGTCCGTGCCCAATATCTCTTGGCTGCCTTCCCAATCCGGTTTGTAAGCACACGAGCACGTATGTCGCTCCTTCCTCTTCATCGAAAGTACGTTTTGACAAAGGATATGAATCAACAGCCACTCTTTCATTCACTGGGCCAATCATTTCTTTGTCTACTATCACATGGATTGCTTTGTCTTTCTTATAGGCGGTACAGTCTTTGTGCATGACATATCTACATAACCCTCTTAAGTAGAGGCACCCAAAAGGGTCTCCATACACGCATTCCGCTTACAACAGAAAACAAGACAATCACTAATGTCTGGCGCCTTCTGCACAAACTGCGAAGACTGGTCCTCCACCCCCCTAATCCCTTTACCTTGCCGCTGTCACTGGTGCACCCCCTGCCTCATCACCGCCTTCTCCCTCTCCCGCTCCGAAGAACACTATCCCCCAAAATGCTGTTCAAAGCTCAACTTCGCCACCTTAAAATCCTACCTTCCAAACTCTCTAATCGCTGACCTCGAGACCAAAATCCCAATCTTTGAGACCCCTGGAAAGTTGCGTGTGTTTTGTGCGCACAAGACTTGTTTGATGTTTATCCCTGTTGCGGATGTACAGGGTAAGGTTGCGTGGTGTCAGAGTTGTGGTGCAAAGACTTGTGTGTCGTGTAAAGAAATAGCACATCAAGGTGAGTGTGGCGTTGACGAAGCTTTGCAGAAAACATTACAACTCTGCGAGAGTGAAAATTACAAACAGTGCAAGAATTGCGGTCAGATGGTGGAGAGAAGTGGTGGTGAGAGAAAGAGTGAGGGATGTCCTCATATGTTGTGTCCTTGTGGATACAAGTTTTGTGCTCACTGTGGTGAGGGTGAGTGGCATTGGAGTCGTTGTTTGGGTAAGTAAGTAGATCTGCTAACACGATGGACCCGATAAGAGACGACAGTGTAATTCAAAATACTTGAGTAGCAAGTAATGAATCAAAGAACATTCAAGAACACCTATATAGCCAAAAGCGTTTTGAAACAATCAAGAAAACTAGGCTCATGATCTCTACCTTTGTGAGATGGACATATCAACATGATGATTTGCAAGATGTTTTCCTGTACAAGAGGCTTTCGTGCTCTTCTAGACAATAGATAGTGGTTTACAGCAGAAGCTCGCCAACACACGCTTTTATTACACAATTCCTTTCTACTTCCTCGCTGGCTCAGCAGGACCTTGCTCATCAGCCCTCTCCTCCTCCCCTGGCAAGATAATCTCATGCCCATTTCCATTTCTGACTTTGAAGCTCGCCGCTGCACCCAAAGCCGAGATGGCAGCAACATACCACCACGCCATACCCACCACTCCCCGCTCAAGCCAGGTACCATACCAAGAGGCAGAAAGAATAGGTCCAATGGTTCTGAAGGCCGCACTGTCCGCTTGGCCCAATCCATGAATGGTAGCCAGCACAGAAGGATGAGGGGAACTATTGTTGAGCAACAGAATCGAAGCAGGAAGAGCGAACGTTCTCGCAGCGACTTGAAGAAACACGACACCACCAATACCAAGCCAGATCCAGAATCCCGATGCCGGGGCCGGTGATGCAGAGTCAGAGGGCATGAGAGCAATATACGGGGCCAGGAAATATGCCAGAGGAAATAGGAAAAGAGAAGACCGGAAACAGCGCATCAGGCCGAATCTTGCGTTGGCGCGTGGATAGAGGACGAATTGCAGGATAATGCCTATGAAGCCGATAATGGCCATGGCGTACCCGATTGTGGGAGGTGGAAAGGCGAGACCGCCTCCAAACTTGAACACGCCTCTTTCTTGCTTTTGTGGTTTGCCGTCTGTGCTGTTTCCAGGCACAAACTCGCGAGACGTGGACAAAAACAAGATCCACAAGGTCGAAAAGGCACCCATATGGAAGTCGAAGATGGCGATGGAGAGAAGAGTCCAGCAAACGTTAGGTGTCCATACGCGACGGAAAGGAAGACGCTGTATGGGGCGAATAGCATGAGAGTTCTGTCTCTCACGGGCTTCGTTGGCATCGGCGATGCGATCAAGTTCGATGCTTCCTTCGTCACGGCCAGACAAAAGACCTCTTCGAGCCATGGCCGTCTCGCCCACCAGTTTGTAGCCTTTGTTCTTGACCTCATAGAGGCGGTTCCAGATACCTTTGGCAACGGTAACCGGGTTGAAGAGACCAATGTCGACTTCTGTGAAGTTTTTGAGAGTTTCATCGAGGAAGAAGGTGCAGAGCAGTGCTTCGATCAGGAGCAGAAGACTGCAAAGGAGGTTGGGCGCAGCGTATGGATGATTTCTCATCCAGGCAATGCCTTCTGCACCGCCAAATGTCGAGTTGGGACCGAACAAGTGAGGATATGCCGCTACCGGATCGGCAAGAAGACCACTGAGAACTATCACATAAACATTAGCATCTTAAAAAAAAACACATTCCAGACGTCAGGTTTTCAGCTTACTTGGACCCAAAACATTGGCAACATTAAAAGCAGCAGGTAGAAGCAAAAAGGCGCGCGGATGCCAGCGCTTATCAGTACATTCAGCAACCATGGTTCTCGCAGCTCCTACAGTGCCATTGATAGCTCCACTCAAGACTCTCCATACAACGGCTTGTTGATAGCTGGTGCTGAAGCCTACACCAATGCATCCAATGGCGGTACCGAGCATTCCAATGTTGAGGACCAGTTTCCTGCCTACTCCTGGCTGGTCTGCCGCACGACCCCAGAGAATACTCGTGATGATCTGGGCGGCGGTGAAACTGCCCTGGAGCATACCTGCCTGATGTGAGATGACGGAGTCGGGCTGGCTGGGGTCGAAGCTCTTGAGCTGGTGTACCATGTATGTCTGGAGGGCTGCCATCTGGAAGAAGTCGACGAAGCGACTGGCAGCAAGCAGGGCGAGTTGACCTTTGTTGGGCATGTTTCTCCATGTCGCAGGTTCGGGAGGGTATGTTACCAGTCCTGGTGTAGGTATATTGTCCAGTGGAGTTGTGGCTCCGGTTGGCAACTGCGGCGCACTCCCGACATCTGTTTTGAGCTGGTATGGCCTCAAAGACGATGACCGCGGCGGCATGATGGGTTTCGAGGGTGAACCAGGGCCATCTGCAACGTCAGGAACAGGAGTGGTGCCAGTGCCTGCCTCGAGAGTGCGTGGTGTCGTGGGCACGCTACTTGGTCCATCTTGGTGTGCGGGTAGCTGGCGCTCAAAGTAGCTCTCCTCCTCTTCCCTTATGTACGGCGATCCAAATGGCGAGCCCCCGCCCTCGCGTTCCGGACGTGCAAAGTCGACATTCTGGTGATTTGATCGTTGGCGAAGATGGCCGGATTTATACTGGTGTCGGTGCATGCTAGAGTGCCTACGCAATGTTGTCCCAGAACTTCGTCCAACGCCGGATGACGTGCAGGCTAAATACGAGCTTCAAAACCTCGTATTCACAACCTTCGCAGATAGATATAGAGAGAAAGAGTCAAAGCAAAAGATACAAGCACACAAGATACAAATCCAAACCCTATGACGGCCAAGATCGACCTCGTCGCATTCTGATCTGTAACTTGTTCATCTTCTGTTCCCACCATGCCAAGGCCTTCTTTTCCGGCCGCGCATCTGTTGCCCGCCGTGTCAAGCGAACATATCAACAAGTGGGGCTTCCAGAGACTCCGCCCCCCTTCCACGTTTGCTTCGTCTTTTGTCAGCCATGGATGCTTGTTGAGTCTCCTGAGGCATGCCGCAAACCAAGGGCTTTTTCCGAAACCGAAAAGGCGCGCCAAGCCCCGACTCGATGCGTATACTCGCTTGCATGATCGATTCCCTTCTGCCAAAAGAGAGGCTCGGTTGTACTCGTACCACTGCTTTAATGTACTGTGCCGACGAACGTTTGTCGAGGCGCAAACATTTGGAAAGCCACCTTACGCCTTCCATCGCCAAGCAACTTGCACGATCCCTCAAACGTATACCGTCGCCGCCTTAACGACGTGTATGCCGTGTGTGCGATAGGGGCATTATAACTGCCATTTGTTATTTCCGTGCTATGCTTCTAGGACGTGAGCGAGCTTCGCTCAATGTGCTTGACATGACTTGTTCAGGGGCTCTCTCCGAAAGACGATCATGATTCGCATAGTAAGAAACATGTTGTTTCACATGCGAGAGTCATCAAGGATCATGACAGTTTCACATTTCCCAGGGTTGACCAAGCAAAGACAAGGGTTTGTATGTAGATCGTCTTTTTTCGATATTGTGACTCGACCCATTTCTTGGTATCGTAAATACAAAGTCCCAGAACTTTGCTGAGCAGATGCTAATCAACACAAAAACACTACGTGGTTCGAACAGTTGCGAACTTTTCGACCATTCCCAGGAAACTCCAACCCAATGCTCGCTCTGGATATAGTGATAATAGAAAACATTAAGAAAATGACAAGACATAAGAAAATCAAGTTGTTCAAGATCGATCAGAGTATTTCTCCTCTTCATCAACTTGCACGTACTTTTTGCCTAGCAGTCTGATGCTAATGGCGTCTCTGACATCGGACATCCTCCTGACGAAAGAGTTAGGCATAGCGCCTGACAGTTGCTTGCGGATGAGGACCAATGCAAGAATGATAATACCGACGCCGGCAGTCACGCAAAGAACACCCACCAGCATTCTTGCCTTCGCGGCTTGCTGGTGTTGCTCTTTCTCCTCTGCAACATCCTGCTCGGTGGTCTTTGGTAACTCGGCATAATATGCGCTTGTATCGTATCCGCGGTTGTTACTGAGGTATTCGGGTTTGACTTGGCTGTAAGGATCGTAGTGGGCATCCTCATCGCGGATCGCCTCTGCTCTACCACAAGCCCACTCATCACAGTGATCGCGGAGTGTGACACTGGGCACAAAGGTCTTCTGGATGACGCTGCGCTCAAGAGCATTACCGTCCTTGTCCACAGCCTCTGCGAATCCCCACGTTGTGACGTTGTTGTAGCGCATCACAGTCTCGAAGCCAGTCTTCTTGGTATTTCCGACCAAGGTGAATGGTCCAGTTCTGTTTGCGCTAGCGTAGAAGTTCCAAAACGTAACCTCAGTTGCTCCGTTCCATGACACGTAAAAGACCATACCAGATTTCTCGTCGTTAGTCTTCGAATATGTCCATAGAGCTGGCTTGGTCAATGGCTTGCCAACCCAGGGAAACTTGTGTGAGCGATAGATCATGACATTGCTAGCACGATATGCAACTTTTGCGTACATGACGGGTGATCCGTCAGCTGTGTGCTCACTGAAATATGGATGCTCACCCCAACCAAGATGAACGTTGCCATTTGGGAGAATCTGCATGTTGCCCTGAGATCCTGAAAGCATACCTCCAGAAGGCTCGGGTGCGCCATACTCCTTGATCATGGTTGCAGTGTTTGCGATATGGTCGATTGAAACAACATAACCGTGGGAGAACTTGTCTGTTCTGTTGAAGCCGTTGCTGGCATTGTCGTAGAAAGTCAAGATCGTATGAGTCTCGTTCTCACTGACCCAGCGAGCGTGATGCTGAGATGAAAAGTTGAAATTGGTCTGGTGGAAGGTTGGGTTTGCGCCACCCATCTCCCACATGATGGATCCGTCGACACCAGAAAGCTTATAGATTGCGGCCATGTGTCTAGCGGAGATCAAGTAGTCGCCGTCCCGGTTCTTGTCGATCGAGTTGATGTGGAAATAATCCCAAGGAGTGTTTTCAGTCAACCCGTTTCCTGAAGTGTCTGTTCGTCCTGGGAACGTGTAGGTCAAGCTAGGATCGAGATGATCTGTACTCCTCCACTCAAAGACCACTCTGCCAGTATCAATCTCGATCTCCTGGAAGACACCTTCAACAATCCATCCCATGCCATCCTTGATCTGGAATTTGGGGTTGGTTGTCAAATCGTACATGCGCGGCTGGTAGACGGTCATGAGCGCAGTTGTGCCGTTCGAGTATGGTGTCAACCTGAATTCGTGCATATCGCTTGACGCGCCTGCTCCAGAGCTCTCGACTGTCTTGACGATACGGTAGTGTTTGTCCATAATAACTCCATGGCCTCGGGCAAAGCCTTGATGTTGCTCTCCTTGGAAATAGCAAAGATGCTCCTCCCCTTTGTAGTCACAAGTATGCGGTGCGTGTGCAGTCTTGGGTCCGCTCGAACCAGCGCCGGACCAAACTAGTTGTCCCCAATTGTCATAGATGTAAGGGCCAGGATCTACATTTCGGTATGGCGCAAGCATGATATACCCTGGTGCGACCAACTCCGGCCTTAGCAGAGCCATCTCGAGCATCGGCGCATGTAAATCTGGTCTCTGTTTAGAAAAGCTGGTTAGTCATCTTTTGAAATCGCTGCTTTGCAAGCGGCACGCGACAAGTGTTTGCCTCAGGTACCACCCATTAATCTTACTTACCGAGCGGAAAATATGTGTAGGACTCGTCTCATTGTCAAGACCTGCTAATGCTGACCCTGCCAGCAAGAGCACTGAGGATAATAGTTGTAAAGGAAGCATATTGTGGGTATAAATGATTAGACAATTTTGCGACCGGCCACAGGCCGTCTGGTGAACAGTTCAAGGAGTGAATAGCAGTTGAATGATGGAATGCTGCAAAAATCAGAAGGGGTCCTCTTGACAATTATTGTATCGAAAGGTAAGCGCAGAAAGCCGTTAAGCAAAAGGGATAGGGAGTCGACGTTCAGCAACGGCGTTCCGGTCTGGGGCAGTGATGGTCTATCTACACGGGAGACTGAAAGGATACAATAATTGCCAAGGGACCCGCAAAGAAGAGACAGACACACAAATGGTCCATGCTAGGGGTAGAGCATGGATGCATGACAGAAGGAAGAGATCGTGGGTCCCAGCATGCAGTGGTGCGGCAGTCGGTCCAGCAATGATTCGACGTGAAGAACATTTGGACTTTCGCGACATTCTGTCAAGCGCTCGTATGCCGCGCAGACAAGGCGCCACTCGTATTCCTCCATCCAATGCTTGTGACTCGATTTACTCGACTGGACACTTCATACATTGCATGATTTCGAATAGAGCAGCAAATGATGATCTGATGGTATTGTAATGGTTGTTGTCTTAGGGCTCCACAACGCAAGTCCTCTCCAACCCTCCACGCGGCAAGCACTCAAACAGTCTTGGCAGACGTTCGTCCGGGACTTTCGAGATCGATTTGCACACAACGAGGTTTCAGCATCTGCCAACGACATGCATTTGCAGTCGCTACGACGTTACACGGAAGGATGATGTGGACCTCACGGTATCGTTGAGATAGGATAACAACTGTCTCCAACCGTTATACAGCACTGTGCCGCCTATTGTATTGACAGAGCATCAAACTGCAAAGCAAGATCAGCAAACCTGAATCATGAAGCCTCCTGTCAAGCAAGCAACCTTCTCTGGCGTCGGCAAACATGCTTCCACCACCCGAGTGGAACCAGACAAACCCCCCTTCTCTCGGGGCCTCCACCCCCCTGGCTTCTCGGCGCCACTTTCATCTAATGTATACTTCCGCCAAGACCCTGCCGCAGTTTCGTCCTGAGAACAGAAAGCCACCCGCTGTGTCAAGTCTGCGCTGCGAACCGGACGATGAAAGATGCGCCCTCTGTCGAATGCAAGAAACGCCGCTGATGACAGAGATGGTTGGGCTTCCAAGACGCTCGTGCCCTCCCACACGGACTCATGACGATTGATAGTATTGTTGATATTAATTGCTTGGCTTGAGAAGCATCGGCTTGGATAAACACCGCGGACTTTTACTCCTCGGTTTCGCTTCCGTGTACTTGGCTAAAGCTGTCATCTATGATGAGTGGTCGAGTGGTCAGCTGCCTGTTTCTGTCGTGGGTATTTAGTAGGCAAGAGATAACGAACAGGGATTCTCTGACTCGGGTGCGGAGTGATGTCTACAAGTGGTGGTACAGATGCGAATGACGGAGGCGGCTGGGCATAGATTGCGTATCTCGGAGAATTGTTTCAATGCGTGGTTGGGCGCAATAAATCGACCTTAAAACAAGCCACACAAAGATCCTGGAACTGGGAAGGGTCGACGAGTCACGGGAGTAAAGTAATGATGTTGGGAAATGTGTTGGGTCATGGAAGATATCGAGATCGTTTGAATAATTTGTGATTCGAGGAAAGAAATTTGTACAACTAATGCCTGCTTTGGCCGATGAAGCCAATGCTAGTCCAGAACAATACACCGCTTCTATAGCAAACTCCATATGCTCAATTGCACTTTCCAAAAAGCGCCATCGCCTCAGTACCCTTGCCCCGAGTAGAAAATAGCCAGATCCTCAAGCCATGATAACCTTCAACGCCTTCTTTTAATGATGCTCCAAACGCTAACCTCAGGATTGAACGCCATATACACATGAAAACGTAGGAAGAGTGCTTAAGCCAAGAGGGTACCTCTTGAGCCAACGAAGCGACGAATAGTCATGGCGGCGCTGAAGGCTGTAGCAGCAACACTTCCACCAACGACAAGAGCGCGGAAAGCAACGTTCATCATCTGAGCGCGGTTGCGAGCACGGCAGCGATCGACGAAGCCATCAGTGTCGTTGGTGTGAGGGAACTTCTTGCCCTCAGGAACAGGTACCTCGAGGAACTCGCATAGAGGCTCCCAGCCCTCGCCCATTCTGTACTCGAGGAGGTTCTCCTTAGGAACCAGAGATCTGATCTCCTCGTAGTAGTCGATGTATTTTTGCTTTCCGTTCTTCTCAAAGTCACCGCCAAAGAAGACGTCCCAGAACTTGCGCAACATAGGTTGGTAGAGGCCGGATCCCCAGTCAAATCTCGAGACCATCTTGAGCTCAGGGTCATTTGCGCGCCAGTCAACAGTCTTCATGGTCGAAGCGTGCCATGTGTCGACATTGCGAGTGGTAACGAGAACCTTGGCCTCCGGGTAGGCCTCAATAAGCTCCTTGGCGAAGGCAACAGCAGGCCAATCGCAAACAGCTTGGCAGTGTCCAAGAAGTTTGTCCCACTCCTCACGACCGAACTTGCCAACACCGTCGTACTTGGCGGCAAAAGCATCCTGCCACATGAGGCAGTCAGGGGGGTTCTCAACCGATGCAGACATCATGTGGTAGCAGTCATCGAAGCCGAGCTCTTTGAGGGCGGTGCGCAGAGCTGGAACGGGATGTTAGAAGCTGGGCTGAGAACAGCGAACGTCGATTGACTTACAAGCAGTTCCAGTACGTCCGAGACCAAGTGCAAGAACGCGCATGGGCACGACACGCTGGCACTTTCTGCGGTCAATGTCGGTATCCGCTGTGAAGATGTCCGTGATGGGCTTTGGCGTGTAGGGCAAGTTTGCGTAAGCCATTGTGATAGTTGTGTGTATGGTATATTAAATTACGGGCTGCTGTAGAGAGAAATGGGCGGACAGGCGTAATATGTCGGTATGCGTGGCAGGATAGAAAAAGATTGGGAAGAGACGCAACAGCGCAAGCTCAATGTTTTTGAGAATCGGACTGGCCGGTTAAGCGTCGTGGTTGATGGACGGGAGCGGGAACAGAAACAAGAAGATTGGCAAGCAAGAAATGGCTGGCGGAAACGAAGGTGCGATGGCGTAGTTATCTACTTAGCCGTCCGTCTTGGTTGCGTATGGGTACAGGGCAGTGCAGTCTTGATCAAGGGTTGCATTCAAGGCCGCTCGATCTTCCCGGATGCCCCTTTGGAGGTCAGGAGAAGCCCACCAACCCCACTTTCAGTGCTTTCTTTCGACGTTGGTCGTCATGTCGTTGTTTGAACTCTAAGAGCCGTGGCCGTGCAGGCTAATCACTGCGAAACCGTTTCAAAACTGTGACGCGGAGTTATTGCGCGGCCGGCAAAAGATGGCTCCTTGGCAAGAGTGCATCCATGCCAATTTTTTTTCCATCTTCAACACTCTGATCAGGGGAAACTTGTCAGAGCAAAGTTTACTCTGAGATCATGTTTGCTTGCTGAAAGTCTGTGGATATTTCTCCGATGGTCGCGTGACAGTTCCACCTCACAATTTGGCAAACTTGAAATCATGTTTGCTCTTTGCCTTGGTGCTTCATTCTTGTCCTCCCGCCATGAAGAGAGGTTGGCAGTCTCGGGTCCGACTAGCAGGGAGGAGCGATAAGCTCCAAGCCCAATTCACTGTGCGGAACCGACGCCACGATCCCCACAACAAGTTTGAGTGCATCTCTCATGCAGGAGAACTCTCGACATGGGTCACAACAGAAAAGCCATCAAAACATGCGGCTTGCCTCTTCTGTAACTGGCTCAGGGCTTGACGATGCAAATAATCTCGAGACATCCAGTTCTCTGCCAAGTCAGATCGATTGCGACTCGCGCAGCCTCCTGACTATTTCGTCTTTGACTCGTTCTGACTCCCCTGAAACGGCCTGCCCATAACGATCAGCGCATATCACCTTTCTCTCTCTCTATCTGTTGTACGTACTGCGAGTATCGATTCTGAGCCTTGCGTCGCGGAAACGTCTTGGCCTTCGGAGATCTTCTGCATGCATGGACGCGACGACAAAGAGCTGCGTATGAGCAAAATCGATTCGGGGGCTTCGGCGGCTGGTCGTGTCTCCGCGACAGCAAACATCAGATGCTCCCTCTTATATCGAAGTCAAGTCCAGATTTGTAAAGGCCGTTCAGCTCTTTCTGCTTAATGTTACGCTATTCAATATGGACCCAACACAGTATAAGCTTAATGTTTGGACCACACGGCAACACCTCGTATTCCCACTATTCCCACGTGCCGGGGCTTGAGGTCCCTTGCGGATGTGGTAAGTGATACGAACGGCTGTCACCCGAGAGCCCCTTACTTTTGTGCAACAACCAACTCTGGTCTTGCAAACATTCGTTATACAGTTCAAGCAAACTTTGCGGGCGTCGCCTGTAAGTTTTGACTGATCAAACATCATGCAGGTACTATGCTTCACAAGTGCAAGGTTGCGAAACATTGTCTGCCGTGTAGCGTTGCAGCAGCTGTAACAGCTTTCGCTCAATTGCCCGAATCAGCAAATCTAAATCTGATCTTCATGATCATGGATTGAGACAAAGACATCCAATACTCCCATCTGCTGGTGTGTACCACTTTAAGTATGACTTGCATCGATTCGTTATTTCTCACAATACTACCCTGTCTGATCAGCAAGAGTATCTAGCCTACGCCAAGACGCCCATGGGATCCCACAGGTCCAACACCTTGGGATCCTGCTTCAGTATATCCCTAACCTCTTGGCTGACACAGCTAGGGTCAACGACGACTTGGTAGCAGAACTCGTCCATCCACTACATGGTAAGAGTTTGATCAGCATATACAATTCGACAGTTGAATCACAGCAAGCTCACCTTGTCAGACATGACGAAATAACCATCGGTTCCAGCGTCCTCGCTCCAGCTGTTCTCGACGCGCCAGCGTATTGGTTCCCCAGAGGGTGACAGGTGTACCGCAGTCAAGACCATCGCATGGGTCATGGCGCTCTCGCCAGACATGAGTCTCTCAGCTTTGGACATACCCAACTTAACATTAAAGCCGAGCTCGTAGTCGACGAGATCAGGGTCCATGATGCCTAGTGTGGAGTCGCTGAATTTGCCTACGTCAGATCCGAAGAAGACTGGCCAGCCCTTCTTGAGCATCTCAATGGCGCCCTTCTTCCAGACTGGCTTGTCAACATTCACATAGCTAACGTATCTCCCTCCCGACACATTGGTAAGGAAGTCGACAGTCAGCAGTCTGTTGAACTCGTTGCGCGGGTCGTTGACCAGGCTGAATAAGCTGTGTACATCAGTTCCACCAAGGGCTCGCAGTCCGTGAGTGTCGTTCAAGCTGCTGGCGAACTCCTTTGGCGACATCTTTACTGTCTTCAGCTTGCCAGCCTTGTCGTAAAACTCCCAGGTGAACTTGGTGTATGATGAAGGAGGGCGACCCAAGCTGAGCGTCAAGATCCTGATGATATCCTGCATCATCTGCTCTTTGGCCGCGGCTACAGAAGTCTCTGCAGTACTGGAGCTAGATTTCTTAAGTGCTCTC
Source organism: Aureobasidium sp. EXF-12298 (assembly GCA_024195555.1). Taxonomy (NCBI): domain Eukaryota; kingdom Fungi; phylum Ascomycota; class Dothideomycetes; order Dothideales; family Saccotheciaceae; genus Aureobasidium; species Aureobasidium sp. EXF-12298. The sequence goes on along the minus strand of SWBJ01000010.1, from coordinate 16,124 downwards.
AAGCGTAATGCACTTTCCCTCAGCTTGGTCGTCAAAAGACGGTCCATGACAGCCGAGTTCTTAGCATTGTGAGAGTCCGGGTACAGCGTTTGCGGCACCAATCCATACTTTTCAACCAAGTTTTGAATCATCGACCACTGCCCACCGTCGTTGACAGGTGAGTCCATCAATGTCGAAACAAGACGATCGTCGACAGGCAGATCCGCGGTCTCCAGGATACTCTCGAGGAAGAAATTGCTCTTCTCGACCTTGTCCCAGAAGAACAGGTACGCCTGACTGAGTTCAAACTTCTCAATGTTGTACTTCTTCATGATGGCAACGCGGAAAACGTTCGTAGCGGCGAAGATCCAACATCTTCCCGAGCTGCGCTGGTTCGTGACAGGGGAACCCTCGAAGGGAATGGCGACATTGAAGGTTTGTGTGTCTTTGAGAATAGCTGAAGGCTTCTCGAGGACTTTGGCCGGGTTTGCGGTCGAGAGTGCTGACAGAGCCAGGCGGTTCTTTGGGTCTTGCAGGATCGTATGGATCAAAGCCTCGGTTTTGGCACCGGAGATGTGGGTTTGGCGTGTTGGACGAACTTGATCTGTTGATCACCGGTTGTTAGTCATACGTTCCTGATGGCATCATTCCTTGCTTGTCGGAAGGTCAACTTTACCTCTGTCATCGCGTCCAGTATTGCGCTCAACGATCATGCTGTCGGTCTCGCGGTCTTCGGTGACGCGGAAGGCGTCGTACTTCTCCTGCAAGGCCAGAAGGTCCAGCCTCGAGGACCTCTGTTGCTGCCTCTCTCTCGGCACAGACTCTGCACTACCCATATCTTCTATTCTCGTATTCTATCGGCAATGTGAAAGCTTCCAGCAGAACAACAATCGATAAACGATGAAGACGAAGGGAAACGAGCAGATGAAAGCAAAAGTCCACAGAAGTCAAGATAAGCAAGAGCTGTTGAGAGGTAAGGTGCGAGTCTAATAGTGGTTGCCTTGGGATGGAACGAGCGGCAAGATAAGCTGCATTGAAAACGCAAACCGCAGCTGCCTATCTCGGCACATCGTGCCCATCATGGTGCTTGCTCCTCGACCCCGCCTTTCCATACCCTCCGAGTTTCCGGACCTTGATGGGCAAACAATGTTCTTTGCGAATAGGTTCTGATTTGTTCTGCGATTGAGATCTGAGATGTGACTTCCAATAGGTAGATGGTGTAGTCTGTTCGAGATGAATCTGTATTCTATTCTCTGTGTTTGGTGATGTGATGATGGTTGTGGGTTGTGGAGTTAGGTTGAGGAAGGCATCATGCAAGGGAGAGCACGGAAGAAGACAAGACCTTGTCAGTATCAACGAAATTGTCTACATTGCATGAGACATAAGCAGCTAATGATAGGTCAACATCAAGCTGTGTTGTACGACTTGAAAACTGGAAAAAATGGTATCGTTTTGATGATGTGCTTGGTTTAGAACGTGGTGACAGGGTGATACTGACAGCTATGGGGTAACCCTGTCAACTCGACATAACAGACGTCGTGATAACGATAATGATGAGCTTGGTCACATGCAAATTTGAAGATACGAGATCTACAGTGGTTGTTCCCGCAAGGCCCAACAGGTACAACGACCGACTACATGAGCAAGTGGCCGATGCAAAAGGGTCCACGCAAAGCTATAATGGTAAAAGTTGAAGATGTGAGAAAACACGACAGACAGGAACCACGCCAATGCACCGTAAAAATGAACAGAGAAAGAACAACAACCCAGAGATGCTCCCACTGAGCGCCAGGCTCACAATGTACGCCATCAATCGCCGACAGACAGTTTGCAGACTCGACTAATCCCAAGCACTCTCCTGAGAGTCTCTGACGCACTTTCTGACCTTCTTCTTGAATGTAGCCGGATCCTCACGCCATTGTTTGCCGGCCTCAATGTTTGCTGGTGACTCGTCGTTGGGTGATGAAAGCATGCTGATGACGGAGAGCAAGATGGTCTCGGGAGTTTGAACGGGCGACCATCGTTCGGCGGCGGATTCATAGCCGTACTTGTCTTCTTCTGGAGGATGCAGGATGGAGATGCAGACTTCGCCGCTCTCGTAGACTGTGACAAGATAGTTAGCGAGATAGCCAAGAAACAGACAGGTACAGAACGACTCACTATTGGGATGCCAGATGGGTGTGACAAACTTCATCTTGGGCGGCATGTGTGGGTACTCAGTGGGAAAATGGAGCAGGCTTCTGAAACAGCCACCGCCATAGAGACCGCCGCTTTCGTCGGGCAGCATGAGCATGACCTCCCACTCAAAGACATTGTTATTGACCAGGCCGCAGCTGATGCCGGGAATGTCCTTGTCGCTTTGCATCTGCTTGAACTGGCGGCCTAGTAGGAGTGCTGAACTAGAGGAGCCGCCGGGCGAGCCGAAACGCGGTACTGGTGATGAGGTCGACATGATGTGTGGTGCTCGGGCGAGGAGGGGTACTGTTGTCACAAGATGGTGGCGTCTCTGGCGGCGTGGATGCAGACGATGGGGCGAGATGTGAGTGGAAGGGGCGTCGGGGATATGGACGAGTGGCGTTGGTAGGGTTGTAGAATTTGATTGATAGCAAATCGAAATGGTCTCGTCAGGTTGTGCAAGAACAAAAGACAAGATCAACCCAAGAAGAGTCGCCGAGTCTCTTGCGAAAGCCAATGACGATTGGGGCAGGGTCCGAGCCGACTGCCGATCTAGCCCTATCGCCCGATAAGAGCCTCCGAGCTTGCTCCTTATTTTCTTCTTTATAACGGCACATGAACGAGAGACAAACATTTCATATTCCAAAGCCTACGGATAAGACATCAAAACTACAAACTCATGATTTTTTGGTCATAACTATCCGTTATCCTCATCCTGATTTCTTGCCTCTACGCAAAGCTGCTTCCAACCACAAAGCTGACATCGTTGTTGAAGCCTGTAGCAGAGTCGAAATCGTGAACACCTCCGTTGCTAGCAATGTATCCAACATTGTTGTAGTGACGGATGAACTTAGCAGGGTAGCTCCACGAGTTGAAAGTGTTGCCAGTAACGAGTCCGCTCTGCGAGCAGAAAGTCGCGTCCTCCTTGAATGCCTTGGTGTTGTCATTCGCGTTGAGCTGGAGCTGGAAGTTGTAGTGTCTGATGAAGCTTCCAGGTGTATCAACCGACTCGAAGGAGTAACAGCCGCTGTTACCCAGGCCGGTGCGAACAGTCCAGCTGGCTTGTTGCTTGAGGCTAGTAGCGCTAGATGACGAGACAACCTGCGTGTTGACTGTGGCTCCGGTGTGGGCCAGGTAGCGAGTGTCATATCCAGGGGTGGTCACCTTGATCGAGATCTTGTTGCCCACAGTGAGAGGCGCTGTGTTCAAGGATGTGGTAGCGTACTTCGCAGCCACAATGTTGGCCTGCACCGAGGCTTCAGTGGCGTCGGATGGGTAACCCGAGGTCATGACTCCCTCGTAGAAAGTACCCTGAGCACCGTTGCTGTTATCGCCCCCAATACCAAGAATGATGGCACCCTCGAGGCTCATGGGGTTATAACCACCGACTGTGGGACGAGCGCCACTGTAGTATGTCGACAAAGAACCCGACGCAGCATTGCCACCACGGAGTGCCCACTGGTTAGGCTCTCCCTTGACCATTCCGGTGAAGAATCTGTTGGAGATTGAAGGGTCTGCAGTGTTTTGCTTCGTACCCTGGCCAGAGAACAGACCGTTCTCAAGATCGGCCATGAGCCAAGGACCGCTGCCAGAGCCACTGCCCCAAACCGTGTTGTTGCCAAAGTAGACGGCCTCCATGTGACCATTACCAGTGTCTGTGTTGCTGACCTCGGCATTGCCGTAATCAAAGCAGCAAGCGTCGTTGTAATGAGTACCGTCAAGGACAGCATACATGCCCTCCGGTTCGTTTCCAGTGGCTGTGCCGCTGACTTCGTCGTTTCTGTAACCAGTACCAGGCGAGATGAACACACCATATGCCTTCTTGCCATTCAGAGTTACGGGGGCTCCAATAGCACCTGCCAAGTTGTCGTTTCCGTTGATGTCTGGTCCGCTGAAGGCACCTTTTTGGGCCTGGTAGAGATGGTTTGCACGACCAGACTGATCGTAGATGATGCTGATGAGGCAGGTAGTGCCCTTGCAGAAAGAGTCTTGAGCAGCAGCATTGGCAACACCACCAGCAGAGAAGGGAGAGATATCGGTTGTAGTACCGTCTGAGCCTCTTTTGAGTTGGTAGAGAGGACCAGTGTAGGCATCATACAATGCGCGAGTAGTGCCATGAGCAGCTACACAAGGGGTGCCGCCATTCTTGTAGATATCGCAGGGAGCGGCGGCAACCAACGAACCAGTGGCAGCTAGGCCGAGAGCAATGTTCGTTCTTGAACGCATGTCTGAGTGATGAGCGAGTTGTAAGGGAGAATAGACCGGTAGCTTGCAGGTATGAGAGGAGCTGATGATATTCGACAGACAGGTGGCTTCGTCTTTTCTATTTATGTTTAGGCTATAGGTGTAGCAACATCTTCAGCGAGGATCGTTAGCCACGAACTCGCTCTGATATCATCCGTATCCCGGCGGATTGACAGGATGATTATACTTACCGTTACCCTCAAAGTGGAGGCTTTAGCTAGTCCCATGACCACATAAAGCTAAGACTTGTAGTATCACTGAGCATTGCGCCAACAATTGCTGCAATGTTAGCCCGTGTTTTCATACGAGATTGCGAGTAGTTGCGGGACCCCCGCTGTTCCCCATACAATATTTTCCGGTGGGGGTTATGGGGAGGGCTGTAGCGGTCGAGATCATCTGTATATTAGGCGACCTGCAACGTGCTATTTGCATGCGGACGGATGATTTTCCAACTATGTCAGGAACAGGCAGTCATCTTCCCCACGACCACACGTTTCTCCACGCCTCTCGGCCCGCAGTCAAGCCTTGTGATCCTCCTGGGGTTTCCTCAGGCGCCACTTACCAAGCATCAATGAACCAGAGACTGGGAAAGAACCCCGCGTCCCTCTTTGAACGCAAACTTTGGACTGGTGGACAGTATCTCGCAGGCATAACCAGACAGCAATGTGGTGGCTCCGTCCAAGGTGCGTAGGAAGCGGCAGCATTCTCGGGTCAACTCTCATACTTCCATCGTTAGTCGTCACGAGAACAGATTACGGGAGCTTCGCTAGAGATCGTCTCCACTCGCTGACCACAAACGTATATTAGAATGCATATCACTAGCAATGTGACAACTGTTTAGCTCACCTTATTTATCCGTCGCCTTGCAAGACACTCTTGAGCTCGGAATATTTATACGGATGAATGATCTATTTTTCGTTGGCTGATCATCATTGCGTACAGAAAAAATCAGTGATCTGTTCCGCGAAAGTTCAAGATGTGAGGCCGAGCTCTGGTTGGCGGCCAGAAGATCGTGTGGGGCATTCGACATCGTTCGCACTCAGGATTGAATGCATCGGCGTGTTGTGAGACGAGTATTGCTCGCACTCACTCTGATCGCGAGCGACGACGGCATGGAGGCGAGAGATTGAGTTCGTGGTGGGCGTGAAAGAGCCAAGGTTCGGCAATAATTTGAGCTGTCGAAACACGCGGGAGAAATGGGGCAGAACGAGGGGAAGCTTTTCGCAAGGCTTTTCGAGAAGCCTCTTTTCTTACAGCTTCGAAAAGGCATGCCGCGGCATCGCAGCTATTTTTCCGTCTCTGCTGATTGTGGTCGGGCTGTGTGAGAGCTGTAAGTGTAACTGCATTGTAATGTCTCTTGTACAACGGTTCGCAAGGGCAATCGCGTGACGAGAATTTGCCGTGTACAACGACGAGCCTTGTCTTGAGCCTGGCTGCTCTTCTGTTCCGTAACGTCGCACAACAAGGCATTGTGTACGGAGTATGCTTCTCGAAAGGACTGAGACTACTTCCGCAGGCTAAGACATCTTTCTGACATGTGAAGCCATATTGGTTCCTTGAGTGTAGTATCCTAGGAAGAAGGCAAGGTCGATACGTCTTGGCCAGAATCCTTCTCCTGATGAATAGAGGATGTCTTTCTCTTCTCTGCCTCCTGCCAGTCCTATTAATCCTCACCAGAAATCAATATCCCTGCACAGTCAGTTCCGTATATCGATCGTGCCAGGATGCACGTTCACAGGTTCATCCTAGGAGGCGCTGAATGCCTAAATAGAGTTGCAGCGTGCAATTGCCTTTTCGAGTCGCATCCCCATAAAACATCATCCAGTCGATCAACTCGTCATCGGATCAACGAGAATATCTGACATAGCTCCTACGACTTCCTGCATATACACAAACATTGTTTTTGTGGACAGGAACAAAACTCGTAGTCTCGCATCATGGCTGGTCCTTCTTCACACAAACCACTACCCCCATCGTCTTCGTCATCTCCAGAAATGGTTGCCGCTAACCTCACCGCCGTCTTCAATACTTTGATCACTGGACTCCATATCCTGCACTATAATGGCGTCCTAGATGCCTATGGCCATATGTCTATCCGCAACCCGAACAATGGCTCGAACTTCTTCATGTCTCGTAATCTTGCTCCTGCCCTGGTTGCCAACAGCAGCGACCTAGTCGAGTATTACGTCGAAAATGCTGCCCCGGTCGATCCTAATGCACCCAGCGGATTTATCGAACGATACATCCATAGCGAATTGTACAAGCGCTTCCCTAGCATCAACAGCGTCGTCCATAGCCACTCACCACAAGTCATTCCATACACTTTCAGTGGTGTTCCCCTACGCCCATCTATCCACATGGCTGGATTCCTAGGTATGCGCAAATTCCAACCTTAGTGTGCTCTGCTCATCATTTGGAATCAGGAGAGGTTGTTCCGAATTTCAACATCACGCAGTACTACGAGCCGGGTGACAATCAGGACCTTCTCATCCGCTCACAGCGTCTTGGAGCGGCACTTGCAGCCCAATTTTCTAGCAACCACACTTTGCCCAATGCCACTCAGACCCAAGCCGACTATGCAGTAGTCTTGATGCAAAACCACGGCTTCACCACTGTGGCATCGAGCATTGAACTTGCCGTCATGCAAGCGATTTACACACAAACCAATGCAGGCATCCAGACTACAGCCTTGACTATTCATAATGCATACCCCGGAGATAATCAACAGGGACTAGCGTTCCTGACACCTCAACAAACTGTACAGTCTTGGTCCACGATGGTCGGCACGGCGGACCGTCCGTGGGGTTTGTGGAAACATCAGGTCGAGTCCTCTAATCTATATCAGAATCTGTTGGATCCGAACCAGACACAGCCTGCTTCGCCTCTTCTCTAGAGACGTTAGCTGTATGAGCTGAGTCTCTGGATCAAGGAACTCACATTATTGGGCAAGGGTTCGAGTTGTCGTTGGTAGCAACAGATCTGTCTTGATGGATTGGGTTGGATGATTGGAACAACATAGTTGTAGATATACCTATGTTGTCAACGAATAGCACGACGTCAGAAACAAGAATTGTTGCCAACTGTTTCTATCCTTGTCTCTAACGATACATGCCTTCGCAGGGCTTGGTGATCAACCGTTCAAGCATGGGTGACAGTGTTCAGTGTTCCCATTGCTCTCATTGCTCTCATTGCTCTCATAAGTTCATCGCATGGCCTGTAAAGTTGCGGTCGTCAAGTATTTACAAGTCCACGGAAGGTGACTATGGAAGTTGACCGAAGCTATACGAGGCCGACTGCCGCGGCTCCATGAGCACATGAAATATACGATGGAGGCTAGCCCTCGGTTTGTTCGTGGATATTTAATTCCTGTTATTTCATCCTTGTTCGTTCTTGCCAACCCTGAGGACTGTTGCAATTGACAATGTGACTCCCATCAAGGACACAACCCTCGGAAACATATCCGCCCAGGAAAAAAACGAAGCCGCCCTTTCGAAAGTGCATTTGTTCCCAATCCATGCCGCCTTCTGGGGCGCAGCATGAATCTTGCAACGTCCGTCGTAGACGCCGTAGTCGCAATTACGGATCAATCTGGACACGATCTTGACGATTCAGTCTCGTCAATAACCACGGATCTTTGGAGACCAACGACCTCGCCAAGATCGATTCGTGGGGCGTCATACGTGTTGTGTCGCACAGACCTGAACCTGTCGGATCTCCCCGCTCGGAACCAATTTTGCATTGACCCAATTCTCCCTCAGCACGCATTTATGGTTGACTGGTCACGAGTGATACGAGAACCACATTCACTCTGTGCCATTGGCAGGTTCGTCTGTTGACTTCACGCTATCACCACCGCGTGTATCCCGAACATGGCTTGAGACAGTCTGCATCCTTTGACTATGATCAAGTGGATGACTCAGAGACCGTCATCTGAACGCTTCCGATGGAGTTTGTTTGTTGACCGCTTGAGCCTATGAACGTCAATAAGACCCGAGAAAACGTCACAGTGCAACCTGGGACTGAAATATCGCACGCGGCTCCGGACACAACGTGGCGAGAGGCTCGTGTTGGCGTTTGGCTCATGAAACTAGGGCTCCGGGTCTTGTCTAGCAGCAACTTCCGAGATCCAAGGGCAAACCTTGAACGCGATGTGCTATTGCAAGCAAGTCGGTGGTGTGGACTCGCCTATTCGCTAGGCACGAGCCATTCAGGGCACAGTCACCCTTTCGAACAGACTCCCAGGTTCCGTCGACATTTTCTCCCTTGGTCGCCTGTGGCTAGCAAAGAGCATAGGTACACAGATGGTAAGTGGCACAACAAAAGACATTTCACCGAACATGGGCACCTCTCTACTGCGCTAAAGTACCGAACAATACCCAAGTTTAAGGTCACAAGTAGCGAGGTATCGATCCGCTGATTATCATGCAAAAGCACATCTTGATTAAGGTTCGTTTATGATCACTTTTGGCTGGCTGGCTGAAGTTATCCATGAGCAATGGAATCTTGGCTCAGTCCAAAAGCTCAAGCCGAATTATGCTTGTTCAGTCAGAGAAATCTCGATGGTAAATTGTGTTTCGATATGCCTATAACTTGTCTATAGCATGCAACAAGACTCCGCATTGGAATGCAGTTGCATCTGATACTGCTGGTTGGTGGAAGTTCTAACGGCAGACTTGGCCGTTTCGAGGAATTTATCTTCCGAAGGTTGACGCCCTGAATCCCCAAGGTCTAGCGTCAATCTACAAACCGATTGTCTCAGCCCTGACCATTCTGAGTTTGGTAATTCTGCGCGCACATTATTACTCAAGGAACTACATTATGGCTGGCATGAATCTAGGCCGGGTCAAGCCGTCGTTTGGTAATCTCTCATGCAAAGGTATCATGACCTTTCTGTCAACGGCCAACAGCCTTTCCTCTGAACTTACATATTTGATCCCATTCCATGAACACTTCGCTCTGTTCATCAGCAACGAGCCTGCAGGCAGCAAGTTTTGAAGGCCGGCCCGGCTCTCACGCGCAGCGAACATCAGCACATACGAGCCCGCCGACCTGACACTCGCAACGATGTCTTCTTCAAACCTCTTTCGGTCCCTCAAACTCGGCAGAACCGAGCTCGAGCATCGCGTCGTTATGGCCCCCACGACAAGACTATTCACAGATGAGGACCACGTCCAAGCGCCGTCAGCGATAGAACACTACGTCCAACGCGCTTCACAAGGTGGTCTTGTGATCGCCGAAGCTACTGTTGTGTCTCTGGAACTTGGTGGAGGCAAGTGTACTCCAGGTATCTGGACGCAAGCCCAAATCTCTCGGTGGGCAGAGATCACCGACGCTGTGCACGCCAAAGGGGCGCACATCTTTCTCTCGCTGGACTCCCTTGAGCCGTTGGCAGATGCGGCTCTTACGAAAGACAAAAGAGGTCGTCAGACCAGCGAAGCAAGCGATGTATCCTCCACCGGCAGATGTGATTCACCGTCCGAGTCTGATGCCCACGCCTTGAACGAAGCAGAGGTTAAGTCGACGACTAGAGCCTTCGTTCAAGCAGCAAAGAACGCAGTGGCTGCTGGCTTTGACGGTGTCGAGATCGGCGCCAATGGATATTTCATCTACCAATCCTTACACAGACACGTAGACAAGTTCGGCGGCCACGTCGAGGGTCGTGTCGGATTTGCCCTCGAAGTGACAACCGCAATCGCAGATGCCATAGGTGCCGACCGAGTTGGTTTCCGCATGAATCCCTCCAGCGCTTTCCGCATGTCCAGTCTCGCGCCTGAGTTTAGCTCTCTCACCCAAAAGCTCAAGGAGTTGAAGCTGGCTTACATCCACATCATCAAATCGCATGCAATCACGAACATTGAATGCGACAAGTACGAAGGCATCAAACCCTTCCTCGAGATTTGGGCTCGGTCCTCACCTGTCCTCATCGCTGGAGACTTTACGCCAGAATCAGCCAGAAGCGCTCTCGACATCGAGTACCCCAGCAGTGACGTTGCCCTTGTCTTCGGTCAGCATTTCCTCGCAGTGCAAGAAGCAAAATTTCCGGACGCCAACCCACTCGGTTTCGAGATTTCGGAGCTCAGAAGCCTGAATGCCAGTTTTTACACTGGTTTCGTATGAGGAGGATCACAACACAAGTTTGAACTGTACCCGACCACTTGAGGACACTCACTTTTGAGCTGTCTCAATCATTGGCTCCTACATCCAAGCGATCAGCCATCAGCACCGACTCGACACCAGAATAGAGTTGAGGTCCGCTAACATCGCCACGCACATCTCTCACGTCCATTTTCAAAACCCACTCGGGTCTTCCAAAGAGGTGGCCATTTGAGATCAAGAAACGAAGCATTGCACAAGGATAGCAAAGACTCTGAGAGATCTGCATCCTCAATACGCTACAACAAACAACATGTCAGAGTGAGATTCACAGGCAGTCATCCGACCTGACTCATTTTGCCATCTGTAGACAAGCCGCTCGCTATCGACCACGAGTTCAGCTGCACTGGGAAGGAGGCCAACATATCATGGAACCCAGCTCTTGACAACACGCCATGTCTCTATGGGCACTAGCCTGGCATTTGTGCTTCGGCTTCGTCCCTCGCACACAATTGTGACAGTCACTTAAACTCCAGAAGAAAACTTGGTCTTTTGGAAACAAGCATCCAGCATATCGATGACTACAGAAGAACAGCCTACACCCATACACAATCTACTTGTGTACCAGCAACGATTGGTTGGACGCAATCGATCGATTCAGAACCAACAGTGCGGGATAGACTGTTAGTCGTTACGTACATCCAAGAAAGCGCCGGAGATGCGCGAAGCAGCAAACGTCAACGGCTTGTAGACCATTGAGGCACCCCTGAGTATAATTTGAGTTGACACTTTCCTCGTCTCGGTGTCAAAGGCTCCGTGCCCGAGATGGGCTGGCTCGTTCACCGTATTGATACGGCCTTGGCATCGTTGGCGGAAAGCTTTGACGTCGGTATAGCCGCAAGAGCGGAAACCTTTCGGAAATCGTTGCACGCACTGATTCTGGGTTAATCGTTAGAGTCGAATGCCAGTCTTGCTGTTTGTCAGGAACACAAGCACCTGCTAGTGAAGGGAAAGTGAATGGACCACCCCTGATGAGCTTTCAGAATAGTGGAACAAGCGAAGTCTAAAGTCTATAACTTTCAGCTCCTTCTGACGATGTTGAAGACAATGGCAAGTAACAAGCATAGCATGGAAAAAAGAGTTCTGAATTGTCCCAGTTCTACATGTATATGAAAGCTAGTATGGACAGCCAACTCAAGATCAAGACAGATGATGAATATTCCGAAGACATACCAACACCAGCCGAGGTTTTTGAGCTGGTTGCACTAGACGGAGAGGATGTAGAGGAACTGGCTGAAGTAGTTGGGGTACCTGCAGCACTTTCGTCCCTAGTCACAAGATAGATCTCGCCTGTAGCATCAGACGAAAGGAAGATTCTGCCTCGACTGTCGAGCGCCATTGCGACAGGACGGAAACAGTCATTAGGACAAACTGAGTTGTTCGCATTTCCAAAGATGTCCACGGCTGCTGTCTTACTTGTAAGGGCATCGACTGGCTCGCCAGAATCTGTGAAATTGACCACCGACAGCTTGTAACCGACAGGATTAGGGCTGTTCCAGCTGCCGTGGAAAGTGATCCACGCCTGTCTGCCTGTGTCGTTGAATTTGATGTCTAATGGTGCCATGTGTGAATTGAAAACCAGCCGACTTTGCGTTTGGTTCGCACAATAGGCGTCTGTCTTGTTCTGATTGTCCAAGTCTGAAGATGCATCAATGGCGAATTGTGTGCCGACCTCGATTTGTCCGTTGTCGGGCAGAATCGAAGGATTCCAAGCTGAGAAGCACCAAGGATAGCCAAAGTTCGAGCCTTCTTGTTTGGATTCGGTGCCATTGACATAACCTAGGAAGTTGAGCTCTTCACCAGGGTTGGTGGCGTGTACGTCAACACCATGTCGTGTAATCTGATCTGCAGAATTCTCGACACCCCAGATACCTCCGGTGCCTGGATGCTCTGCAAGGCCGACCTCGTTGCGCAAACCCCATCCGAGGAGAAGGCCATCAGTCTGATAAGTGTATGTGCTGGTTCGATTTGTCAAGTTGAATGCTTTGACCGAGGCTGTGCCAGAGTCCACGTTTGTCGCAGAAAGATCGAGGTTGCTCAAACTACCGAAACTGATAACCAACATGCCAGGTGCTGACTGCGGAAGCAGAAGAGTCCGCGTACTGTGATCAGTCCCCGACATGTTACTAACCAGGGTCTGTTGGTTTGACACTGAGATTGCAGAAGAATCATATTGCCATCCATACGTCTCGTTGGTATTAGAAGCATAGAGCATGCGATTCTTGTTGTCAAAAGCGATACCGTGGTTCAGCTTCCTGAAGTCAGCTGAAGTCATGTCTTATCATGTTTCGAAGAGCAAAACTGACACTCAAGCCTGTCACTACACTTGTCGACGAGTTGACTGTTACACAGCCGCTGCCATCTTCGGACAGGGTGTGCGCCGACAGACTGCCTGATCCAGATTCGACGACAAGCAGTCTCTCCTGGTCATCAAAAGCGATACCGCGAGGTCGAGCCAAGTTAGTCGCAACTACCTGCCATTTATATCCAGAAGCGACGGAAGGTCTGACTTTGCCAGATGGAGAAGGTCCACACGATGATTGTGCCGACGCTATGGCCAGCAGGGATGCGATCGCAAAATAAGATGAGAATACCATGCTATCGTAAGCTCTGTCAAATTCTGCTATTGATAGGAGAAACCGAGGAATTAGTGCGGACGAGTACGAGTAGACTACTAGCTACTCTAGTACTGGGGGAGCTCTTGAGCCGCTCACCACGTCATGAATGTTGTATGGTGCTCAGCTGTCCCCCTCTTCCTTCGCAGATCACTTTTGCCTCTCCCTTGGCCGCGGAACTTCAGCCAAGCATCTTGGTAGGGCTATATCTTACGTCGGTCACCTCGTCTGATGCATGAATGATTTTGTAGCTACTGAAAGACCGACTGCTGGAGCCCGCCCATCTGAAATCTGCCGCGGCTGCGAGGAACACTTGATTGAAACGCTTCCCACCTTTCCTGTCGCTGCAAAAGACAAAAAAACAAGATATCTACACTAGGAGCGGTTTAGAAACATAAATAACAAAATATAAAGCAACAGGGATACCAGATTGAGGTAAGCTGAAAATCTCCCTCTACAACTTAGCAGCCTTCACAGCCTTGACGGCAAAAGGATTCGCAGTGAACGTGCCGTTAGGGTCGTTCCTGCCTCTGACTCTTCCAATTCTTCGATACTTGTCCTCGTCCTCGTAATAGGTCTTCCAAACCTCAGGATTAGACAAATCCCAGTCACCATGAGATCCCCACAACATGCGCTTGTCTACCTTGCTGAAATGGCTGTCAGGACCGACCATGACTTGGTCATTATGCGTTTGCCAGTCATCAGCGAACTTTCTTCCATTTTCATCATGGAAGCAATCGATGACCTGGACCATGGTGGAATCTCTCCAGCTGTAAGAACCATTGTTTCTGTTCATAAAGTATCTTGACTTTTTGCCTCCGAAGGCTTGGATCTGGACCGAGAGTTTGCAATGGTCGTATATGTCTCTCTCCAAATCTGTCTTGTTGTCACCGAGCTTCTGCTGCGGGTCAAGTATCAGATCCAGTCGTTTCACCACATCGTCAACCCAGCCATCAGTCGAGAGCGTCCTGGAGTTTGTCGCCCAAGTGCGTTTGACATATGGGAGATCGAATTCTCTCTTCTTGGGGAAGATCCACTTTCCTGTCATCGTCGCCATGTCCACTGGCGAACTTCTCCCAAAGTCATCAATGTGAAGATAGTGGTGATCTTCTCGGAAATCCCAAAACTGCTTGAACCAGCCATCGACTGTTTCATCGTACCTGTCGCTTTTGGATGTCGGGCACCACTGAGCATAGACCACGATCACCGCTGGGAAAGAGCCATTGAGAAGATCTAGGACTTCAGACGCAAGCACTGACTTGATCCTTTCTTGAATCTTTTGCCAGAGCGTATCATCCTTCATCGACGGAAAGAGCATGGTGATAGGAAACTCAGTGCTGAGAACACTGATGCACAGATCGAAATTCCCAGGGAGGTCCGGGTCATCGGACATCTTCGCGAGGATGGTGAGTATCTTCTTCAGGATCGAGCCGTTGTAGAGCCAGATGCCTTTCAGACCATATGGTCCTTTGATGCCATTGGGTCCCGCTACTTGTCCAATGTAGCTTTTGGCCTGGTAGACGTTCAATACATAGTGGGTTATGATGCCGAAGTTGCCGGGGCTGCCACCGCGGATGGCATTGAAGAGCTCCGAGTCGCTTTGCTCGGTGATTTCCTTGATATCGCCATTGTAGTCAACCATGCGGATGCCTACAATGTGGTCACCGAACAAACCAAAGCTGCGGCCAAGTTGACCATACCCGCCAGTCTGACCGTGGCCTCCAACACAGACATAGGCGCATTGACCGTGAGGGACGAAGAGGTCGTTGTGTTTGAGGTAAGCATTAAAGTCTTGAAGCTGATTGCTAACGCCGACAAAGACTAGTGCTCTGTCTTCTGGAAGGTTTTGTGAAGGCAACACTTTCATGTCTTTGTAGGTGTTGGTAAGGTCGATCTGGATATTCTTTCCACCGGTCGAGGACGCGCCGCTGTATTGATGTCCGCCACTCTTGACAGCGACAGCTACTTT
Organism: Aureobasidium sp. EXF-12298; assembly: GCA_024195555.1. Taxonomy (NCBI): domain Eukaryota; kingdom Fungi; phylum Ascomycota; class Dothideomycetes; order Dothideales; family Saccotheciaceae; genus Aureobasidium; species Aureobasidium sp. EXF-12298. Next base: position 989 of record SWBJ01000010.1, on the reverse strand, counting down.
GTTTTCCCGAGCCCATCTAACAGCTCTGACAACATCATCGTCATCCTTAGGTTGGACGATGAGAGCCGGATTCATATCATGATCTTTCTGGTAGGATGAGGATGCGTATTGCTGGTTGAAGTAGGCATAGTCTTTGGCCTGAAATGCATCACCCTCACGAGGATACTGCATTCCCTGGAGGCCTGTGATGTTATACATGATAGGCTGGTTCGAAAGCAGAGCGATAAGCAAGGTAAGGTCAAGGTAATAATGCTTCTTGTTTTCTGGGCCTCGACGAGACTCGTCGCAACCTTATATATGCTTCCTCTGTATCTACCATTGTCCGAATCCAGGTATTTAAGAATAGCATTTACCGGGGTCGTGTTGGAGCCCGCATTCCCGCTGAAGTACTCGGACGGAATCAATTCTCGGCCATTGTAGCTCCAACAAATAGGGACCATTAAGCCACTGTCAGCGAGCAACTCAGCCGCAGCTGAAGAGTGTTTTTGTGGTCGTGGCATGATTGATATACATCATCTTGCAAGCCCACCAGCCTTGTGTCGCGCCCTCTTTTTTCAAAATTCGAACGACGTGCAGACAACTGCCGCTTCTCATGTCACTCTCATATTTCCTGTGTATAGATTCCATCAAAATTCTTGAAAACTACTGAAGGCCAAGCCATACAGAGGTCAATCCTATGTATAGCGGGCAGTGTTGTGATTCAATGCTCCATGTCAGAGCTCACATAAGATTGTGTAACTGGGGGCCCCAGGCTGAGCTTGCGAAAGATTGTACATGGGACTTCAGCCGCCGAGGGGCGTCGTTGTCCGCCTCACCTCTGCCGCTCGATCGCATGCTCCGTTGCTGTTACGACAAAAGACGAGATGCCACGCTGGATGGAGCATCGAAAAGCAAAAGCAAAACATACAGCAGCAGGGATTCCCACGTGGTCACCCACCGTAGTACTAATCTGCCGTTCAACTGCTTATGTATGGCAGAGCGGACGGGAT